>CM033399.1:7499764-7938040 GCA_019426215.1 Buddleja alternifolia | reverse complement strand
ATTCTTGATTTTGTATTTCCATTGAACGGTTAATCTTCATGACGACGTAAAAAGAAGTTTGAGTCAATTAACATGAACATCTAAAATATCTATCAGTTTAAACTTCAAGAAGTATCGCCAAAAATTAAGGCTCATAAGACAATACAATCGCTTCTTTTTTTTTACTTTGCATCAAAATGACTTGCTCATACTGCAAAAACAAAGGGCCAAATCACACTTTTCTTTTTTGTGCTTTTGACAGCTGAAGAAGGCATCTAAAAACCCTACCGAGTCATTACTGTTTCACAGATTTACAGCTTCAAAATCAAAATAGTTCTACACAATATTTATTATAAACCAAACAGAACTTCGCTTGCTTCTATTACCCAATATCCTACTACTGTTCGGAAAAAGGAGAAGAAAAAAAACCAATAATTGACCTACGCATCAAATTACTACTCGCATCTCGGAAATAAAAAAAGTGTTTGCAACAAAATAATGCGAAAAATAAACCACAAATACAGAGATAATGCATAGAGAGAGGCGATTGGGGAGGGACTGACCCGACGTCGTCGCGGTAGAGGCGATTGATGAGGCATCGCCGCGAAGATTAAGAAAGTAAATAGCGGAAGCTGCCACGGGCATGGCTGCGAGCGATTTCAACAGCTTCGATCTACTCAGATCAGAACCAGATCTGCTTCACCTTCCAACAATTTCAATTGATTTTTCCGAGTCTTCAATTTCAGTATGCGAATGAAATGATTGCACCTACTGACTGCTGCCGAGGAAAAGCGTGTACAATAAATAGCCCTGAATTTCAAAATGAATACGCTGTTGTATCTGATTGAAATGATCTGTGCGCTTTATTTCTTCATTGTTAAATGTTTAATTGACCAAAGACAATTTTTATTAATTGGGTAAGTTCAATTTTAATTTGAAAATGTGGCTTGAGGTACTAATAAATCATTTAAGAATTAAATTCATATTCCTCTTTTTTTCTATCATTAAAAAGACTAGATCTAGTAATTTCGGATGAAACTTGTAATGTGCAAACGTAAAGTCCAACTCTGTCGTTGTAGCCCACTAGCATATTGAAAATAAGCTCTAGTAGGCATTCGATCAAGTATTATAAATTGATTGTCAGCTTATAATGCACATGGCAAGCTCTCTGTTATCAATGAGATTCGAACTCGCTACATTCAAGTGAAAAATTACAAAGCTCACTACTAAACCACCGTATTGGTGCTCTTTTGAAGACTGCTTGTTTGGTTAGAGACGTGATTGTGGGTGCACACGTTTCGAGCTTGATCCGGCCCTAATCAAATTGTTCGGTTCAAGCTAGGATTTTCGAGCTCGAGCTCGACGAGTCAGAGTAAATGATTTGGAGCTCGCAAAAAACAAACTATATATTATTATTTTTGTATTAAATATATATACAAACTATTAAATATAATCATGAAAATATTAAATATATAATTGTGTATATGTATATACATAGTATTATAAAATGCATTATTAGATATATTAAAAAATAAATAAATAAAACATTTTTTTTTGTTATATATGTCCGCAAGCCTCCGAATATGTACTATTTGCTCAAACTCGACTAAGTAGAAAAGCACGGATCGTTAGATTTTGCTCGAACTCGAATCGAACTGTACTTGAACTGGCTAGACATGATGTCCACACCTAAAGCAGATTCAAATCAAATTTCTAACAATTTAATTAAATTGATCTAATTAAAGTATTATACTTTTTGTTTTGGTTAGGAATTTGTTAAGAACAAATTAAATACGTTACAATAGTTGGTTTGTAATTCATTGCGCTTAATAAGTAATAGAACTAACATTAGGAGAAACTAACTAATGCGACATACATAAAAAAAAATGCACCTCCTCAGTTCAACCCATCTTAACCATTTGTACTATCTTCAATTGCACATTTCAAAATGGCTACGCACTCCTCTAACGCCGCCACCACTTCAAAATGACTTCATGCAAAAAGTTCGTGATCCATCGTTCAAACGCTTCCATTTCAAGAGTGGCATGCATACCTTTCATTCGGGATGGAGCCAGGATTTTGGACTAAAGGGCGAATTTTAAATCAAAAATTCACAGGTCAAACAAAATAATTTTCTCAAAGTTGAGGGGGGACGAGTGTTAACACCAGCCCTCCCCTCTCCCCCTGGCTCTGTCCCTGCTTCCATGGGACATTACAAACCGTAAGAGGAATTTTGGGTGCTATGTAACACTAATCTCATATGTATGATAAAAGTCTTCTCCTCTCCTAGGACCATTTACTTGGAGGTAGAATTTTGACCGGACGACGCACCATTATTTCTTTTGGCCGTGCACGTTCAATTACCCCTCAATTATCCATGTAGTCACATGTATGAATGATTATATATATGCTTCATCAAATTTATATCATGATTGGGTGCTTTTTGGTGATTTCAATATCGTATTACATAAGATGAAAAATTGATGGTATCCTACATTATGGTTGTGTATATGCTTAAATTGGCCCAGGTATCCAATAGTACTATTGTACAGCAAATTGGGCTGAAAGTATACTAGGCTGGCCTATGAGGCCTACAAGTATATTGTAGAATACCGATTATAACATGATCGTGGAATAAAATTATTTTAGAGAATGTTCACAAAATTGAGGCGCTTTACCAACAACTTATGTTTGGCTAAGCTTATAAGTTTCTCTAAACATCTTATAAGATGTTTTAGAGCTTATAAGCTCTATAAATTCGTTTGGTAATTTTTTAAAAAAAACAGCTTATAAGACCAAAAAAAAGGCTATGTTTGGTTATGTTTTCAAGTCATATTTGGTCCAAAACTCTCGCCAAACAATGTTTGTTTCACACAATATTTCATCAAAAATACACAACTTTTTTTCATCCAAAAAACCTAATCATTATTTTTCTCTTTCTCTCACTTTGTCCCCTATCTCATTCTCTCTCCTCTATTTTTTATACAAAAATTTTCTCTCTCCTCTTAATATCCACTATCCCTCTCTCCTCTCTCTATCCCCCTCTCCTCTTCCTCTCTCTCTCTCCTCACTCTCTCTTCTCTTTGACCGTGTCTTTTTTTTTTTTTTGTAATGTTTTTTGTAATTTTTTTGTCATATCTTTGACCGTGACCACCATTAACTTTAAAATAGAAAAAAGTTTGTTTGTTGTAATTCTATCATGAGAAATAGTATTGATAAAACATAGATTAAAATTTGTGGAGTTTTCTAAAGTAAAACTTTCAAATTTTGTTTTTCAAATTAGTTATAGTGAAAGTATTTGGATTTATATATATCTATATTTATATACATATATATGTTATTTGTACATATTATTTTAAAGTTTTACTTATTTTTTATGTGTGTGGCTGTGTATATATTTATCTCATTGCTAAATTTGTGATTTGATTGTGTGTGTGGATCGAGAAATGCATGTGTGTTACCCATATTTATATGTGTATGTTTTCTTAATGTATATTATGTGGGAAAAAAAAAAGGTTTTGGGACGGTCAAAGGCAATTTGACCACAGTCAACTCGGGTTTGACCGAGTCAACCGTGTGGTCAACGCGGATTTGACAGCCTGAATAGTGACTTGAAGCAAGGGTTTCTTATTTCGTGGTTTTGGTTTGGATTTGGTAATTGACTTGTAGTAGAAGTGACCTAATTATTTAAGAATAGGATTGTATTTTAATAACTTTTAAAATAAATTACTTATTAATATTTTTTTATATAAATTAAATAAAAAAGGAAAAAAAGAAAAAAGAAGGAGGGGGGGGGGGGGACTGTTCATCGTCTTCCCCAACCCCCCTCACACCCCTTTCCCACGGGCACACACAAACACACAGTTTGAGCGCGCACACACACACACACATACATTGTTACACGCACACACAAACACACACAATTACACACACACACACACTATTACAAGCACACAATTACACACACAGTCACACACGCACACTGTTACACGCGCTCTCACACACGCTGATACATATATATATATATATATATATATATATAGATATACATATATGAATATATATACTTTTCTTTTAATTATATATCAACTATTATTAACACTATTACTTATATATATGCGTGTGTGTATATATATATACGTTCTTTTAATTTTATATAAACTACTATTACTACTATTACACATATATATATGTACACTAATATATATATATATAGACACACACACTACTATTACTTACATATATACATATATATTTATCTATATAATAATTATTTCAATCTCAATATTATATTATAATTTTTAATTATTGACAGACAAAAACTTACATGATTTGACAACTACAGTAATTTATGTTCCTCTGAAAACAAAACCAAACACTATCTCACCAAAAAATAACTCAAAAACCAACTACCAAAACATAACCAAACATTATCCCATCAAAATTGCACGTGTCCCCATAAAATTTTCACCAATAATTCTCACAAAAATACCATTCCAAAACATAACCAAACATAGACAAAATGTTTGAATCTTATAAGCTGTTTTTAAAAAAGTAACACAACCCCACATTTTTTTAAACATCTTATAAGATGTTACATCTTATAAGCTCCTAAAACATCTTATAAGATGTAGGAGCTTATAAGATATTTTGGATAAATTTAGCCAAACACCCTTTTAGTCTTATACAGAATGGAGCTCAGAACAAATTAGTTTTGAGGAACAATATAATAAATCAAAAACTGACCTCCTTCTGAAACATAAAGAAATGTATGGGCAATGCGAGCGAGAGCCCATTGGATAAAACAGGGTGATGCTAACACTACTTTCATGCCCGAGCCAGCACTCATAGGCAGCTCATTTTATTCAAGGAATAAAATCAGGCTAGAATGATTAGGTACATGATCCAATCTCTAAGAAGAATTTATCACTTTCTTCAAGACTACTTACTGATTGATGTAGAGTGAAAATTGAGTGAGGGTTAGAATGATCAAACCCTGACCAAAATATTTTAAAAACAAGTTAAGGATGGAATAGGTCTTACCTACAACACGACAAACTAGATTTCTTACAAAATATAGTGATTAGTGATTGTTTAAGAGTGATTAAGCAAAACCCCTTCAAATGATCTAGTTTCATAAGATTTGTAGAAGTGTTTAATGGGTCATGGGCGACAAAATTCAGTAGGCCCTTAATTGATCCATAGGGATAATAGGCTATCTCTCATTGTAATTAATTCATAATCATAAATCCCTATATATATATATATTATTAATCTATCTTTAAATTCCTAAATTACCATTAATCAAAATTACGACATCATAATGTCCTCCACTCCTAGGTATTGTTCTAGATCAATATCCGTGAGTCAAGTTAATCTACACATCGTTGGAAGTTTACCAACTCACGATTTGATTTGGGAAGCTCGGAATGGACAATGACGTGTCACGAGAAACCTTTCAGCACGTAATTGCCGCTTGAGCAAATCTAGATAACCAGTTCTTTGATGGGCCGACTGCGCGAGCGAATGGGAACAACTACATACTCGAGCAGCCTGCTTCTTAAGCAACTTGCTACTCAAACAAACTACTCTTGAGCAGTGTTGCTGCTCAAGAGACCCTACCTGAGTAGATTTGCTCGAGCAGGATGCTTTTTGAGCAGCCTTGGTTCTCGACCAGCTTATTTCTTGAGCAGCTTTGCTGCTCGAACAGCCTTGCCCGAGTGAGTTGCTTCCTCAAGCAGCCTTAGTTGAGTTGCCTTCTTCGAGCAACTTGACTCAAGTAGGATAGTTCCGGGGGTAGACCTATTAGAGTAAGCTCTGTTCGTATGGGTGACTTCTCCGGCGGGAATTGTATTTGAAAACCCCTCCCCCCCATGGAATACAAATTTGAGTGAACACCCACGTGTGTTATTTGTATTGCACAACACCCCATTGTGATAGCGAAAATGCTGCGCAAAACCTCTCTCCGTCATAAACTAACAGAGAGTGTTGTACACACGCCTAAGCCGAGACTAAGATGCGTAGTAGTCATGGAGAAAGACTTTTTTATCCCTTCATTTAAATCTAAAATAAATAAATTATTAGACTTAGGTAGGATATGGTGTATTTGGTAAGATATGTTAGATTTGGATAATCCATACCCTCACCCATATTTTTCTTTTTCCTTTTTCTAATTTCATTTTCTTTTTTCTTTCCTCCTTCCATCTCCTTTTTCCTCTTCCCAAATCAACCCAGCTCCTTCCGCCGATGGAACACCTCTCCTTTGCCGCTGGACAACCTAAACTCGCGTCTCGCGTCATCACCTTTTTGCCACCAAACGTAGCCCAACCTCCACCGCCGCCAAGCTTGGACCAGCACCACTCTTGCCACCAGAAATGGCCTGACACCACCACCACTACCACACGCAATTGACCACCACCAACCGCCATCAAAAGCAGTCGACCACCACTCCTCCGACTCTTCCTCACACATCCCTGTCCCCCTCTATCAAAACTCCAAAGTCCATATTAGCCATGCTCACCGCCGTAACCACTCGATCTGCTACTCAAACCACCATTTCCAATCAGATCTGCCACCACCAGCCCTTTCCGACTTCCCCCGACGTCTACAACACCATCATCACCCTGAGGTGCCACCACCGCCACCGCAAACAACACCACCAGATTCGCCTCACCTCCACCATTTTCAGCGTGTTCCTTTTTCTTTTTCTTTGATTTTTTTTAATTTTAAATTATGTTTTCTGTTTGTTATTTTTTTCTGTTTGTTAGAATTATTTCTTAATTTTTTAAACTTTCAGAATTTTCTAATTTTCAGAATTTGTGTCGAATATTTTTATGATATTTCTTTGTTTTTTCAAACATTTTGATTTTTCTCAATTCTTTTTTATTTTTTCTTCAATTTTTTTTTAATATTTTCTTGACGTTTTTCTAAATTTCCTGTTTTTCTCATTTTGAATTTTTTTTGTGACTTTTTCAGTATTTTATTTAAATATTTTAGGATTTTTCCTGTACATTTTTATTTATTTAATTTTCATAAATTTCAGAATTCCTATCATTTTTTATTTTTCTTTATCGAACGACCTAGAATAGATGAATATAATATAATACTTATTAAAATGAGGGCATAATGGGCATATTATAAACAAATTTAACGCCATTAATGAAGACTAACAGAAAAGGAGAGTTTGCAAGTAAAAATTTTAACAGGGACATTTATGGCTATTAATTTTTCACAGGGTAGTTCCGTGCAGATTTGCGTTAGCACTGGGGGGTCATATAATCCCCCCCCCCCCAGGGACTCTCTTTGAGTCTATGCTCGCTCATGGAACTTGACTTTTGATCTTTCTGTAGGCCTCCTTTATTTTTTATTAAAAATCATATGAGGAGTTGGAATCCTCTTCTTAATGTCGGTGATTAGCACTCTCAGGTTAAGATACCGTGTAGGAATTTTTTACTAGCTTCTTTTCTTAGGTCCTAATTTTGTTCATGATTCTCATTCAGAATGTGAGACATCTAAGCTTAAAAGCTACAACAGATCGAATAGGTATCTACACTCATTGCAGCAAACAATTAAAAGTTAATAACGCACAGTGCATAGGCTACATGGTACCATCGAATACAAAAACATTCATAGTGAGTTCTACAACCATTATACCTTGGTAGATTAATATAGTCATTAATCTACACCCGGTCGAATCAGCTAGGCTGATGAACAGGAATCAATGGTGGCTTTCAGTTTTGAACAACCCATGTCCTCTTCCACAGCAAAAACCTTCGCCCATTTACTCTTGTTTTTCTCCGGATTGATCGCACTTCTCCATGTGTTTAGGCTCTAACGCAAAGAATTAAAAGAGAGACGAAGGAAAACAAAAAACACAAGCCAACTTCTATTTAGAAGCGTCCGCCTCTCTCTACTTAAGCAGAGACGGACACCCTCTTGCAGTCCAACTAGGGTTGGACTGCTCAGTCCAACCCTTCCTTCTTCTACCTCTTACCTAATTCTAATCTAAATTTAATTAATTCATATACAAGTCATTAATTAAATTGGAAGACCTTATTTAATTATTCCACCAAGGTTAAATTAAATAAGGGATAATTACACTCACACCCCCCAATAATGGGGTAATTACATAAACCTTCCTTCATTAATTGATAATTACAAACACACCCTCTCATGTGTAATAATTCTTACAATTGCACCCCCTGTAAACCTTACAAATGAGGGGTGTGTTTATAATTATCAATTAGTGAGGGGAGCTTTGTGTATCCCATCATTGAGGGGGTGTGAGTGTAATTATCCCATTAAATAATTATGACTTAGCTAATAAATATTTTATCTCCCTAAGATAATTAATTAATTAGTCTTCATCTAATTAATTAATTCGACATCTTACATTAAATTAACTAGAGCCATCCTAATTCATTTTCTTCATGAATTAAATTAAACTAGTTAATTAATTCATCTTTTAGAAAGCCTACTAAAGAATTAATCTAATCCACTAGGGATTAATACTATAAGTGAGAATCGTACTCAAGTATACTTTGTGAACCCTTAGGTTCACTAGTAAGCTACCAATGAGATCCTTCTCTAAGGCTTAATTAATTAGTACCTAAATAATCAATCAAGGTCTTAAATTTATCGCCAAGGTTATTTCAAGACTCACATTGATTGTGATTCGATGTCTAGCAACATTATCACAAAAACCTAGATGCTAGTGATTATGAGATAGACCTATCCAGATTATGATCTTCGTGTGAGCCAATTCCTTTCATTATTTTTCCGCTCCAAGTCTAGAGTTTGGGTTCTGCAAAAACTTCATTAACTTAGATAACTATGACTGCATTGTGGCTATAGTGACCTTCTTCTCTAAGTTAGGATCACCAATCTTTCTTAATGAATTCGATACTTTGGCCAGAGATTTTCCACCGGTCATCTATTTCTAACAACAACATAAAAAATATCCCAGTGTCCTACCTTGGATGGATCCCCTATTGATGTTATTTGCTTCATCATACATCCAGACTATATCCAACATTATAATGTCTGGTGATTCTCTTGAAATCTAGAATAAGTCAAAGCATAATGGATGGCACACGTTGCACCCATGACATCTCAGGTCTTGAGGATTATCTCACACTACAGAACCTTTAGAATTTCAAGTTCGACATGAAACCAACATGGAATCCTATGTGGTGTTAGGTCGTGTACCTCCAAGTACAGACCCTCTTTGCATACACTGATTTTCGATCAATGCCCATGGAACATGGCACTTTCTCTTTGAGAATGTCTGCACGAGCAAGCCTTCAGACTATGATTTCCCTTTCTTTTTCATGTCCCTATGGACTGGAACTAATTTAGGATCACAACCTTGGAGAACGTTCCAAAATCGTCTCCTCTTGATAAATAAAACAACTATACTAATTGTGCTTACAGGTTTGGCAAGGCCACTAAATAGCTAGATGAGCACCTAAGACTAACATAAGCTCTCTAATTCGTTAGAATTTGTTGAGAATTTTAATAAGTCCTTGGCTTAAAGTTTCCTCTAAGGCTTGAAGTTTCACTTGATGAGGACTTTTCGAGCTAGACTGGCTCGAGCAGTGCACAAAGAGCTTTCAAACTTTCAAGATGGAATAGAGTTATTCAATGAGTCATTTCTTGAAAGATTTTACCTCATTCATTACCTAGGAGCGCTAAGTTCTTAATGGAGAAAATATTGAGTTTTTGGCAACTTAGAGGTTCTTCAAGGTTAGGCCAATATCTTCTGGCCTTGATGGTTAGTGATATCTCACTTAGAACGTAAAGGTTCTTGGGGGCCCTTGTAGTAAATACTAGCGACTTTGTTGTGAACTCAAGGTTTGGAAAGCCATTAAGAGAATCGGTGACTCGAGAGTAAGCTCAACGTTCTGGGAGCGCCTTCGAGAGAATCACGCATCGGCCATGAACTCAAGGTTTTAGGGGACCATTTCAAGAGACATGCCTCAACTGTGAACTCAAGGTTTCAAAGTGCATTTTTGGGAGAATCATGGCTCGACTGCGATCTCAAGGTTTTGGGACCTTTTCGGGAATCACGTCTCAGTCCTGAATTCAAGGTTCCAAGGGGCGCTTTTGAGAGAATCATGCCTTGTTCTTGAAGTAAAGGTTCTGGGGGCCTTTTCAAGAATCATGAACTAGTCGTGAACTCATGGTCCCGAGTGGCCTTTTGGGGAGCCAACAAATTTTCTATAATGCCACCATTGGGAATCCTGGTGTCATACGCAGCGGAATATAAAACATATCCGGATTCCCAAAGCCAAGATCAATTTGAGTTTTCGTTGATTTTCACATAAAATATGAACACGAAAAACTTACCTCTTGAAGCGTGTTCCATCGATCCTGGAAATATCTCCAACGGTCCAAACGTCCCGTCTCTAGATCATCATGTAGGAACTGACTTTTGGAAATCTTCTTCTCTATCTCCCATAGGCGGCTAGGTAGAGATGAGAAGAACTATTTTCTGTCCCGTCTTTTGTTGGAAAGAATAATGAATATTACATTGTGTTACTCTAGAGCTTATGTTGGAGGATTAAATAAAATCCTCCAAGTTAAGCGCACTAGTCACATGACCCATATGAGCTTTTGGACACATATTTGGGCTAATTTAGCCCAGTTAACTTAGTCCAATTAATTTAACCACTTAATATTTAATCTAGTTAATATTCTACTTAATTAATTTCTTTGTTGACCAAGTCAACATAATTCATTTAATAATCAATGTCTAATTTAATTAAACAACCAATTAAATTAATACATCAAATTAAGTAATTAATATTTCCAAAGGACAAATTACCAAAAAAACCTCCAAATACAAAATATGATTTCCCCATCTATTCCTATATAGAGCGACTCCCTAGGTTCGTTTCGATTCACAATTGGAGGATACCAAGGGATGTGGATGACACCTAGCTAGCACTGTGGCTCCACATTGTAGCCCAACCGAGTAAAAATGACTAACTTATTACGAACCTCTAGATTATGAATACTATATGAGTATAAGCCCTTAACTGACGTATCTCGATCAAATGAGAGTCATGAAATATGTTAAACTCACAAGATTCGATGTTATGCTAAGAATCATAGTAATATGAGATTACCGAACTACACTCGTCTAACACGAGTTAGTTCATCAGCTCTGGCCAGAGATTTTCAATCTCATTTACCTATGATTGCATAGAATACTTCTCATTTACTTTTAAGACAGTAAATTCCTTCTTGGTAATCACTTCACAACTTCTACTTGCCCATTGGAATGTACTTTGAGGTCGGCCCCACCAACGGGTGAATTGGGCCTAACTACTCTGATGTCAGAACCAATGCCACAAGCACACTGTGATCCTGATTCCTCGGGTCTAAGGCTCGCGCATACTATCATAATCAGTAATCTAATCATTGACAATCACTGAGTAAAAATCCATGTGATCGGATTGCTAAGAATCGTGGTCGAATACACATTCCCATTAATGTATCTATGACACACATTCCCACTATCCCACAGTGTTCGACTGGCACTCCTTGTCAGAGCATGTGTCATACTAGTCCACACTAATCTCAATGCCCAATGAGATTCTCCGACTTGCGAACGGTTTAAGTGATGAAGTACCAAACCCTTCCAGTGCGTATCTTTTTTTTTTCTTTTTTCTTTTTTTTGAAAAACACAACTCCTTAACTACCATAACTAGTGGAAGGTCTGCCTTGAGACATATGGACTAGGTGTTCATTCAAGACTTATAGATGTCATTAAGAATTATATGAAGAATTATATGAACAATATACTAATGGTAGTTAAGGAGTGATATATATATATAAGGTTGTACAATATAAGTGCCATATACTCTAACTTTTGTGATTCAGTCTAGCGAATAAATTTTTTAATCCGAATCAGACCTGAGAATCTGATTCTGGGATATTCATGATATTAGCATATAGATCAATTAACGAAAATTGTCAAGAGTAATCAAATTACTTTTTTCGTCTATTGATTCTTGATTTATCAGCAGCAACCCTGGACTCCTGCCTCTAGATAATCACGCGGAAGAAAAATTCTCTAAGAAAAGCTCAATCTCCTCCTCAGAAACTATTGCAGGCGGCTAGACAGATGGAGAGGGAGGGATTTTTCTTTCCTAATGCTCGAAGTTTATTTTGGCTCAGTGTCAAATTCCAAAATAATAACTTGTCTGTTTGGAGTTCTGACACTGACTGAATACTTATACCAAGTATTGTAAAAGACACCCCCAGGGTTACTTAGTGAGGGATGGCCGATTTGGCCTATTTTAGATGGGCTTCGGGCTTTGTTTTTCACTTAGCCCATGTGTAATTAATTAAATCCAAGTCCAATCAAATTGGTAATTAATTAATTATATTAATCCAATTAATATTAATCCAATTAATATAATGCAACTTATAAATTAATTTCCAATTAATTTAACTTATGAATTAATATGATTTAATTAATTAATTTAATCTAATTAAATATCTTTAATTAAATCATGCCATCTATTTTGTCAGACAATTCACATCAAATGTGATTTTACCAAAATACCCTTAGCTTAAGGAAATATTCCTTTTTTTCACATAGCGCGACTCTCTAGGCTCGATTCAATTGTCAATGGGAGGATTCTAAAGGATAAGGTTGTCACCTAGCCAACACCGTGGAACTAAATCATAACCCAATTGAAAACGAGATGATCATGTCATCACGAACCTTGACTACGAATACCATATGTGTATAAACTCTTCACCGACGTGACCCGATCAAGTAAGAGTCATGGTTTAGTCAAACTCATAGAACTTGATATTGTACTAAGAATCATAATAATGTGAAATTACCAAACTACCCTCAGTGACAATCATGGGATAGTTTATATGCTTTGGCCAAAGTCTTATAATTTTAATTACTTACGATCGTACAGGTCACATACTCATTTACTGTCGAGACGGTGAATCCCGTTTTGGCTAGTTATCTTATAAAATCGAATGTACTATTGGATCGTACTTCGAGGTCGACCCCACCTATCAGGTGATACGGGTCAAACTACTCTAATAACATATCCAATACTACAAGCATGTTATAAGTGACTCCTCAAGTCTAAAGTTCACACATACTATAGCAATCTTAATCCCGATCATTGACTGTCAAAAAGTAAATACCCATGTGATCGGATTAATGCGAGTCGAGTTCAAATATATCAATTCCATTAATCATATTCATGACACAAGCTCTCACTATCTAATCAATGTACGACTGGCACTTCCTTGTCAAAGAAGGTGTCATATGAGTTGAATATTAATGCCCAATTAATATTCGTTAACTCACGAACTCCTAGTTTTAGAGATTAAGTACTGGACTGTTCTAGTGCCTCCTCTTGTCCAGAAGAGGTGGAAAGTCTATCTTGATATCTCTTGGACTAATTTGTTCACAAACGCCATTTAGATTTATAGGAACAACATCAAAATCTTTATTCTATTAATAGAAATATCAAACGTTTTGTACAAATAATATATCTAAGCCCTACACAATCTAATTCCTCATAGGCATTGAGGGCATACACCTAACACTAACAAACCCAACAGATATCCCATATCTCATAGTCTCTATGACTTGGAATGAGGTTTTAGTATCACAGACATCAAGAGCATTCCACAATCGCAAATCCTTATGTGCGCGATCACTCCCTTAGCTATAAGTGATCCATGGGATATTTATCTAAACTAATGAAAGCATATATGATAAAGAAAAGGTTGCAAAAACAAATTCAATATAATATAAAAGACCAAACAATCATAGTGTTTACAATCTAATGGACAAGCCACTAGATGGCTTGCTGGGTACTTAACACTATCAATAATTATAGATTAAGTGGCACCGCCTATGTACACTCTCTACTTTTCAAGTAGATGGTACAGAGTCGTCCAACAACGGTTGAAGATCAACTTTCTCGAAATAAAAAGTATTTGCAAAATATTCCTTGATTTTTAGAAATAGACCTTTTACAAGCTTTATTCGCGCGATTTTCTATTGAAGCTTATATCTTAATGCTTTCATACATATGCTTAATAATTTAAAAGACCCCATACATTGAATTTTCTTATCGTTACATCAGACTCAAATATTTGATGATTCTACCATAAGTCATAACCTCCAAACTCTAAGGCAAAGAACAATAGATGATCGTGGCATGAGATGTCCATACGGGATTGACATTTCTCAGAATATACTAACAATCACAAACAACTCATATATTCATACGTCTCCATATCAGTGGAAAATTTAAACCGACCTTTGTCTCGTGCATAACATCATAAATAATTGGGGGAAATACTAAAACCCCCTAAAAATAATTATTTTATTCAAAAAATCCATCAAAATATTTTTCAATCTCAAAAAACCATTCTACAAACTTTTCATTCCAAAAAATTCAAAAAATGGGATTAACAACTTTTGGACTAAACTACCTTTGTTTATTCAGTGAAGAATTGATCAATTTTTTCTATCGAAATTGTTTTATTTTAAATCTTTTAAATTGATAAATCGTATAATACAAATTTAATTTTTCAATATTAAATATTTTAAATATTTTTATATAATTTATTTTTGATTTTAATACTGTAATTATCGAAAAAACATTTAAAACTTTCAAAAAGATTAAAGAAATCTGAAATTCTAAGATTAAAATCATAATTAGTATAATTATCAATATAAATGTTCTAAATAAATAAATTTCTACACAAAACTACAATTGAATAATTTTTAATTTAGAAGACTAAGGACGATTAAGTCCATAAATTTATTAACCCTAAATATTGAGGTTTTTGGAATGAAAAATTGGTGGAATGGGTTTTTTGGGTTGAAAAATATTTTCATTGATTTGTTTAATACTAAAATTTATTTTAGAGGGGTTCTAATAATTTTCCCTAAATATTTTTTTGTTATAAGCAATTATATTATAATTTTCAAGCTAACATCGTATTTGTTAGTGTTATGCCCTCAAATGCCAGAGAAGATAGAATTATAGGGCATTAATTTGTAATTAAACAATTCATTTTTATAAAAGGCGTTTTATGTTGTATCTTATAGGCATTTGTAAGGTTTTATAAACAACGTTAAGTCCTTGATACTAAGGCGAATCTTCTACTCCCTATGGGTTAGGAAGATTGGCACTAGAAGAGTTTGACCCTTAATATCTAATTTGGTTCGCAAGTCGAAGAGAGTATTTGACACGCTAAAAGCTAACATGCTATGATAGCAAGTGCACTAGTCGTGTGTAGTAATAAGTGGACTAAAAGTCCGGGTTGTCGAACCACGGAGACTTGAATTTTAGTTTATGATTTTATAACGATAAAGAACAAATACAATTAAAGTAAATTGAATGTAAAATGCGTACAATAAGAACGAGGTTGCACAAATGATTTTAAACAAAGATGTAAAGAGAGACTAAGGCACATGCTAGGTCCAAATTGATCAAATATACTTATAAAGGTTCTCGTTGGAAAATTACGCTTATATTTTTATGGTGAAAACTCCTAGGGTAGAGAATAACCGATGTCTCGCGTTAAACCCCTATGCTTAGATCGTGATTTCCCAAATATTCCTATTCAGAAATCTAACCACGAAACATGCATTAACTTACTAGAGTTCACTCGATTTGAATCGAACAACTTCACCCGGGAATCTTTACCTATGTCTAGGGCAATTCCTCATTAGATGCGGGTCATGATGTGAATTTCTTGCACCCTAAGTCAATTTTCTCCCGAAATATTCACCTAGGCATAAGATTCTAACATATAGTGATCAAGTATATGCAAGATAGGCAAAAACACAAATTCACATCACATAACAATATAAGAATAACCTCAACAATCATCTATTATAAGCATAAATCATAATTTGGCCTTACATGGCCCTAGTCTTACAAATTTAGTTCATAATTGAAAGCATAAAAGACATAAAAGGATTCATATAAATATTCATAGACATACATGAAATGGAAAGCTCTTAAAAACTCCCTAAATGGTGAATGGTTATGAATCTTCAAGTTGAGCCTTCAATCCCCAAGCTCTTTTCCTTCCTCTCGTTTTCCCCTCTCTCCCAATGATAAAGAATGGTGATGAATGATGGTGAAATCAGATTAGGGGCTGCCCCCCTCTCCAATTTCCTAATGAAGAATGCAAGAGATGATTGCCTTTATAGGTGTATATTTTCCTCCCTCTCATGTGTTGTCCCTCTCTTGTGTCCTTCATTACTCTAAAGTATGCAGTATAAAATTCCATAAAGTAAATCTACCAAGAAATACAACCAAGACACCCCCTCAACACATGTGCTGACCTTTTGGCTTTAAATGATTCCCTTCCACTTAAAATGCTGAACTTTTGGCTAAAAGGAATCAAATGTCGGAGGTGTCGGCGCCCAGGCGCGGGTATTTCGGCGCCTAGGCGCGTATGTGCGAAGTCTAGACAGCTTTCGTACTTTTCTGCGCAGAAATCGTATTTCCTTCATAACTCTTTCCACAGACCTCCAATTTGGATGATTCAAGTTCCCACGTGAAGCTAAGACATATATCTACAACTTTCTAGAAATTAATTATAGAATTAACATTAATTAATTAGTTATTTAATTATTTATTTATTGGATAATAATATTAATTGAATAATTAATTAAATCAAGACCAAACATGTGGACTAGCCCGAGGGACCAATACACGCCCAAGTAGGCATCCATTATGGACGCCTAGAGCTTGGCCTTTTAGGCTTGATTATTTTCTTGCGTAGTATAAATACTATTTGGAAATAATCAAGTCCGAGCCTCATTATTAGCTTTCTCTCCAAGTCAAAACTCTCACCTCTTTCTATCTCTCTAGCCGTCCCCAAGGAGAAGAAGAAGAGATTTTTCACTTTGAATACTGGCATGGTGTTTTAGAGGCAGTGGCTGATTCACTGCTTGGAATAGGAAGCTAGAAGCTGGTTTAGAAATTTTGAAAACTCAAAAAAAGGTACACGTTTTCTATCATGGCTTGAATATATAAAATCGGAGATGAACCACCATGGGTGTTTTTATTTCGCTTCGTTTTTACCGTTAAAACCCAACAATATTGATTATTGTTTTCTTGATGATGAAATAGTCATTCTGTTGGGATTTTAAAACATGAAAACGTAGAGAAAAGATAAATCTCCCATGTGGTTCATCTCGATTTGACATATTCAAATTGTGTTTCGAATTCAAGTACCTTTCTTCGCGTATGTTGAATTCTGAATAAGCTTTCTTGATCCTTTCTTAAACAGCAAATCTGTCACTGTCTCTAAATTGCCACGCAGGAATCAAAGCGAAAAAAATCCTCTTCATTTCTTTCCTTGAAATCGGCTAGGGGAGAGAGAGAGAGTTGGAAGACTTCTTGACTTGGAGAGAAAGTTAATGTTGGAGACTTCTTATTATTTTCACTAAGTAGTATATTTATACTACACTAGAAAATAATAACCCTAGGCTTCTTTAACCCGTCCACTTTAGGCTTTAGAAAGCCTTCGGGCATTAGTCCATGTTTGTTTGTTTAATTAATTAAATAATTAATATTATTTATCCAACAAATAAATTAATTGAATAACTAATTAAATCTATGTTAATTCTATAATTAATTTCATTTAAGAAATTAATTAACACATTATCTTAATTAATTAATAAAATCATCTAATGATTAATTAATTAATTAATCACGATATCCAATATCGAAAAATCTCTCAAGTCTATTCCATGATTTTTGCCTTTTGTAATTCCTTTAAGCGCAACTTTTTAGATTCGTCTCAAAAGGTAATTGGGAGGAAACCAAGAGGATGTGAGTAACACCTAGCCAGACCCGTGGCTCACATCGTACCCCAATTGAGAACAAATGATTAGGATCATTCCAAACCTTTTACGCTATGAATACCGTACGAGTATAAACCGTTTATTCATATATACCAGTCAAGTGAGAGTCATGGTTCGGTCAAACTCACAGGACTTGACCATATGCTTAGCTCATAATGAATCGAGGTCTATGAGTATATTCTCATGTCTAACATGAGTATCTCTTTATGCTTTGGCCAAAGTCTTTTAACCTCACTCATTCATGACTGCATAGGATATTTAGCTCATCCACTTATGAGAGAATAAATCCCATTTTGCTAATCAGCTAAGACTGCTACTTGCCCATCAAGTCGCACTTCGAGGTCGATCCCACCAAAGGGTGAATTGGATCTAACTACTCTAATGACAGACTTGATGTCACAAGTACATCTTCAACTTGATTCCTCAGGTCTAAGGTTCACGCGTACCTATCACAACTTATCAATTTCATTATTGACTGTCAGTGAGTGAAAACCCATGTGATGAAACCGATGTAAGTCGTGTTCGAACATGTCAGTCTAACTGAGATGTCTATGACATAAGTTTCCACTACCATTCCCATAGTGATTGACTAGCACTTTCTCTGTCAAAACTTACATCATACAAGTCTTTATCCAGTATTGATGTCCAGTCAATACTCTCTTCAACTTGCGAACCATTTTTAGATAATAAGGATCAAACTCTTCTAGTGTCATTCTTCCTAACCCATAGGAAGTAGAAGATTTGCCTTATTATCAAGGACTTTACGTTGTTTATTAAAACCTTACAAATGTCTATAAGAAAACAACAAAATAATGTCTTATAATACGAAAAGATATTGTTTAGTTACAAGTCAATGCCCTATAAATCTATCATCTTTATGGCATTTGAGGGCATACACTCTAACACATTCATCCCCAAATAATAGTATTCACCAATGGTTAGTCAATTAGACTATATTTTAAGTGAAATATCAAATAGTTTAATCATTAGATAATATTAATAATATAATGAAATATAATGATTTAGATTCTTAGTAGTACAAAAAGTATCAAAAAATCAATAAGAGAAGTTATTTCGAAAATAAAATAGTTCATAGTTTAATCATTAGATAATGTTAATAATATAATAAAATATTATGATTTAGATTCTCAGTAGTACAAAAAGTATCAAAAAATCAACATGACAAGTTATTACAAATAATATGCCATAATTAATAGAATAACATGTCTCGTGTTATTAGATTTGATAAGAGGAATAATTTAATTATAAAAAAACAGTTATAAAGTTGAACTATTTATTTTTGAAATAAGTTGTCATGTTGATTTATTGATACTTTTTGTACTACTGAGAATCTAATAGAATAACATGTCTCGTTTTATAAAATTTGATAAGAAGAATAATTTAATTATAAAAAAAACAGCTATAAAGTTGAACTATTTTATTTTTGAGGCAATTAACGCCATGAGTTGTATAACAATTCTGCACTAGGCAGTGGTGCAGTGTTGGTGCATACCCATCGGATGGTCGAGCCATTTGAGTTTTACGTTCGCTAACCAAGCTTGTGTGCACTTGACATACTGCATCTGGTGCATGGTGTTGCACATGATTCGATGGCAGTCTCATCAGATTCGTGGATCAGGTCTATTTGTGTAAAACTCATTGTTTTAAGTCAGGTCCACACCTGATCCATAATTTTAGTGAGGTTGGAAAAATAGACGGGCCCTCATGCCAAATTAGCAAAATTTGTAAAACTAAGAATAGAGCAAGCACATAATAATATGGCCAAATGGACTTTTCGTAGGTCTATCCTATAAGGCAATTTTCCGTTTAAATTAAACTTTTAATTTTTGGTTTCGAAAATGTAACTTACTCACATATTAATGTTTGTTTGGTCTAATTCGTTTTAAATTTAAGAACTAAAACTATATCAAAACATAGTTATGTTACTAAAAATTTAAAAACAAACTATTCAATCATCTAAAGCTTACATGGATTAGTTGAAGTCCACAATGTTTCACGCTCAATAAAAGAGTAGTGCTTCTATTGTTTATTTTACTTATGAGATAAAGTGGGATCTAATTTATCCAAGTATTATGTATGATATGAATTATTGTCTGTCTTAAATCTTGTTATAATCTGAAACCAAACTCTGAAAACTCTTCCAAATTTTCATCAATAGAAAAGGCTTCGAAATACTAAGCATCACAAAGGCAAAATAATCGGAAAGTCCAAAACAGATATAATTTCAAGCAATATCCAACTAAAACATACAAAGAGAAAACCTTAAACTAAAGTCATTAAAATGGCACAATGAAAATAATTAATAAACCACATAAAAGCATTTCTTTATAGAATCGTCACAATGTGACAAACTCGTTTATTTAAATTGCCTTAATGAATCATACTTCAAATTGTTGGATGAGCCCTCGCCAATACTTTGATAAGCCACATGATAGTCACCTATATGTGGTAACCCAACATAATTATTGCCACGGGCTGTGTACGCGCTAGTCAGTGTCGGTTTATAGCCCATCATTGGCGGCGGTCGAGCCATTTGCACTTCAGGTTGGTGAACCAGGTTGGAGTCGCGCTTGAATTGCATCCGGTGCATGGTGTTGCGATCTGGGTCCTCTGACCGATATTTGTTTAAAAAAATAGTTAGGGGATCAATGTAGTTATCGAACCCTAGTGTTCCCATGGCTGAGAGAACATCCTTGGGAGTTATAGTTTTTCGGTACTCCCCATGACACCTTTTATTAGCCTCGCTTGTGATGAAGCTAATGAATTCAGAGACACATTCCTGAATTGTCTCTTTTGCATCATCAGCGATCTTTGCATTAGCCGGGAGGACACGACGCATGATATTGATTATCTTAGCTATGGGCATATACTGATCCGCATCACGCTTGAATGATTGTTGTGGCAGATTATTCAAGTTGTTAGCATCTGGGATGTTGG
The DNA here is from genome assembly GCA_019426215.1 of Buddleja alternifolia. NCBI lineage: Eukaryota > Viridiplantae > Streptophyta > Magnoliopsida > Lamiales > Scrophulariaceae > Buddleja > Buddleja alternifolia. Next base: position 7,917,216 of record CM033399.1, on the reverse strand, counting down.
TGGTGGTTTTGGTTGGCTCTTGAATAACTATACCTAAATTGAAAAAAAAAATGTATATCTTCAAGACGTTAATCTCATGTGAATATAATTCTATTTTTCATGCGATGCAATTCTATTTTGTAGCATACGAATATGGGACAATCTATTTTTTGGTTAAAGAGGTGGGAATAACAACAATGAGGGGGAAATTTAATAGGTTCCTATCATTTAATCTCTTTTAATAAATTACTAATAATTTCAAAAAACAAGACTTTGACATTGATAGATGACTATCCCGCATGAATCAATGATTCAATTCAAATAATAGAGCTATTAAAAGAAAGATATACAAATGAAATGGTCAACTTATGTATAATGAAAAGTAGCCTGACTTTTTTCTTTAGACAAATATATATACTAGCATACATGCACAAGTGTGTATATGGTATTATCATCATATTTTACCTATTGGAGCTATCAAAACTATTTTCACGATGTATAAAATTAATCTAAAGGCAAATGTCACTAATAGTCCATGAAATTTCACCTTTGTATCACTTTGGTGCTTAAAGTACCAAATGTTAAGTTACCGTCCCTAATGTTTAAGCTATGTTTCACTTTCGCCCTTCAAGCCATTTTACGGTGGGTTTTAGATAGATGGGGCAAAATGTGCACCTTACATATCCAACAATAAAAATATATGCACCTCACATTTGCCCCTAACAATTGTCAATTAAGGTGCACATGCTCTCCAATCAAGCCCAAAATTCACAAAAAAATGGCTCAAAGGACAAAATTGAAACACATTAAACTTTAGGGACGGTAGCGTAACATTTGGTACTTTAAGGACCAAAGTGATATAAATGCTAAACTTCAGGGAATATTAGTGATATTTACCTTTAATCTGATCAATGTATGCATATATGAGTATATATGATTTCGTTACGTGCATGTATGAATAGGTTTTCGTGTTTGCAGGTTTAGAGTATTAATTTTGTTTGGACTGGTAAGAAACAATTCGAACATTTTTCATAAATCAAGTTGAAATTAGTTGTATAAAATAAAGGCTTGAATTTGTCTGTGTAACTGAACTGCAGTCTAACACAAACTCAATTCTATTCGTGTCCGTCTAAAGTTTTGGACCTAAAATTGATTGGTTAATCTATAAAATTTTTATTAACTATGTAAATTGTGCAGGAAATAGTGATTAATTATATGTTCTTAATTACTTTCTTGTATTTTCATTATCATATATATAAAGACAAGCCTTTTGTTAAATAGCTAACATATATAAAAGAAAAGAAATTACTTTATTACACTGAATTCAGTCCAACAACAAGCACACATACACAAATATGTATATTTACCGTTTCACAATTCTACATACAATTAATTTGCGCTAAGAATTTTACTAGTAATTTTCACTGAGGCAAAATCAATATCATCATAAAAGATAATGCATTTTCATGTTTGAGCTTTATATAAAAGATATAGAGACATATTTATTGTTTTTTGATAAATTACGGATTTACTTTTACTATAAGTGATTGATCAAGTTAGAGGCTACACAATGTACTGCATTAGATTGTGAAAATATTTTTGACATATAAGTTATGTAAAACAAAAGTAAAATAGTAAAAGGCAAATGAATTGAAAAAAATTAGTAAAAGAAGAAAAATATTAGTTCAAGTAAGTGAACAAAATTGAAATTCTTATATTCATGCATGACATGTGTATGCAAGAATATAAAGAAACAACATAAATAAAAAAGAGCTACATTAGAACACACAAAATAAAATAATACGAAAGTCGATTACATATTGTTTTTCCATAGATGCAAATCCACAAAGTATTTAGAAGACTTTTGAACTACAACCATACCTCGTTGAGCTAACTGAACAATACTTCCACAAAGTACAGTTATAAAAGCTAATAAATTCATGCACACATGCTTATAAGATCTATTCAAAAAACCAATACACATTGTTCATAAGATTTGAGTTTAGAATCAAATGGTCGTAGAAGTTTATGTACTTTTACCGGATTTGGATGCTCTTGAGGGGTACATGTGTTGTTGGTTAAAGCTACCTCCACATTCCATCTTCAAGCTTTATTTCTGATTCTTGTCTGTGGATTTATCTTTCGACTTTGTTCACACACAAACGGCGCCCTATTTCTATACGCTTTTGTTTTTGGGTATGAATTACGAAATGCCAGAACAATTGCCTTTAATATCTAGAGAAGTATTATAGGCAAAAGAACTGGATATGATTGTTATTAGTGTTGACAGGTCAGGTTGGGTAACTAAAATGACAAAGTATTAATTGTTACTACTGGAACATATGTATATATGTGAAAACGTATATATAGTGAGCAGAGTGATGAAATAAGAAAGTAACCTATTTTACTTTCCCTTGGTAAGTAGAAATGCTAGCATATATTTATATATATATATATATATTTTCTACTATGACTTTCGTTTGAAAAATATATCATTTTCTATATTTGGAAAGAAAATTATAATAATATTAAGAGTAATTAGTGAATTTTTGAATGAGTATAATAGAATATTCATTGCTCGCAAACTTAAAAAGATCAAGTTATTTACACATGAAAATAATAATTGATTTTATATTTATTAATTTCTAAAATATCATTATAGAATAACACCAAGCAGGTCAAAATCGTACAATAGAGAGTTAATTGAACCTTTTGTGATCTATAAATATTTGAAAGTCAATTATTTCGCAAAATAGTGCACGCCCACAACTTCAAATTATTTATTTCTTTGCAATGTGTTATCATATTTTACATCAAAAGTTTTTATTTTTACATACATATTTATCATTTATTTTAGTCATTGAGCTGTCACACCGCTATTTATTTATATATTTCAATGATGGCATGGGAAATCTTAGTTGGATATTATTCGTTAATCATCAACGGAATTACAATATGGAAACAACCTTATTATTTAAATTACATAATTTAAATGACTTTATTATGACAATTAATCAACTATACTGAATTAGTTGCTAGATTTTTTCGCTTATAAAGTGAAAAAGTTTTTTCACTCATATTAAATCCTAAATTATTTATACAAATAATAAAAAAATATAGGTTGAGATGGTAATAGATAAAGCTAAGAGGACTCTTCTAAACTCGCCAAATTTTTGAAAGTCAATTATTGCACAAGAATACATAATCATATTTTTTCACTACTATCATTTTACAAAGATTTATTGCACAGTGTCCTGTGAGTTTAACATATTCATTGACTATCACTTAATTTAAAATTTACATTTTTAGTGTTGATATGCATGAATATATAGTATCAATTCGTTAAAAGGAAGCCAGTCGTTATACTTCCAAGTTCCAACAATTTCCTTATTTTACTAGCTGGATCGAATCTTAATTAATTTGGGTGCTACCCGCTCCTCATAGCCAATGAAAAATAGAAAGAAATCAATTATTTCTCAAATCACGGGATAAAAACAACTTTATTATGACAACTCATATGATTAAAATTTCACAATTGAGTTGTTATCCAAAATTATCATTCAAATTAAGGGATGTAAACAAATTAGGGATGAAAATTAGATACTTTTTTTTCTTTCACTTTACATCCCAACCTTTACAAAATTAGCACTCTTTTGTATTTTAGCATATTCTGGTGAAATATTCCACCGTAATTTTGTCACATGTCAGGCATGTGCCATTTTAAAGACAAATTTGTTATTTTATCTTAAAAATTTATTTAAATAATTTAATTTACGAAAATACTATACTATAATATATATATATATATATATATACACACATGCAGGAAAATTTTATTTTTTTTCATAAATTATATTTTTTTATGTGTGTATATATACGATCAAACCTCTATACAGTAATATCCTCGGAACCAGAGAAAATATTACTATAGGGAGGTTATTCTTAAACAGAGGTTTATATATAAAAATTATAATTTAAAAAAATAACTAATACACATTATACGACACTTGGAAATGTGTCCCTTCATATTTTAAAAAATATGAATTTAAAAGATATATAAGATTCATGAATTTTAAAAAAATAAATCTACGTACATCATGCAAGTACATTGTGTATGTATTAGATTTAGAAGATTCATTCATGTATGTATCTAGGAAATGTAAAAAAAATGTATGTACATCATGTATGCAATATTTAAACTATTCACTCATGTATGTTGTATCTTCAAAATGTCTTTTCGTTTTTCTTTTTTTTCTATACATATATAAATGCTAGCATAATCATGACATATAAATATATTTGTCACAGACAACTTTAGATAAGTATTTCATATCATCTTAAGTTTAATGTAGCATAGTTAAATTATTCTAGATATTTTATATAGATATATAAATATATTTAAAATTTAATGTCATTTTAATACTATATGGAGGTAAATTTCTTAAGGATGGTCCTAAAAAAAACATGAAATATTACACATAAAGTTTATTCTTATGTATAACTGGTCCCGAATTGGGACCATGATTTTTTATTAATATAAGGATGTTATTCTTATATAGAGTAATCTTGTATAGAGGTTTTACTATATATATACATATGTGTGTGCGAGTGTGTGATCTTTTTGTGTGTGTGTGTGATTTTGTGTGTGTGCGTGAGTGACTGCGTGTGTATATATATATATGTGTGTGTGTGTGTGCGTGCGTGTGTCTGAGAGAGAGTTTCTTTTTGTGTGTGAGAGATTAACATTTAGTAAAGCATTGGAAAAAAATCCATGGAGGAAAGAGGAGGTTGATTGAGAAATTTGGGAAAGATGAAGTTTGGAAAAAGCAAAAATGAGGTTGGAAGAAGCAAAATGAAGTCTGGAAGAAGCAAAATAAGGGCAAAAGAGTAATTTCTCAAAATTCAACACCTAAAATGACAGATTTGCCCTTAAAAATGGTACATGCATGGCATGTGACAAAATTCCAATGGAATATTCCACCGGAATATATGCTAAAATATAAAAAATGCCAATTTTTTAAAGGTTGGGATGTAAAGAGAAGAAAAAAATCTAAGAAAAGTGTGAAAATGACCATAGTTTGCAGGGTTTAATGTTTTTATCCCAACAAATTAATAGCAACAACTCTTATTATTCTGAAAATGAAAATGAGAAAAACTTAAACTTCAAATTTTATTGTTCTCAAACCAAAAAGAACAAAGTTATTTTAATTGCAAATATTATTAATCCCTCATTATAAATATCATCCACATTATAATTATCCTGCTCACATAATTTAGGACTTAGCTATTGAATATTGTTCAGAAGTTATGTTGTTGCATATTTGTAGGGTGTTTAGTTTACTCTACAAAATTAAGAACTTTTTTATTAAAAGCTCCACTAATTTGATTTGTTATTTATGCTTGAAAAAGGTACCAAACACAGTTATGCAAACAGGATTTTGGCTCCCACAAACAAAACTCAACCATTAATTTGAAAGTCGTCTTCTATACGAGACAATCTACCGTTACCTACTTATTTTTTTTTCTCATTCACCGATTATGTTCTTAAAATATAAATTGAATCATTAAAAATTAAATGTAATTTTGTAGTAAAGTAATAATGGGGGAAACGGATAGAACCCTTCTGCCTTCTCTCTCGACGCAAGATAGTATCTATGCTAACTTGAGCTGTTGGCCATGGCCAAGAGGAAACCTGTAGAGATTAGTGCGAAGTCACAATTGCAGAGTCCTGAAGATTTATGAGAAATAAAACTTGGATGCTGAAATGGGAAAATTAGGGCAAAATCACTTAGGCGATTTGGAGGTAGTCCTTCAACGAGCTCAAACACACGCGGTACAAACAGAACAGAGTGTCAAAATATTTCAACTATTGAGCATTGCTTAAAGAAACTTCACTATACTGAAGGGGTTTCGACACCAGTAGACACATCGCAGAACACAACAACTGAAGTTGAGATGAAGAAAACACATGGTAACGTATGGGATAATTTTGACATCTCTAAACTGAGAGGGGCTGGATGTAAACTCACTTACATGGCACCAAAATCCAAAGATGGGCAGCATATATGAAGAATTGCAAGAAGATGTTCAGACGGAGATTGATTACTGGAATTCATCGGTGGTGTGCTACGTCCTCGGGGCCAATCCTTCTTATCCAGTGATAATGGCTTCATCCGAAGAATCTGGGGTAAGCTAGGAATTGATAAAATCCTTATGAAACAGAATGGCTTGTTTATTGTGCGTTTTCATACAGTTGAAAATAGGGATACAGTAATGCAAAAAGGTATTGTGCATTTTGATGGGAAACCTTTGATTATTCCTCCCTGGACTGAAAATTATAATTACAGTAAGAACAATATTGAGAAATACATGTATGGATTAGGTTGGAAAATTTAGACATTAAATATTGGAGTTGCCAATCGTTGAGTAAAATAGCAAGTTTAGTTAGTACCCCTATTGTTGCTAATCAAATGACTATGCAGAAAAAGAGGATCCAATTTGCTAGATTATTGGCCGAAGTAGACACTAAGAATATGCCTGATCTAGTGTACTTTGCCAATTAAAAGGGTATTATACGAGAACAGAAAATCAGCTATGAATGGAAACCGGTGTTATGTGATCACTGTAAGGGGTATGGTCATGACATTATGCAGTGTAAGAAGAGGAAAGGGAAACATGTTTGGTTGCCAAAGAAACCTCAGGATAAAGCTGAACTGCCAAAGGATAATATCAGTATGGCTCACAAAAGTGCACTAGCCTATAGAACAGAAGGAAACTGCTTGGATAACTGTCAACAAAAGTGGACAAATACTCCAAGGTGGGGATAGCATGATGAACTATACTAAAAGGGCATCCACAAGTCAAAGTACACAAGAGATTTTTGTTGAACCAGGGTTAGTAACTGTTGATAAGAGGCATTCTTATGTGTTTTTAAGCTCGTGATCTTATGCTTTGGATTCATTTATTGCCTAGATCATGCCACATTTGCGTTTAATCTGGGTGTTAAGTGATTTCAGGTGATAAACGAGAGCACACGAAGAAAAGGGGTGAAAAAGATGCACGACACAAGTTCAAGCCTGCTAACAGCGCCCAGGCGCTAGTATTACCACACCCAGGCGCCGGACAAGAGGTAAATAAGTTCACATCCTGTGTCCCACGCCTAAGCGTCTAGGCGTCACATTCCCGCGCCTAGGAGCCGTCCTGTCCGCGCTTGAGCGCTGTTATGACCACGCCTGGGCGCCGCTGGACTTATCCCCCAAGAAAAGTACGACACGTAGGCCGCGCCTAGGTGCCATACAGCCCGTGCCTAAGCGCCGGTATAAATGATTTTCAGATTGTATAAAAGGGAAGTTTCAGCACATTAAGAGGGTTCAATTTTTGGGGATTCTGGAGCATTTCCTGGGAATTGAGCCACTTTTTCATCAACTTGAAGAGATCAAGAAGGAAGATTAGCTTAGGATTGAAGATTAAACTTGAAGATCCATCATCATTCACCATTTAGGGAGTTTTCATAGCTTTTCATTTTCATTTATGTCCATGAATATGTATATGATCCATTTATATCTTTTATGCTATCAATTATGAGCTAAACGTGTAAGGCTAGGGCCATGTAAGGCCAAATTGTGATTTATGCATATAATAGAGGATTGTTGAAGTTATTCTTATGTTGTTATGTGGTGTGAATTTGTGTTTTTGCTTGTCTTGCATATGCTTGATCACCATATGTTAGAATCTTATGCCTAGGTGAATATTTCGAGAGAAAATTGACTTAGGGTGCACGAAATTCACACCATAACCCTCAACCAATGAGGAATTGCCCTAGACATAGGTAAAGATTCCCGGGTGAAGTCGTTTGATCTAAATCGAGTGAGCTCTAGTGCGTGATGCATGTTTAGTGATTAGATTTCTGGGTAAATATACTTAGGAAACCGTCATTCAAGCATAGGAGTTTAGCACGAGACATCGGTTATTCTCTACCCTAGGAGCTTTCAACATAGCAACATAAGCGTAATCCTTCAACGAGAGCCTTTATAAGTATAATTGAGCAATTTGGACCTAGCATGTGCCTTAGTCTCCCTTTATATTTGGTTTTAAATCCTTCGTGTGTCCTCGTTCTTATTTTACGCGTTTTACCTTCAATTTACCTTTAGTTTAGTTGTTCTTTTTCGTTATAAAATCATAATCTAGAATTCAAGTCTCCGTGGTTCGACAACCCGGACTTTTCGTCCACTTTTATTACTATCACGACTAGTGCACTTGCTACTACGCACGTTAGCATTTAGCGTGTCAATTGTCACAACTACTAATCATGGGGAGCATTGGAGTGTGGAACATTAAGAGACTGAATATCCCTGGTAAGCAAAGAGAAATCAGAGCTCTCTGCAATAAACATGGACTAGGATTAGTAGGTATTCTGGAGCATAAAATAAAACAGGGCAAATATGATCAAGTATTTAATAGTATAGCACAAGGGTGGGGTAGTGCTACCAATCACTCTGCTAGTAATCGAGGAAGGATATGGATGTTGTGGAGAAAAGAATATCATGAAATCACAGTGCTTAAGATAAATCCCCAACTTATGCATTGTAAAGGGTACAATGTTATCATAAAAAAAAAACTTTTATATTCTGTGGTTTATGCTCTCAATCATATTCATGAGAGGAAGGCTTTGTGGGAGGATTTAAAGATGGAGCAGCCAAGTATACACATACGTTGGCTAAGTTTGGGAGATTTCAATGATGTGCTTAAACCAACTGATCGAGTTGGAGGTCCCCCCCATCACTGTCCCTGAGATAGTAGACTTTCAAAAGTGTATTGATGTATGTGAATTGGAAGAAATGAGGTGGAAGGGGCATGCCTTCACTTGGAATAACTGTCATGAGCCAGGGGCAAGAATATTTTCAAAAATTAATTGGGTCCTTATCAATTACACATGGTGTTTGGAATACCCAACTGTGGAAGCACACTTAGTAGAAATAGGGGTGTCTGATCATAGCCCTGTGATCATTCACTTTAACATGAAATGGTAAAAAAGGAGAACTCCTTTCAAGTTTTTTAATATGTTGACTGATAACCCACAATTTAAATTAGTTGTTGCAGGCATATGGAAGCAACTTTAGAGGGGACCAAGATGTATTCAGTTACATAGAAACTAGCTCAATTGAAAGGGGAGCTGAAGCAACTCAACAGAACACAATTTAATAATGTAGAAAATCAGGTTGAAGAGGCGAGGACACAACTGTATGAGCTACAAAGTTAACTCCTAAAGGATCCCATGAATGAATTACTACAAAAACAGGAGCAAGAAAAGCTACAGCAGATGCAAGCAAAGACTATTGCCTTGGATAAATTTTTTCAACAGAAATCAAAGGTAAATTGGATAAATCTAAGAGATCAAAACACAAAGTTCTTCCACTTGTGTTTGAAAAGAAAGGCAATACGGGAATAGGGTGGTCACTATTACTGATGGGCAGGGGAATCTCTGGACTGACTATAATGAAGTGGTTGAACATTTTATAGCTTTTTATAAGAACTTGTTGGGTCAAAGCAGCTTCAAACAACCCTTTAAACAGAGAATATATGAAGAAGGGCATAGACTAACAATTGAGCAACAAATGGGGATGATCAAGCCATTTAGCAGGGAAGAGATAAAAAAGGCCTTATTTAGTATTGACAGCTACAAAAGCCCTGGGCCAGATGGATATGGCAGTGAATTCTTCAATAAAGCTTGGGATACTGTTGGCAATGAGGTGACAGAAGTAGTGTTAGATTTTTTTCAACATGAGCAGCTCTTGAAACAGACTAACAGTACCATACTAATCCTTGTTCCCAAGGTGGAGAATCCTACTCAGGCCAGTGAATATAGACCAATTGCATGCTGCAATACCATTTATAAATGCGTATCAAAACTCCTTACTAGCAAATTGGCAGAAGTGCTACCTAGTTTAGTAGATGAGAACCAAAGAGCTTTTGTGAAGGATAGGTCAATTATAGATAATGTGTTGATAAGCCAAGAGCTCATAAAATTGTACAATAAGAAAAAAACCTCTCTTAGGTGTCTAATGAAAATAGACCTCAGGAAATCTTATGATTCTATTAAATAGGACTTCTTGCAGGAGATGATGGATAGATACAAGGTCCCTCAGAAATTCAGTAACTGGGTGTTGGAGTGTGTGAAAACTGTGAGCTTCTCCCTAGTACTTAATGGTGAAGTAGATGGTTTCTTTAAATGACAGAGGGGGATAAGGCAAGGGGACCCCATATCAACCTTTCTCTTTGTTCTTGTTAATAAATATCTGATAAGGAGTCTAAGAACTGCAACTATGGAAAGTGGTTTCAAATTCCATCCGGCTTGTACGCATTTGAAGTTGACAAACATCTGCTTTGTAGATGATCTGATGATATTTTGCAAAGCAGATACTCGGTCAGTCACCATATTATGGAATCAGTTTCAAAAGTTCTCTCCTGTTACTGGTCTGTATGCTAACCAAAGGAAATTGAGCTTATATGTGAGAGGGGTGTCTCAAGAGGTTAAACAAGAGCTTATGCAAGTCACTGGTTTTGTAGAGGGGGAATTCCCTATTAGATATTTGGGTGTGCCTTTATCACCTACTAAATGGTCTAAACTAGAATGTCAGAGTCTAGTGGATAAAATGGTTGTCAGACTCACCTGTTGGGCTTCAAGAAATTTGTCTTATGTAGGTAAAACCCAATTAATCAACTTTGTCTTGTTATCATTACATGTATATTGGTCTTTAATTTTTCTATTGCCCCAAGCTGTGATTAAACAAATAGAACAGAAATATAGAGTGTTTCTATAGGGAACAAGGAAAATTAATCTAAAATGACATTGGTTAATTGGGATAGTATCTGTGCATAGAAAAAGTATGGTGGGCTCAATGTGAAAAACTGCAAATCGTGGAACATTGTGGCTATTGGGAAACAAGTGTGGGCCATATCCCAGAAGAAAGATACACTATGGGTAAGATGGATAGGAAGTGTTTACCTTAAGTCAATAGATTTTTGGAATTATAACCCTCCCATGGATAGCTGTGGAGGAAAATAAATTATGTTAAAAACAAATTAAAAGATGGGTTCAGCCAAAATCAATGGAAACTTACCACAACAGGGAGTTATACTATCAAGAGTGCCTATGAATGGCTTCAAGGAGATAAAGGTAGAATTCCAGAGGGCTCCAATTGCATGGAATGGACTCAATATACCCAAACACTCTTTCATTACTAGGTTGGCTCTGCACAGAAGATTATTAACCAGAGAAAGGTTGGGTAAGTTTATTATGCTTAATGATGTTTCATGCCTGCTTTGTGGTAATGTTGTTGAATTTGTTGAGCATCTCTATTTTGGGTGTGATTGGTCTAAATCAGTGGTCCAATGTATTGTGCAATGGTTGGATGTGAGGGGATGCCCTATTTACGTTGGAAGATGGATAAAGTGGCTCAAGTATGCTTTCAAAAGCTGGAAATTCAAACAAAAAGTCCTAGTAGCAGGTATGGTGGGTACCATTTATAGAATTTGGGAAGAAAGAAATAAAAGGTTATTTATGTAACAAGGGAGATCGTGGCATATTGTTGCTGAAAATGTGAAGAAAGAGTTAAGTATTCGGTTTAAAGGGTACAATGCACACAAATTAACTAGTAGAGATAGGTTATACTTGGCACATATAACACAAGGGTAGACAGTTTTATGTAGTTATTGACTTGTTTTTGAACACACAAGCTTACTGGTTTGTGTAATGCTATGTGGTGAAAGTTGTGAATGTTGCATGTTGGTAATGAAGTTACTGAAAGTGTTATGTGCCCAACGAGCCATCTGTTGGCTTGAACATTTACACTATGTCGGTCTTATCATTTAAATTATATCACACCTATTACGGAATGCTTTCTTATTGTCGACTACTCGAGGAGTATAGATAAAGATCCCATGGATTACATATGGTTAGGGAAGGCAGCCGGGATACCTATGGAATGCTCTCAAAGACTGTAATCCTAAAAATATGTTCCAAGTAATAGAGAATGTGGGATGTGGAATATCACTGGCCTCGCCAAGACTTGTTTGTGTGTGAAACTCTTCCAAGAGGTTGACGCGTTCCATTGTCAATGGATAGTATAGCCAATACATGCATGAAGATTCTTAGTTTGGGTTGGTATGGAATTGAACAACCCCGCAAGGATTCCTCGTTAGTGCTGTCGAACTTGTAGTCCTTCGGTTTCGTAGTGTGAGATAATCCTTAGACCTGAGATGTCATTGGAAAGGGTACTACCCACTATGCTTTGATATGCACGTGCACTCCAAGGGAGTCAAACGGCTTGTATGTTGGGTATAGTATGGTAGTACAACGGAACAAGTGACAGTCAGAAGGGATTCATCCAAGGTCACATATACTCGGTATTTGCTATGCTGTTGAGTAAAGCTAAATGATTGAAAAGTCTCTGCCTAGAGCATAGTCTTATAAGAGGGATTGGTGATCCCTTCTTAGAAGACCGGATCATTAGTAGAACCAACATAGTCATTAGTTTCCGAGGCTATTAGGGTTTCGACCATCGCCAAACCCTAGGTCTTAGATGGGAAAAAGATGGAGGGATTCGACTCATACAAAGATCGAAATCTGGATAGGTTTGCTTTTCATCATTAACATCTGGGAAGTCGTGGTGACGTTGCAAGACATCGAACCACGACCGATAGGTGTCTTGGGTTAATTGGTGAAATTAATCCAAGGCTTAGTTAATTATTATGAATAATTAATCTAGCCTATGGAAGGACTTATTGCTAGCTTGTTAATGAGCCTAAGGGGTCACACACAATACTTAGTGTAGTAACTATTTGTTAGTTAATTCTTTGTGAATTAATAGAGAGATTAATTAAGTGGGATTAATTAATCGGGAAAAAGAATAATTTAATTAAGTGATCTTAATTAATTAATAGTCTTATAATTTAATATTAGAATATTAAATTGGGAAAGACAAATTAATTGATGATTTAATTAATTAATGTGTGAAAGATAAAATGAATATATATGTATATATACAAGTTGGGTGTGTATGAGTATAGATTTGGTGAAGGATTTTTTATCTTGTTCACCAAGTCTATGTATATATATATGTATATTTAATATATATCTTATTAATATATTTGGTAGGATCTATTTTAATTAATTAGGCAACTAATTGATATGAAAAAGATCTTACAAATATATTAGGATAGATATTGTGGATATGGAAAGATCTTATTTATTAATTAGTGGATCTAATTAACTAAGGAAGAGGATTATTAAACTAGGTAACTACATAAATAATAATATATATATATGTCTTAGTGTAATTGAAACACAAAAGACATCAAATGTATCATCATACACGCCTCTAGGCGTGTCTGTGATATGTATATATATATATATATTATATATGTTATTGATAAGATGGAGGTACACGCCTAAGAGGCCTGTATGATGTGGTCTTTTGACCACATGTTTATATGTATATTACCTTATATTCATAAGCATGTATAACTGTTAGTTTGGTCGTTTTTCCGTTACGTTTTGGGGCCAGCTGCTTCAAAATTTGCCCTGTGATGGTTAACGCCGTCTGTTCAGCCACTATCTTTGACTGGGCTTTGAGGTGTGGGTTTGGGCCTTCAATTCTTCTTCCCCTCTTATTATTTTTGACTGGTGTGGGTTTGGGTAATGGGTTGTGGTGAAGAAAAGTCCCATTCCAATCCAAAGACACCATTTACAGGTTGTGTGGTGGGTGTTTCCCAATCGTCGATTTGTAGTGGGATCTTGTGGTGGGTGATTTATTTCATGTATTTTCGCCGACCGACAATCTGAGATAGGCGGCGCTGGCCGCTGCACTTCCGGCAGTTTGTTACGTTTCCGGCTACCCCTTTTTCCTCTATAAAATCGGCTCCCACTTCTCATTATCGTCGCGTTCAGCTCCCGTCAGCCTTCTCACTTCCCTCTAAATAAGTGTTTTATCTGCTCTCGCGTTGGGTTTCGGCATTTTCCGCCATACTTTGTTTCAAGGTTACTTTCTCAAATCTCACTTGCAACCATTTGTGCTGATGATTTTAGGCTTGATAATCAAATTCATTATGTTAGGGATTTGTATTCTGACTTGTTGTTTTTTCTTTTTATTCCTCGACTTCCTTGCTGATATTCTTGTTCAAATTTGTGGGTTTTGATTTCCAATTCCCTTTTCTTTTTTGGTGCTCTTTAGAGGGATGGGGGGTTCTTTGTAATTGTATTCTGTGCCTTTCTACAATGCAAAAAAAAGACAGTCTTGTCTTTTAAGACCACTTGAAACCCTTTTGCTATTATTTTAGTTCCGTTTTCAAGTTTTTTGGAATGTCCGCTCAAATTTTCTCATTTTATGTAGTGCTAAGACGCTCTTACAAACCCACCCGTTTATTGTTATTTTGGTTCCTTTTTTTAATTCTTTTGAACTTTATTTTATTTTATCTTTTCCACTCAATTTTTACCATCGACATGATATTTGAAGCGCACCATTGTATTAGTGGACTCGCGTTGATTTTATACATAAAACTTAATTAATCGTGCATAAATGGGCTTGGCGTTCAGAAAACATGTCAAACATTAGAAAGTATCTTATGGAATTGGTTATGTTTTTGGTTGGTTGTAGGGATGACATGGCGTTCATTTTCCCATTCGCCCGTGTAAGATACTTCTCCTTCAGTAAGTAGAGAGGTAGTGGAGTTAACACTCAGGTATGTCGTTCTTCAACTGAAACCAGCCCAGCAAGAATATCAACTTTACGCTGGGGCAGGTGATTCATTGAAATGCAATAATGAGGAAATGGTTGCAGGTCGAAAGAGTGTAAATTAAGTGATCAATGTATAACACGCTGAGAGTTGTACGCTTTGCTGCTAATCCGATAGGGAGCTGTGCCGAAGATTATGTTATCGATTGTACTGGGAGGTGAGTAACTCTTTTTACGCGCTATTGGGATATTCGCATTGGTTCCGTTCCGTGTGGTTTGGGTCCCAAATACTCGGCACCGACATCAATTAGGCATTCACTTTCCGGCGGCTTATGAATCTCTAAAGTGACCGGTGTATATCTAATCGAAATTGATATTTAAATGTTAGTTTCAATCCACTCTGTTTAACGCAAGAGATTAAATTTAACCATATTCTTTATATAATGAGGAGTTCAAACTTGCTCTGCTTCAAATACACTAATTACACTGCACTATGATTAATAGGAGTTCAAACTTGCTCTGCTTCAAATACACTAATTACACTGCACTATGATTAAGAGGAGTTCAAACTTGCTCTGCTTCAAATACACTAATTACACTGCACTATGATTAAGGAAAATGAAAATTGCTCAAGTGACTGAAAAGTTTAGGGAAAATGACATGCAAACCTCCTAAGAATTTTTAAACATATAAGAGGTGTAATTGCAAAAAATTCTTAATGTGAGGGGTAGTGTTGGTAATTTCAAATAAATAAGGAGGGTTTTGGTGATCACATAATAAATGGGGGGAGGGGGGTCTATGTGTACCTTTTCTAAGAGTTTAGTTGCATCCAACCAAAGTAACAATTTGATTAAATTAAAATATATTTTTCAAGCTGAACAAAATTTCAAATAAAGCTTGATTAATAATATTTTGCTCCATTTGATCCATTTACACATGAAACTATAGCCTCAAACATTCTATATAAATTACGATAAATTTCAGATTTAGTTCGGATTATAGAGCTTTTGGTCTCATTACTTGCCTACCATTTAGTAAACATAACATAGGTTCCCATCTATTCAATCAAATCCTTATCGATTTAGCACCGGTGCAATTGGGAGATGTGTATCCATTTTCTAATAGCATCGGAGACTTGGCTTGTACTCATCAGCTGTGACAAGAGATGTGTCTCTTAGTTCCGGCACCGCCTCAATTTGCTCTTGGCTTTCCGACATGTAGTAAACAGAAATTGTACCTTTGCTTCCGATTGTATATCTGTTTTTCGCCTGAATTGGGATATTGAATGCTCCCCACCAGTGATGACATGAAGTGGGTCCCTAAATGTCAGCACTGTCCTCAACTGGCCGCTCGCTTTCCGGCAGCATTACCCACCTACTAGCCAATTTAATGTATGTCTTTACCCCAATGTTAATACAAAGTATCCTTATTTTGCTTCTTAGTTCTTACAAAACTTGTATTGAAGCCATCAACATTAGAATGTACTGAAAATACTTTTTAAATCTTAAAAACTCAAGGAAATACTTATCCGACCAACTCAAAAAAAATAAAATTCACTGTACATAATAATTACTGATTCAAATATATTATAACCCTTTTGGAGTTTACATGTAATTAACATGACAGAATATTTTTTTTCCTGAATATAAGTAGATACTAAAATGAAATATACAATTATGACTTGGGGAATGATTGGGCACTCCAAATTACTATAGGAGCTCCAAGTTTAGTTTTATTACTAATATGAAACAATCCCATGAAGTATAAACATTATAACTTCAAAATTAAATTCCAAAAGTACTTTTATGCAATCAGAACAAGTTATTATATTTCACTATTGTATTACATATCAGATATTAAACATAAATATAAAAATCAAATAATTTTTGTTGGTCCCAAGTGGCATACGAAAGGGTCTAGAAGGGGGGGGGGGAGTTGAATAGACCCTGAAGTCTTTTTTGACTTCAAAAAGATTTCGTATTAAACTGGTTTTGGACGCTTAAAAAGGGAACGCTTGACTGCGCGTTTTCTTAGAAATATAGACGCTTAGGTTAAGCGTCTGATGAAGACTACTTTTTTTTTAGAGAGTTAACTTAGACTTCAAGATTTGAATACTTTAACCGAGTGGGTTTAAGCGTTCAGTTCTTTAATCAGTGTTAGCACAGCAGAATGATTTTTCTAGTCTTCCTTTGAAAGCTTTAGCGTCACCAGAGGTTTCTTAGTTGCTTAGCGTTTGATTGTATTTTACTTAGTCAATTTATGCAATGATATGATATGATTGACTGAAAAGTAAATAACACAATATTTGTAAGGTTCGTTGGGTGATGTAATCCCGACTACGTCATTCTTCTCCTTGAACACTTGGAGGCAATCCACTAAAGTGATTCTCAAAAAATCACACAGAATCTTCTACACAATAGGGAGAGATAGATGTCGATGACTTGAGCTCCTTGATCACACAAATTTCTGCTCCAAATCACTTCAATCTCCTTGCTTCTTTCACCCAGAAATGATGCAAGTATCCAACTTCGACTTCACACAGATCGCGAGGCTTGATGGGGTTTTTCTAAAGCGGTTTGTTTGATTTGATGAAGTTCAAATACTTGGAAATATCTCAGTAGGAAAGTGGTTTCTTCGAAAAGAATGTTTGAGATATTTGTTGACTGTCTCAGGATTGAAGAAAAGCAAAGGGAATGTTTTCTTGAATATTCTGGCTTTTCTGAGAGTTTAAGGAATGAGACTTCAATGCAACAACAATTCGACTTGAAGATTAATTGTTTCTCACTTTGGCTTGTTGTTGAAGTCCTATTTATAGGCATTCTTGGAGAAAGTGTCCGTTGACACATGCACAGGCGCGTGTCTCTCACTTCCGCGAGTGAACAACTTTTGTCCTTTTCCTGAAAATCTGCTGCACAAAAGTTGGTGCTGCAGTTTGAGATAGTTGACAGTCCAATAGGGTGGCTTCTCCGTACGTCTGAAAGTGCTTATCACATTTAATGCTCTTATCAGCATTTAATGCATTTGAATTAAATATCGTTGGTATTTAATGCTTCGGGAATATTTGCATTAAACTCCTTTTGAACTTAGAAATAAATTCAGGTGACATTACTTCTGTCCCATAAGGAAACGCTTGATGTAGCTGGTCAATTGGACGCTTGGAGACTTTTATCTTCTTTCAGAAATCAGGCGCTTGAGTCTTCGAACTTTACCACTGATAAACTCACTCAGAAATTATCAGACGCTCAGCCTAAGACTACTTAGCCTAATAATCTAAAGCAAAATAAAACAAAGCCTAATAAGCCTATTACAAAACTAAAACTTCAAGGCTTATACAAATTTCTACTAAATCAAACTTACATATTTTGGGGTCTAACACAAAGTCCTAATTGTCATCATCAAAACATCTAACATGAAATTCCTAACAATTTCCCCCTTTTTGATGATGGCAATACTTACTCTTTTATAGTTCAAGAGTTAGACAGCCAAAAGTAAAAGTTAGTTTGATTAGATAACGTTAGTTAAAGTTAGTTACGCTTCAACGAGATGTTTCAGCTGAAAAAATGCATTTTATATATATCGAGAATTACAGGCATTTTTACAACTGAACAAGTGAAGATATAAGAGACAAGAATATAGATAAGGTAAGATCAGAAAGCTTTTAATGTCTTGGTCTGACTCTGTATCGCTTGGTCATTTCAGCTCGGATAGCTTCAGTCAGATTGTCTTCCAAGATCATCATTGCTTCACGATCTTTGTTGATTATAAGCTTGTTTTCTTCTTGTTGTCTCTTCTTGAAGACAGTAAAATGATTGTCCCAGTCAGTTGGGTCAATACCAATATACCTTAGGCAGATTCGAAAAGTTTGGATAAAGTCAGTCATCTTTCTCTCTTCAGCTAAGATTCTTGGATCTGTAGGCTCTGGAATGGACGTTCTTTGAAGAGGGATGTCAAACTGTTCAAGCAGTGCTCTTGTAGGTATTGGTAGATTTGGATATAACGCTCTAGGAGGATCCCTTAGCGTACTACTGGGCTCCAGATGTACTTTGAGCAGTTATCCAAGTCGGAAGAGACGAAACGCAGAAGTAGAAGTAAGCACTTGACGCTTAGGAGAGGAGGCTCTTCAGCTTTTGCACTAGACGCTTCCTCTTTTCTCTCTTTCTTCTTTTCCCCCTTATTGCCATCATCAGATTTAAGAAATGATCTGTGAGTAAACTGACCTGATGAGCAATTTGAGACATAGAATCTGTGATGTCATCCAGACGCTTGTCGAAGCGCTCCTGCAGAACGAGAAGCTTGGCGCTGGTAGCATCATTTATAGAGGTCTCAAGGGTTTCAAGGCGCTTCTCAAGCTCTTCTTTCATGGCAAGTTGGGTTGCTTGAGTGGCATCATGCATTTCTTGAAAATCTTGCTTGCACTCACCAACAGCCGCTTGAGCTGAACTACGCATATGAGCAAGTTGGGCGCTCATGACGTGAGTTTCAATCTTTGCAGATCGTCTTTAATCCAATGGAGATTCTTCGTTCTGAGTGGCGTGGGCGCTAATATTCTCCAAGACGGATTTGAGCAAAGGACCAAAAGATTGACTCTCATCGGAAGGAACCGCTTGAGGAGCCGGTCGCTTAAACCTTGATGAGTGTTTGAGAGAGTGAAACGAAACTTGATAGGCTGGATAAAAAACAGTACCTCGAATGACAAGAGATAGATCCTCAGCACTATCAGCAGTAACAGGTTCAGAAGCGTCAGGAATATCCTCGGGTGGAGACGCTTGAACGATCAGCAGACGCTGGAATACTTGTAACTGCAGACTTGAACGCTTCAGCTCATGTATCAGGCGCTTCCTCAAGCGTTGACTCTGGTTGACAAAAGTCATCGAATTGGAAGTTCCAGTTTGCTAAGTCGGCATATGAAGTGGATGGAGAATCCAAGAGTTCAGTGAGTCTGGTTCTGGAAATACAAGTAGCAGAGATGAATGTGCGAAGAGGACTATCAATGGCCCTGATGTGCATTGGACCAACGTTATCAAGCACATGATTGGGGAAAACTTTGGACGGCGCTTGAGCGATGGAGAAGAGTGAATCTGGACAGTATTGTCTGGAAAATCCAATCAAGCATTCAGAAGGAAGAGACGTAGGACGCCGATGTGCAGGTACATAATCAGCATAGTACTCTTCAAGATACGGATAAAGTGCTTGAGCCAGCTCTTGATTCCGTTCAAGCAGGGAGAGGACAAACTCATAGTGATCAAGTACCTCGCTGCGGATTGAAGGGAGCAGTGGATATCCTTTGAATGGACTGATTACTGAGCCGTTCCAAGATCTAAGATTGACAGTGAAGATTATCGAAAAGGGGAGACAGGAGTCAAAATCTTCACCATCAGATTGAAGTTTTCCTCACAGTGGCTTGGGGCAAAATTTAAGCACAATACGCCAGATGTACCACTGGAAGAAGCTTAAGCGTTGAACAGAAGAGGAGTAGTGGAAAATCTGTGAAGCTCTTGACGCAGACACTGTTTGATTTGATGTCTAACAATTGGGAGCTTGAGAAAAGGTCCGACTCTCTGTTGTCGCTGCTTGAGGCAATACTTGGCGAACTGACGCTTCTTGTCATGCATGCCTATGCCGAAAAGATGGGGAGCTTGAACTAGTTCTGAGAAGGTATACTTGTGTCCCACATACACTTCAACCCAGTTAACTTCATTTATGCAGAGTTCTGTGCCAGCAGTCACCATAGCGCGAATGCCTTCAAGATGAATATCTCTGATAGCTTCAAATCGATATCTATCAGGCTGATAGTTAGCATTCCATACGCTGTCAAAATAGGCATCAGCTTCAGTCTGAAGCAAGTCTGTCAATGATTCGAGACGCTCACCGGCATGAGCAGCCTTATTCTTCCATAGACGAAGTGGATGGACTAATGCAATATTTTCAGGGCTATGAGCAGTCTGAGGGAAGTGTGTGTAGCCTTCTCTGTTCAAGACTGACTCTGAAGGATTGAGAAAGTTAGGACGCAGAGGCTCATACATACGAATGCTGTAATCCCGTAGGGCAAACCCGGTTGGCTTGTTGTGCCCATAATCCAGATAGTATGCTATGTCCATGGCACATCTAGGAGTTCGATCTCCTTGTCTGTCTTGTATGATGGCTTTGATCTGACTGTCAAAATCAATCAATCGAGCAACATCATTCTCTGCAGCAATATATCTCTCTTCGTTGTAGCCTGCAGGAATGAAATCTTCTTCGAGCGCTGGGGGCATATAATTGATTGAATAATCAATCGTCGTCAGCGGGTCGAGTTGGAAGAAGTGTCTAGGCGCTGGAACGTCTTTAGCATTGCTCTGACCTTCTGAGCGTGCCTCTGTTATAGCTTTAACAGGAGATGAAGTCTGAACCTCTGTAGTTGCAGGTTCCTCAGCTTCAATTGCAGCAACTTCTGCGGCAACATCTTTAGCGATAGTAACGACTTCGGTCAAGTCAACATCCAGGGTG
Source organism: Buddleja alternifolia (assembly GCA_019426215.1). Lineage (NCBI taxonomy): Eukaryota > Viridiplantae > Streptophyta > Magnoliopsida > Lamiales > Scrophulariaceae > Buddleja > Buddleja alternifolia. The sequence goes on along the minus strand of CM033399.1, from coordinate 7,896,019 downwards.
ATATCAGTTGACGCTTCAGCAGCAGCTGGAATTATAGCTGAAAGAAAGGAACTATCCTCTATAAGAGGTGGATCTTCTACAGATGTAGGAAAGGAGATGCTGTGGGAAGAAATAAACTTACCCTGAGAACTAGTCTCAACAGCAATACTTTGAGCGCTTGGCTCAACAATAACTTGAGCGCTTGGCTCAACAGTAACTTGAGCGCTTGGCTCAACAGCCTCAGGCTCTTCAGGAACGGGAGCAGCTCGACGCTGCTAGTCCTGGAACGCTGAGATTTTCTCACGTTGACTCCTTCAACGAGTCTAGGCGGAGGAGCGGGAGGATCAACAGCTGTTCTTCAAAGTCTATTGTTTAATGATCCCTTCAGCTTCCTTCTTTTGAGAGGTAACTTGTCCTCTACATCCTCATCAGTTTCTTATCATCCTTTTGAGTGGAGGCGACAAATTGAACTTGGGCTTTCTGGGAGCCCTTTTTTGATGCAGCCGGACGCTTCACAGCTTCTTCTGGCACTGGACGCTCCGCTTTCTTATCGGATGCTTGACGTACTTCCAGACGCTCAGATAGTGGTTTGGCAGCACCACCATTTTGGGAGGATTGAAGAGATTGTTCAAAATCCTTTTTCCCAGCAACTTGGTCTTATTCAACGGAAGACCAGAAGAATATACACACTGTGATTTGTATAAGAGGTCACTCAGGACAAGCCATATGGTTTATTTGCTCCGCTTAAACAGTCCCGAAATCTTCCAAAAAACGTACTCACTCCAGTTAATTTTTGATGTTCAAGAGTATGGCAGTCATCATCTGGAATTGTACTGGGTTCACCTTATCAAAGGTTCCCACTCGGCATTCTATGATCTTGCTGCAGAAATCAGCCAATAGCCGGTATTTGGACACTAGGTCTTTCTTTTTGAAATATTGAGTGTAGGGTACATTGTCGTACGCACTCATTGTAGCCCATGCTTCCTTGATCTGTTTTAAAGTAATAGAATCCAGTGCCTCACCCTCATTTGGGAGTTTAAAGTTCTCGGCAATGGAGGCAGCAGTCAGAGTGAATTCCTTGGGAGGCTCCTTTGAGGATAGAGGAATTAGACAAGAGATAGACTTCTTGTCCTCTGAGAATTTGGCAGTCCTCCAGAAGATATCCACTTCAGTTGGAAACCGATATGAGTATTGAGTCAAGAATGACTTGAGCCCAACTTTGACGACCATATCCATCATATCTGTTAGATTGATCTGAGGTTGCTCATACAAAAATTTCCAGTCGACGACAAGGCATTCAGTAACCTTGATGGTAGCTTCGGCAGAAGTAGACGAGGATTTCTTTGGTGCCATTTTTAGTGAAAGAGATGAACTGAGATTTGCTTTTGCTTTTAAGAGAGAGAGAAAAATAAATTTGCAGAGATGTTTGAGTATGAGTAAATGAAGTTTCTGCAAATTGTGTTTTTAAAAGACAGAGGTTAATTTTTGAAACTTGTGTTCTCTTATCTCTGTAGGATTAACACACGTGTAAAGAATTTTAATCTCAGCCATGAATTCATTAACCGCGGACGCGAGTTTTGCGTAATAGAGAGAAGTTACACTTGGTAATTCTCAAATAAATATTTGACATCCGAGTTAAAGTTTTAGAAACGTTTGGCATTTTCAGAGTGTAACGCACGCGCCCGTTTGTACAATGACACGTACACAAACACGTGCTATCTCTGAACCGTCATTTTGAAAAAGTTTTTGATTACCCGCCAGTTTGATGTGATAGAAGTGTGTGGATAGAGTACACAATAGAATGTTGAGTCTATCCACTACTTCAAAAAGCGTTAAAAAAAAAGGTTTTATGTATGAGTTTTTAAAATCATTTTTATATTAAGTGTTGAATGGAATAGTTTCAACGCTTAATGCCACTTATTGGGGACAATATGGACGCTTAAAGCTAAATTCCTTTTATGGTTTAGCGTCCAACATATGTCACAAAAGAATACTGAGCATTGATGATCATGCATCTGAAAGTTTTTGATCGTTGACGCTTAGTTAAGTTCAAGTATAATTTTAAGGTTCCCCCTAAATTTGATAACTTGTACCATTTGTTTTGTAAAGAAAACTTTTAGATATAAGCCAAGTGGATTCCCCCTAAATTGTATGTCTAAGAAAGTATGATGCTTGATGATTAGGCGTTTAAATCAATCATACCTAGTTCACTTCTCAAAGTAAGAAAGCGTTGCTCGTTGAGTGCTTTGGTGAAGATATCTGCCAATTGTTTGTCAGTTCCAATAAAATGCATGGAAATATCTTTCTTTTGAACATGGTCACGAAGGAAATGGTATCTAATGTCAATATGTTTGGTTCTGGAATGAAGAACAGGGTTTTGAGTCATGGCTAGAGCGCTTTGGTTATCACAAAGAATGGGGGTTGGACCTAGGATTGTTCCATAATCTCTAAGTTGTTGCCTCATCCATAAAACTTGTGCACAACAACTTCCTGCAGCTACATACTCAGCTTCGGCTGTGGAGGTAGCTATGGATTGTTGTTTCTTGCTATGCCATGAAACTAACCTATCTTAGACGCTTGATGACAAAGATCTTCAACTCCTACATCATTTATATGAACCTTACTCGGTTCTTGGTTAGCATCATCAAAAACAACATGAATAGATTCTTCAACCTTCGATTTGCCCTTGTTTAGGATGCGAAAATTCTTTCCATTCTTGGCGTAGCCTAGAAAGATTCCCTCATCCGCTTTAGGATCAAAAGTCTTTAGGCTTTGGGATCCATTACTATGAATAAAGCACTTAGAACCAAAGACGTGAAAGTATGAAACATTTGGCTTACGTCCCTTCCACAGTTCATATGGAGTTTTTCCATGCTGTTTGTTGATCATGCAACGGTTTTGAGTGTAACACGCAGTGTTGTCGTCATCGTGATCTTCGGATGACCCAAAACCTAGGAGCAATCAAAACAACATGCTTGGCCCTTGTTTATTCTGCTAATATTGTCCTAGCGGCTTCCTTAAGAGTTCGGTTCCGGAGCTCAGCAACACCATTTTGTTGGGGAGTTCTGGGAGCTGAATACTCATGGTGTATTCCATTCTCTGCACAAAACTTCTCAACAACCTTGTTAGTAAATTCAGTACCGTGATCACTTCTTATTCTCGCAACTTTAAGATCTTTCAATGTTTGAAGTTGTCGAATAAGCGTTGTTAGCTTGTCACATGTTTCATCTTTGGATGACAGAAATTCCACCCAAGTAAATCGAGAGAACTCATCTACTATCACCAAAGTATACTTTTTACCGCTTACACTGATTGTTTGAACAGGTCCAAACAGATCCATGTGAAGTAGTTCAAGTATTCTAGAGGTAGAAAGATGAGGTTTTCTCTTGAACGATGACTTAACTTGTTTACCCATTTGACAAGCGTCACAAAGGCGATCCTTGTGAAATGGTCCATTTGGTAATCCCTCTACAAGATTTTGACTTATAAGCTGAGAGATTGTTTTAAAGTTAAGGTGGTTCATTTTTCTATGCCATAACCAACCCTTTTTAGATTCATTTTTAGCAACAAAGCATGTTGGGTTGTTATCAAGTGTTGAACCCCAATCTACCAAATATACGTTGTTAGTTCTTTTTCCTTTCAATTTAGTAAACTTTGTCTTAGCGTCATTTATATAGCGACAGTCACTTGAGAATATGACTTCAAAGCCTTTATCACAAAATTGACTTATGCTTAATAAATTATGCTTCAGACCCTCAACAAAATAAACATCACTTATCATGATGTTCCACCTATGCACAGTACCTATACCTTTGGTTTTACCTTTGGAGTTGTCACCAAATACAACCTGAGGACCATTGGCAGCTCGATAGTTGATCAGAAGATCCTTGGAACCAGTCATGTGCCTTGACGATCCACTATCGAAGTACCAAACAGATGTATCGACTCTAGCTCTAGGTACCTGCACTCAAGAAGGAAGTTCTATTTCTGTTTAGGTACCCATTGTTGCTTGGGTCCTTTAACATTAGTAACATTGTTAGTTTGAATTAGAACTTTAGGAACCCAGATTTGCCTAGTCTTCATTGTAGGAATATTAGCCTTTTTGGGTTTTATATTGTGTTGTGTGTGCTTTTTGGGTGTATAATAATATCCTTGATTATAATGATAATCATAATCATAGTCATAATCATAATCATCATAGTATCGATAATATAATCTTGACTGTCTTGGATGTTGACGATGGTATTTCCTTGGCACTGGCTTGGGTTGCACTTTTGGTGCTGGACGCTTAGCGCTTGATTCACAGTTGTCAGTCTTATCTTTAGCTTTTTGAGCGTTTGGATTAACCGTCTTTGTGAATCATTTGCCTTAGTTTTACCCTTGCCTGAGTCAGCTTTGACTTTCTCATTTGGCCTCTTACCATTGTCACTTAGTTCATTTTGATTTTGACCTTGTGAACCTTTCTCAACAAAGAAAACACCCTTTCCTTTGTTGTTTGCCGTAACATTAGGTTTGTTTGGTTGTTTACCGAATTTATTGCATCCTAAACCGGTCTTTTCTCCAAATAACCTTGTTACTTCAGTCACATTGTCGAGCTTTCTGGATGCTTTGGACAACGATGAGACGAGCTGTTCTGACTTGGCAAGTCTAGCCATCAGATCAACTTCTCTCTTGACTATTATATCAAGATCACCTTTTAATTGAATAACTTCACTCTCAAGCGATTGGTTTTTCTCAATGCACTGTTGCTGAATTCGCAACTCTGCTCTGAGCGTTACTTTATCTTTAGTGAGTGATGAAATAATTACGAGATCATTTTGATATATTTTGGCAGCTTCTTGACATTCATTGTAATATTCTCTGACTTTGCCAAGTAATTCATCATAAGAAAGAGGAATTGATAATTCATTAATTACCTCAGGAGACGCTTCATCATCTCTGGCCATGAGACATATGAGCGCTGAGTCATCTAATGGCTCATCATCATCACTAATTTCGTCTGATGATTCTAAATCTTCAGGTGCGGATGCTGGTTCTGATTTCGCTAACAAACCTTGTTGCTGACGGTTACTCCTGAATTGGTTTCTATCCAAGTAATCCTGCCTTGAGGGCTTGGATACATTTGGATAAGGGCAATTTACCTGGTAGTGCCCTGGTTTCCTGCAATTATAACAAAGATTAGTTTTCATCTTTTGTTCATTTGATAACCTTGCAGTGTGTGGCTTTGAGATCACGGGTGCTGAGATATTTTGAGTAGACGCTTGATATTGAGCAGGCGCTTGGGGTGACGGAGCAGAATACTGAGGCGCTTGGTACTGTTGTTGTACTGGAGTGGGCGCTTGATATGAACTTTGTCCTTGATTATTGAAACCTTTTCCCTTCTTTTCATATCTCAAAAACTTCCTGAATCTATTCAGCAAAGCCAACTCTTCTTCCTCATTGATATCTGAATTCTTTCCTTTATTACCCGATTTGCCCTTGATTGATGCAATAAGCGCTCCAGATTCAATCACTGGACTACTCACAATATCACTGGCAGAATTCAACTCGAACTCAAATGCTTTTAGTTCTGAAAAGGCGTCTTCTGGAGTTAGAAGATCCAGCATATTTGATTCTCTCATAGCGGTTGTCTTCATCAAGAATTTACTTGGTAAGCTTCTAAAGATTTTGACCACCATTTCTCGGTTCTGTAAATCCATTCCTAAGGAGGTAAGTTCTGTAACTAGAGCTGTGAATCTTATATCCAATTGCTCTAACGTTTCATTGGGTAGCATCTTAAATCCATTAAACTTTTCCTTGGCGATGGAAAGTTTGTTTTCTTTGATTTGGGCTGAGCCACCACAAATCGTAGCCAACTTATCCCATATTTCTTTAGTAGTTTTGCAAGATTTGATTTTGTTAAATAAGTTGTCATTATCACCAATAGCCATATATAGAGCGTTACGTCCAACATTGTCCAAGTTAGCTCTTCGACGCTCATCTAGAGTCCATTCTTGTTTTGGTTTTTCAACGTAACCATCGGGAGTTTCTTCTGTGGCTCCAGGCGCTCTTGTGATACTTTATATATTTTGATTGGCCCATCTGAAATGATATCGCACATGTCATCATCACATGAACAGAGATATGTAAATGTTTTGACTTTCCATGTGTCATAATTTAATTCAGTCAGCTTGGGAACTTTAGCAAATGCCATATCTAAATTTTAAAAGACAACTAGATTTTTGAAAGAAAGGATCTAAACGAGCAGTTATGCTCGGAAATTTTTAAATTTCAATTTTAACCGCTCTGATACCACTTGTTGGTCCCAAGTGGCATACGAAAGGGTCTAGAAGGGGGGGGGGGGTTGAATAGACCCTGAAGTCTTTTTCGACTTCAAAAAGATTTCGTATTAAACTGGTTTTGGACGCTTAAAAAGGGAACGCTTGACTGCGCGTTTTCTTAGAAATATAGACGCTTAGGTTAAGCGTCTGATGAAGACTGTTTTTTTTAGAGAGTTAACTTAGACTTCAAGATTTGAATACTTTAACCGAGTAGGTTTAAGCGTTCAGTTCTTTAATCAGTGTTAGCACAGTGGAATGATTTTTCTAGTCTTCCTTTGAAAGCTTTAGCGTCACTAGAGGTTTCTTAGTTGCTTAGCGTTTGATTGTATTTTACTTAGTCAATTTATGCAATGATATGATATGATATGATTGACTGAAAAGTAAATAACACAATATTTGTAAGGTTTGTTGGGTGATGTAATCCCAACTACGTCCTTCTTCTCCTTGAACACTTGGAGGCAATCCACTAAAGTGATTCTCAAAGAATCACACAGAATCTTCTACACAATAGGGAGAGATAGATGTCGATGACTTGAGCTCCTTGATCACACAGATTTATGCTCCAAATCACTTCAATCTCCTTGCTTCTTTCACCCAGAAATGATGCAAGTATCCAACTTCGACTTCACACATATCGCGAGGCTTGGATGAGTTTTTCTAAAGCGGTTTGTTTGATTTTGATGAAGTTCAAACAACTTGGAAATATCTTAGTAGGAAAGTGGTTTCTTCAAAAAGAATGTTTGAGATATTTGTTGACTGTCTCAGGATTGAAGAAAAGCAAAGGGAATGTTTTTCTTGAATATTCTGGCTTTTCTGAGAGTTTAAGGAATGAGACTTCAATGCAACAACAATTCGTCTTGAAGATTAATTGTTCTCACTTTGGGTTGTTGTTGAAGTCCTATTTATAGGCATTCTTGGAGAAAGTGTCCGTTTGACACATGCACAGGCGCGTGTCTCTCACTTCCGCGAGTGAACAACTTTTGTCCTTTTTCCTGAAAGTCTGCTGCACAAAAGTTGGTGCTGCAGTCTGAGATAGTTGACAGTCCAATAGGGTGGCTTTTCCGTACGTCTGAAAGTGCTTATCACATTTAATGCTCTTATCAGCATTTAATGCATTTGAATTAAATATCCGTTGGTATTTAATGCTTCGGGAATATTTGCATTAAACTCCTTTTGAACTTAGAAATAAATTCAGGTGACATTACTTCTGTCCCATAAGGAAACACTTGATGTAGCTGGTCAATTGGACGCTTGGAGACTTTTATCTTCTTTCAGAAATCAGGCGCTTGAGTCTTCGAACTTTACCACTGATAAACTCACTCAGAAATTATTAGACACTCAGCCTAAGACTACTTAGCCTAATAATCTAAAGCAAAATAAAACAAAGCCTAATAAGCCTATGACAAAACTAAAACTTGAAGGCTAATACAAATTTTCTACTAAAATCAAACTTACATATTTTGGGGTCTAACACAAAGTCCTAATTGTCATCATCAAAACATCTAACATGAAATTCCTAACAGGCGGCCAGAAAAAGAAAAGGAAAAAACAATCAGATAGACTCTGCAAAAAAACTTCTTTCTTTCAGTAGTTTGTAGCAATCATAGATGTAACTAGGTTTAGTTTAAATCTAGAGTAACTAGTCAGTAGCATAAAGTAGTTCATTCGCAGCATTGTAATCAAGCACTCTATTCCTGTATCTAGAAGAACTAATTCGATAATTCATGGAGGTATATTTTTACTTGAGTTTTTAAGTGTTGATTAATTACTCGATTTTTAGTTTATCTCTTAATTTATTGCGAGCATTGCATCACAAAAATGGTTTATATCCTATGTGGGATACACAAGTTCAAACACCTCACTTTAGCACTTAATTTTTCATTCGTTACAAGTCTGAATTGAGAAATTCGAAATGCTAAACTCATCTACTCGGAACGTAGATTAAGATTATCCAATAATATTCCGTATCCCGGATACTTACGGTGTTCAAATTTCGTACACAAAAGTGGTGGAAAACACACTTTGTAAAACTCATTTTATCCAACAGACACAAACTTCAATCTGATGACTGATGAGTGCTACTTCAAAATACTGAAAGGTAAATGAGAACGAATGCTTGGAATCAAACGGCATATTCTTATTGTTTTGTGATTTTATACTTACAGGGTTTTTAAAGTGAAAACACCAAATACATTGAATATATTTATTTTGCTCAGATTTCTTTGTAGAATTTATTTTGACATGATTAGTTAGGCCAAAGTGGTTCACGTTAGTAGTATTAGTATACTGCATATTTCTTACAGATTACGTTGTGAGAAGCCAATTAGCCGATCTGTTGGGAGAGTCTTCGGTTTCCGAGAGTCGGGAACGTAGAGCCTGTAATACTCTTCCAAGTATGGGTAGATGGCTGAAGCAAGCGCTTGAGTTCTTTCCAGCAGCGACAAAACAAAATCATAGTGACGTAAAACTTCTTGTCGAATAGACGGAAGAAGTGGATATCCTCTAAAAGGATTGATCCGAGAGCCATTCCACTGTCGCTGATTTTCTGTGAAGATTTTGTCGAATAGGGAGACTGGAGGCATAATTGTCATCATGAGAGAAAAGTTGTCTTCACAGTGGCTAGGGGTGAAGTTCAGACAGGACAGGGGAGAAGAACCGCTGGTGGACGCTTGATCAGCAAAGCATAGAGAGGAGTTAGCCAGTTTGTGCAACGCTTGTCTTAAACGGTGTTCCGGTTGGTGACGGATCAGAGGCAGCTTCAGAACTGGTCCAAGTCTATGTTGGCGCTATTTTAGCATGTATCGTGCAAATTTGGTCTTTTTATCATGAATCCCTATTCTGAACAGATGGGGAGCGCTAACCAATTCTTCAAATTTATACGTGTCACCCATGTAAGCTTCAGCCCATTTTACCTCAGTCATGCAGTACTCAGTTCCTGCATTAAGTATAGCACGAAATCCTTGGTGATGAATATCACAGATGGACTCAAAACGATACCTGTCGGGTTGGTAGTTAGGGTTCCAGACGCAGTCAAAATAGGCATCGGCTTCTAGTTGAATCATCTCGGTCAGTGAAGCTGGACGCTCACCGGCATGTACTCCTTTATTCTTCCACAAGAGGAGAGGATTGGCTGAGCGCTTGTTTTCCATGCTTTTTACCAGTGTTGGGGAGTGAGAATATCCTTCTCTGTTTAGTAGCTTTTTCGTTGGGTTCACAAGCTTATCCTGACGCTCATAGACTCTGATGTTGTAGTCTCGGAGAGCGAGGCCAGAGGGTTTTCGTGTCCCACGGTCCAGAGAAGAAGCTTTATCAGCTGGGGTTAATGCTGGGTTAGATAGAGTGTTGCGTACATCTAGATCAAATTTTATGAGCTTGGCGATATCATTCTCAGCATTGATAAGACTTTCTTCATTATATCCTGTAGGTAGGAAAGGTTCTGCGGGCACTGGAGGGAAATAATTGACGGAGTGATCGATGGTCTTGAAGGGATCCAGCTTGAAGAAATGTCGATGTATCACAACGTCGTTAGCATCGCTCTGACCTTCTGAGCGTGCCTCTGTTGTACTTGGTAATGCAAGCAATGGTTGAACCCCTGGGATTTCAGGTTCATCAGGCTCGAGATTTGTAGAGTTGATGGCAGCTTCATGGGCGATGGCCACAATATTGGCCATATCAACATCCAGATGGACATCAACTGGTGGTTCAAAGGATGATATCGGAGTAGCGGCTATGGCTTGGTCGCTTGGAGTGTGTGTAGCCTTAGAAGAAATGGCAGTAGTTGGACGCTTACGTCTCTTGAAGATACGCTTCACATTTATCCCTTCGGCTGGGGACGCTTGAGTCTGTGGAACAGCTGGTTCTCCAAAGTCGATATTTTTGAGGACCTTTTCCAGATCCTTCCGACTAATGAGGGGTATAGAGTCCTCGTCTTCTTCATCACTTTTGATAGGTTGAGCCTTGGGCTTTCGAGGAGCCCGTTTCTTTGTGACAGTGGGACACTTCACATTACGTTTAGCCTTCTCCTGATCTGGGCGCTCAGCCTCCTCATTTGATGCTGCACGTACAACGTGACGCTCAGAGAGAGGTCTAGCGGCACCTCCAACCTTGGGTGGATTGAAGAGATTGTTGATGATTTTTGGCCCATAGAACTTATGCTTGGCCACGGCGACTCCTGCTGAAGAGATGCATTTTGCTCGGAAAATTAGATCACTTAAAACTAGGCCATAAGGTCTGTTTGAAGTGCGTAGACTGTCTCTGAATCGGCTGAATATATAGGCGCTCCAGTTGATTTTTATCTTGAGCAAGATAGCAGTCATCATCTGGAACTGGGTTGGGCTGATTTTGTCAAAGGTTCCTACTCTGCATTCAATGTTTTTACTGCAGAAATCAGCTAAGACTCGATACCTGTTTACTATATCTTTCTTTTCAAAGTACGGTTTGTATGGAACACCATCGTAGGCGCTAATCTGAGTCCAGACTTCTTGAATTTGTTCCTCAGTGATAGTGTCTAAAGTTGCTCCGTCGTTAGGTAGAGAGAAATTCTGGGCAATAGAGGCCGCAGAGAGAGTGAACGTCTTTGATTCCGTCTTGAGGGCAGGAAACAAACAGGTGATGGAAGTCTCATCGTCAGACAAACTAGCATTTCTCCAGAAAAATCCTAATTCTTCAGGAAACATGTACGAGTGTTTGGTAAGAAATTTCTGAAGCCCAGCCTCTGCTACAGAGTCCATCATTTCCGTTAAATCAATTTGGGGGTTTTCATAGAGAAACTTCCAATCGATTATAAGGCCTTCAGTGACCTTAACAATAACTTCAGTGGTTCCAGCAGTAGCTTTCTTGGGCGCCATTAGTGAGAAGTAGATGAAAACTTTGTTTTTTTTTTTTGAGAGAGAGAGATTTTTCTTGCACGAATGAAAGAGAGTGTAAGAGAGATTATGTTCTGCAGAAGGTGTGTTTTGAAATACTACAATTTGAATGTTTTTTGTGTTTGAAGGTTGAGATGTTGACACGTGGAGGAGTATAAATCTCAGCCATTAAAATACGACTGTGGACGTGAATTTAGATTTAATAAGCACGGTTACTTTTAGTAACAACCACATATACTATTTTGACGTCCGATTAAAAGTTTGAAACAGAGACTTTTGATATACTGAAAGTGATACGTGTGCCCATGAAAAGCGGACACGTATTTTATGAAAACTGTTCGGGAACCATAATTTTGAACAACTATTCAAATACCCGCCAAAAAATTTGTTAGAGCGTCCGGACCTATTCAGAGGAGAATGACGCTTGAAACATTTCAGTGTTATGTTGACGCTTGAGAATCTTGAGGTTCTCTTTCAAGTAATATTTTGTGCTTTAGCGGTCATCGTAACATATAGAATTATTCTTTTTAGGGTATGTATGAGGACACAGTTTCCCAGTAGTTATCATTATGTCTTGGTAGTAGTGTTTTACTTTTGGTTTAAAATATTCAGCGCTGGTTGTATTCGCCTAAAATACATGGTAATTGTATTTACACGTGTACATGTGCTGAACCATCTTTGAAAAACGTGATGAGTACCCATGGGTTTTCTTGAGCGAAAGGTGAGGAATGTCATGTCAGCATTAATTGCATTGATTGACTAATGCACTTTCTCATTTTAGCGTAGGGTAATGTACGCTTGCTTTTAAAGGATCTTTTTACTAATCGCTTTTAGCTGGGAATAAAGCTAAGCATTTAGTTTATTTTGAAAGAAGTACAGACGCTAAGGCAGATTTGTGTAATAAGCGTCAAAAAGGTTTTAAGTGTATGGTGCTAAGTGCGTATGACCGATGCAAGGGAAAACATTTTTGGTCATATTCACTTAAGTATAGTTAGCTCTTTTAAGGTTCCCCCTATGTAGGTTCCCCATAAATTACATAAAATAAAGTGAATTCTCCCTAAATTTCATGCCTAACAAAAGTATGATGTTTTGAATGATTAAGCATTTAGATCAATCATACCTAGTTCACTTCTTAAAGTGAGAAAACGTTGTTCGTTAAGCGCTTTGGTGAAGATATCTGCCAGTTGCTTTTCTGTGCCAATGAAGTGCATGGAGATATCTTTTTTTTGAACGTGGTCACGTAGAAAGTGATAGCGAATGTCAATGTGTTTGGTTCTAGAGTGAAGAACTGGATTTTGAGTCATTGCTAAGGCGCTTTGATTGTCACAATGGATAGGAGTTGGGTCTAGGATTATTCCATAGTCTCTAAGTTGTTGCCTCATCCAAAGGATCTGTGCACAATAGCTTCCAGCAGCTACATACTCAGCTTCAGCGGTGGAAGTAGCGATGGACTGTTGCTTCTTACTATGCCATGAAATTAGTCTATCACCTAGAAATTGACATGTTCCACTAGTACTTTTTCTATCTATTTTGCATCCTGCAAAATCTGCATCTGAATAACCAATTAGTTCAAAAGGAGAATCCCTAGGATACCATAAGCCCACATTTTGTGTGCCTTTTAGGTACTTAAGGATCCTTTTAGCAGCAATTAAGTGTGATTCTCTAGGATCAGCTTGAAATCGTGCACACATGCATACTGAAAACATAATATCAGGTCTACTAGCTGTAAGATAAAGAAGTGATCCAATAATACCTCTATAGTTAGTGATATCAATTTTCTTTCCATTATCATCTCTATCTAGCTTAAGCGTTTGGCTCATTGGAATTTTGGAAGGTGATGCATTTTCCATACCAAATTTCTTGATCATATCTCTAGTATATTTAGTTTGGTTTATGAATATGCCATTAGGGAGTTGTTTAACTTGTAATCCTAGGAAGAAAGTTAATTCACCCATCATGCTCATTTCAAATTGATCTTGCATCATTTTCGAAAATTTCTCACATAGACGCTAATTGGTAGATCCAAATATAATATCATCAACATAAATTTGAACTAGGAGAATATCTTCATTATGGGTAATTTTGAATAACGTTGTGTCAACGCTGCCTTTTGAAAAGCCTTTACCTATAAGGAAGATAGAAAGAGTGTCATACCATGCTCTTGGTGCTTGTTTAAGACCATAAAGTGCCTTGTCCAATTTGTAAACCATGCTTTTCCCATGGTTGTTGATGAATCCTGGTGGTTGCTCCACTATACTTCTTCTTGGAGTTTACCATTCAGAAATGCACTCTTTACGTCCATTTGATACACTGTAAATTTGTTAAATGCTGCAAACGCTAGAAACATGCGGATTGCTTCAAGACGGGTAACTGGAGCGTATGTTTCATCAAAGTCGATGTCCTCTTCTTGACAGTATCCCTGAGCTACGAGTCTGGCTTTGTTTCTAATCACAATCCCATTCTCATCCATTTTGTTTCTATAGACCCATCTAGTTCCAATGACCCCTTGGTGGGTTGGTCTTGGTACTAGCGTCCATACCTCATTTCTTTCAAATTGGTTTAGCTCTTCTTGCATGGCTTCTATCCAACTTGGATCGTTAAGCGCTTCATCCACTTTCTTTGGTTCCATTTGAGATAGGAAGCTTGCAAACATGGCCTCATTTATTGTAGCGGCTCTTGTTCTAACAGGTGCTCCAATATCTCCAATAATTAGTTCTGGTGGATGGTCTCTGAGCCATTTTCTGTCTGGTTGGAACGGGTTAAGAGATTGATCTAACGTTTGATTAAACTGTGTAGGCGCTTGATCAATTCCTTGCGTAGGCGCTTCAGTGTTTATAGTTTGAGTTTGCTCTTGATGAACATTCCCTTCATGATCATCAGCGTTTCTTGCAATGTCATCGTTGATGTCTTTACGAGTAGTCTTAGGATTAGGTACAATGATTTCATTATCTTCATCAATATCACTATCATCACACAGATTGATTTTTGACGCTTGTTGAGATAAATCTTCAATTCCTGCATCATTAATATTAACCTTACTCGGTTCTTGGTTAGCATCATCAAACACAACATGAATGGATTCTTCAACCTTCGATTTGATCTTATTTAAGATGCGAAAGCTCTTTCCATTTTTGGCGTTTCCTAGAAAGATTCCTTCATCTGCTTTAGGATCAAATGTCTTTAGGCTTTGGGAATCGTTGTTATGAATGAAACATTTTGAACCAAATACATGAAAGTATGAAACATTCGGCTTACGTCCCTTCCATAACTCATATGGAGTCTTTTCATGTTGCTTGTTGATCATACACCGGTTCTGAGTGTAGCAAGCAGTGTTGATAGCTTCGGCCCAAAACCTTTGAGGCAGCTTAGACTCGGCTAACATAGTCCTAGCGGCTTCTTTAAGCGTTATGTTCCGTCGCTCGGCAACTCCATTTTGTTGAGGTGTTCTAGGTGCTGAATACTCATGAAGTATTCCAAAGTCTTTACAAAATTTCTCAACAATATGGTTAGTAAATTCAGTTCCTCTATCACTTCTAATTCTTGTCACTTTTAGATCTTTTGAGTTTTGTAGTTGACGAATTAGAGAGGTGAGCTTGGCACTAGTTTCGTCTTTAGATGCTAAAAATTCTACCCATGTATAGCGTGAGAAATCATCAACTATTACTAGTGAATACTTTTTTACCACTAACGCTCATGATTTGAATAGGACCAAACAAATCTAAATGTAGTAATTCAAGTATTCGAGAGGTCGATAGATGAAACTTTTTCTTAAAAGATGATTTAACTTGTTTACCCATTTGACAAGCATCACATAAGCGATCTTTATTAAAGGAACCTTTAGGTAATCCCTCTACGAGATTTAGAGATATTAATTGAGAGATTGCCTTGAAGTTGAGGTGATTCATTTTTCTGTGCCATAACCAACCTAATTCGTTTTGATTCTTAGCTACGAAACATGTAGGGTTGTTATCTAATGTTGAATCCCAATCTACTAAGTATACATTGTTTGTTCTTCTTCCTTTTAATTTGGTAGATCCTGTCTTAACATCGATTATCTCGCACAAGTCACTAGAAAATTTAATTTCAAAGCCTTTATCACAGAATTGACTTATGCTTAGGAGATTATGTTTAAGACCCTCAACATAGTATACATCATTGATCATGATGTTCCCCCTATGCATGATACCTATACCTTTAGTTTTACCTTTAGAATTATCACCGAATATAACTTGAGGACCATTGGTTGCACGATAGTTGATCAAGAGATCCTTTGATCTAGTCATGTGTCTCGACGACCCACTATCTATGTACCAAATTGAGGTATCGGTGTTGGCTCTAGGTACCTGCATTCAAAGGGCAGTTCTAGTTCTTCTTAGGTACCCATTTTGTTTTGGGTCCTTCTTTGTTAGTAACGTTAGTCTGAATTAGAATCTTCGGAACCCACATTTGCCTTGTCTTCATTTTGGGAAGATTGGCCTTTTTGGGTTTCGGTTTGTGTTGTGTGTGCTCTTTAGGTGTATGGTAATATCATAGTGTCGATAATATCATAGTGTGTGCCCTTGATAATAGCAATAATCACAATCATAATCATGGTTATCATAGTGTCGATAATATGATCTAGATCTTTGCGGATATTTACATTGATATTTCCTTGTCATTGGCTTAGGATGCACTTTTGGTGCTAGATGCTTAGCGTTTGATTTACTTGTAGAAGGTTTTTCCTTAACCCTTCGAGTGCTTGGATATACTTTCTTTTGTAGATCATTTACTTTGGTCTTTCTTTTGACTGAGCCAGTGTTAGCTTTTTCATTTGGTCTAATACCAATATTCTGAGTCTCATTCAGCGTTTGTCTGTTTGAGCTTTCTCCAACAAAGGTTACACCTTTTCCTCTGTTGGTTGATACAACCTAAACCGGTCTTTTCACCAAATGCTCTGGTTATTTTAGTCACATTATCTAGCGTTCTAGAAGCTTTTGATAATGATGAGATAAGCTGCTCTGATTTAGCAAGTTTAGCGATCAATTCATCTTCTCTCTTGACTATTATATCAATATCACCTTTTAATTGAATAATTTCACTCTCAAGCGCTTGGTTTTTCTCAATGCACTGTTGCTGAATTTTCAACTCTGCTTTGAGCGTCACTTTGTCGCTTTTGAGTGCTGAGATGATGTAAAGGTGATTTTGAAATATTTTTGCGGCTTCTTGACAATCATTATAATATTTTTTCACTTTGTCAAGTAATTCTTCATAAGAAAGAGGATGATGCAGATCAGTGGTTACCTCAGATGGTAAGTCGTTAGATGCTTCATTATCTCTTGCCATGAGATAAATGAATGCTGAATCCTTTGATGGTTCATCATCGCTGCTTTCATCTGATGATTCCAAGTCCTCTTCAGGAGAATAGAGAGGTTCTGATTCTGCTAGCAAGCCTTGTTGTCTTAGATTGCTCCTGAATTGGTTTCTATCCGTGTGATCTTGCTTTGTAGGTTTAGACACATTTGGATATGGGCAATTAACTTGGAAGTGCCCTGGTCTCCTGCAGTTGTAACAGAGATTGGTCTTCATCTTTTGTTCGTTTGTTAATCTTGTGGATCGTTGGTTTAACGCTGCAGGCATTGAGAGATCTTGCTGAGAGGGAGTTTGATATTGAATTGGCACTCGGGAGGGAGACGCAGGATAGTGAGGCGCTTGATGTTGTGGTTGTATTTGGGGAGACGCTTGATATGAATTTTGTCCTGGATGCTTAGGACTGTTTCCCTTCTTTTCATATTTCAGGAATTTCCTGAATCTGTTTAGAAGCGCCAGTTCTTCTTCCTCACTTATATCCGAGCCTTTTTCTTTGATAGATTTTCCTTTGAATGATGCCATTAGCGCTCCAGATTCGATCACTGGATTACTTACTGCATCACTGGCCGAATTCAGCTCAAACTCAAATGCTTTGAGTTCCGAAAAAGCATCTTCTGGAGTTAGACTGTCCAGATTGTTTGATTCTCTCATTGAAGTTGTTTTCATCAGGAATCTGCTTGGGAGACTTCTAAAGATTTTGACCACTGTTTCTCGATTTTGTAGCTCCATACCCAGAGATGTTAGTTCAGTGACAAGAGCTGTAAACCTCATGTCTAATTGCTCTAGCGTCTCATTAGGTAGCATCTTGAAGCCGTTAAATTTTTCTTTGGCAATTGATAATTTGTTTTCCTTTATTTGTGCTGAGCCACCACAAATAGTAGCCAACTTATCCCAAATTTCTTTAGTTGTATTGCATGATTTGACTTTGTTGAATAAGTTGTCATTGTCACCAATGGCTGTGTATAATGCATTCCGACCGACATTGTCTAGATTGGCTCGTCGACGCTCATCGGTGGACCATTCTTGTTTGGGCTTCTCATCATAACCGTCAGGTGTTTTTTTTGTGGCTTCGGGCGCTCTGGTGATAACTTTGTATATTTTGATTAGCCCATCCGAAATGATATCACACATTTCATCATCACATGAACACAAATAAGTAAACGCTTTGACTTTCCAAGAGTCATAATTTGACTCGGTCAACTTGGGAACTTTAGAGAATGCCATGAAGAATTTAAAGTAATTTTAAAACGACTATATATATAAATTTTTTTTTTTTAAAAATGGATCTGAACAAGCAGTTACGCTTGGAAACGCTTAGGTTTCAACTTCAACCGCTCTGATACCACTTGTTAGTCCCAAGTGGTATACGAAAGGGTCTAGAAGGGGGGGGGGTTGAATAGACCCTGAAGTCTTTTTTTTTTTTTTTGACTTCTAAAAAATTCGTATCACTTTGAAGTATTTGAACGCTCGGAAAGCTTTGAGCGCTGGGCGGCGCTTGAGAGATAATGACTTAAACGCTAGTTTCAGGCGCTTGGGAAAAGTTAACTTAGACTTGGTGATTTCAACGCTTACCAAAGTAGGGCAGAGTTTAGTCACTAAATCAGGGTTAGCACAGCGGAAGTATTTTATAGCTTAGCGTTCGGTTTGTTAATCAAAAGTAGTCGCTTAGTTGTTTTAAAACTTTATCAGAATGTATGCAATATGAATAGTAAAGCAGTAAAACAATGAATGCTTAAAGAGGTAAATGACACAAGATATTTGTAAGGTTCACTGGGTGATGTAATCCCAGCTACGTCCTTCTTCTCCTTTTATCAGGGAGGTTTTCCACTATGATGATTATCGAAGAGTCACACAGAGACTTCTACAAGATAGAGGGAGATTGGATATGATCTTGGAACTCCTTGGTCACACAGATTTCAGCTCCACTAAAGACCTTCTATCCCCTTGCTTCTTTCACTCAGAAATGGTGCAAGTTACACTTGATCTCGGAACTCCTTGGTCACACAGATTTCAGCTCTAATAGAGATCAACTTCAACAAGCTTCTTTTACACAAAAATATTGCTTGTAAGTCAACAAGCTTTCTCACTCAGATGAAAGGTGTTGATGGTTTTGATCACGGGTTTGTTTGTTTTTGGAAAGTTCAAACAACTTGGAGATATCTCAATGGTAGTGTAGGTTCTTCTTAAAAAGAGGTTTGAGATATAAGTGACTGTCTAGGAATGTATTTGAGAAAGCTTAAAGGGTTTCGGCTCTGGAGTGTATAAGCTTTTCTTTTAAAAACAATTCAGCAACGTTTTGGACCCTTTTTTTTTGTTTTTACGTCCAGATGTTTTTCTATATCTATCTCTATTGTCCCTTTTGCTAAAAAGGTTATTTATAGATTGTTATGAGAGTTTGTCCGTTGGACACGGTTGGAGTCTCGTTTCCCTAAACATTCCATGAGTTCTGACAATCCTAACTTTGGGTATATTTAATTGGTTAGGCATGGTCTTGGTTTCATAAATCTGACAGTCTAGGTCAAAGATATGGCTTGCCCATAAGTTGTCGTGCTTATATTTTAATAGCACTTATCCGACTTTTGATGCATCTTGTTTTATTTCCGTTGATTCATGCATCTTTGATAACTTGGGTTTGAATCTTCAGGTTATGCTTGGAGAACTAGGCGTTTGAGCCTTTGGAGTTTAGGCTTCTTGAAAGTAGTCTTCTTTGTTAATCAGACGCTTGAGAGAGGTCACAATTTTTGCCCGATTCTTTAGACGCTTGTCCTTTCACTTTATCTTTGATAGACTCACTCAGAATTCTATCATTGACTTAGTGTTAAGTACTTGGTCTAAGGTCCATAACAAATCTTGAGCGCTGAGTTCGTAACCCGGGATAGTCTTTTAGCGTTTGACGGACGCTTGAGACTAATCTTTATCTTTACTGTTTCTTCAGATGCTTGATCTTCAACTTCATCACTTGGTAGGCTCACGCAGAATTCTTCTAGTGATTTAGTATCACATTCTTAGTCTAAACTCTATAAAAATACAAG
Organism: Buddleja alternifolia; assembly: GCA_019426215.1. Classification (NCBI taxonomy): domain Eukaryota; kingdom Viridiplantae; phylum Streptophyta; class Magnoliopsida; order Lamiales; family Scrophulariaceae; genus Buddleja; species Buddleja alternifolia. The sequence continues at coordinate 7,876,477 of CM033399.1, read as the reverse complement.
TCTAGTGTAAAAACACGAGCTTTCAGGCGCTTACATATTTGTTCTATGAAAGCTTTTATACTTTACATTTCTTGGGGTCTAACATGAAGTCCCATTTGTCATCATCAAAACATCTAACATGAAATTCCTAACAAAACCTTAATTAATTACTACCCGATCTCTTAGAAATAATAATCCTATGATAAATTGATGGTTCCCTAAAATATCTCTATTCGAGAATCTAATCAACAATCATGCATTCAAGTTCTAGAATTTCCCCAGATTAATCCTGCTAACTGCATCCGGGAGTCTCTACGTAGGGGCAACTCCTTATTGTTTACGGATTATGTGATGATTTCTTTGAACCCTAACTTATATTCTTTCAAACTATTAAGCTAGGCAATATGACAAACATATGGTGATCAAGCATATGTAAGTAATTAAACACAAAATCAATATACAAAGCTATTGTAGAATTAATACGAAAAACAATATCATATATATAAAATCATAATCCGGCGTTCACATGGCCCTACTTTGATGAAATTAGTTCATAATCGTAATGCGAAAAACAACAAAAGATATAGAATTATTCATAGACAAATAAATTAAATCTAAAAATCTTCCTTTAATAGATTGATGAATAATCTCAGTGTAGAATCGTCTTTCTCCTCGCATTGGCTCATCTCCTTGCTCGAAAGTCTCTCAAAGTAATGAATTTTTGAATCGTATTGCTGTTATAAGAGGAGGTATTTATCGAAAAGGATCCCCAAGTCTTCTACTTGCATTAGAGATCAAAAACTTGCCAAAAACATTTCAACTGCTCGCCAAGTACGTACTTCACAATCCTCAAGTACGTATTTGATGACATGGCATAAGTGGATTGACTGGCGTTGATTGCGCTCAAGTACGTACTTCACAAATTCCAAGTACGTACTTCAAGGATCTCAAGTACGTACTTCACATCCTTAAGTACGTACTTCAAATACAGTTTCATTTTGCCTTCTGCGCAGTAATCATGTTTCCTTCATAACTGTTTCCTCCGATCTTGGATTTAGGTGATTAAAGTTCCTACTTGAAGCTAAGATATAGATCTAAAACTTTGTTGAAGGATACTTTCTCAAATTCCATCTCTAAGCAAACTGAAATATCGAATTTTAGTCCATTGTTCCTCAGTTGTCATGATTTTCACCCTGAACTCATTTAACACACAAATCAAAAGCATATTGATAAGAGTCATTTTTACGTGTTTTCAAGCCTGTTGTGTTTATGTTTTAAGTTCATTTATCACTTGATTCTTGCCACATTTGTGTTTAATCCATGTGTTAAGTGATTTCAGGTGATAAACGAGAGCACACGAAGAAAAGGGCAAAAAACGATGCACGACACCAATTCAAGCCAGTTGACCACCCCCCAGCGCCAGTATGACCACGCCCGGGCTCCGAGCAAGAAGCAACAAGTTCAGCATCCTGTTGCCCACGCCTAGGCGCCGCCTTGTCCGCGCCCGAGCGCCATTGTCGCCACGCCTGGGCGCCTCCGGACTTATCCCTCAAGAAAGATACTCCACGTAGGCCGCGCCTAGGCGCCGGCGTAACCGTTTTTAAGTGTATAAAAGTCAGATTTCAGCAATGGAGAGGGGTTCGGATTCTTGGGGATTCAAGGCGATTTTCTGGGATTTTGAGCCACAAATTCATCAATCTTTGAAGGAGAAGAAGGGGGATTAAGCTAGAGATTGAAGTTCAAGCTAGGATTCATCATCAGCCAAGCCTTAGGGAGTTTTACTTGCTTTCATTACATGTTTATGTTGATAATTATGTATATGATTGCTTTAGATCTTCTTGAGCTATTGATGATGAGCTAATTTTGTAGAATGACACGACAAATTCCTAGCAAGAGAACTAGATCGTGTAAGTAGTAAAGTGGATGTTCAAGTCCGGGGTTATCGTATCTGCAGGGAAAACTATAATCTAAGTACCAAGACTACTGTATTACCCAATTCTAAGTTAGATTGGTCGATAAAAGGTTTGATTTAAACTAATTTAACTAAGTTAAGCACTAAAATAAGTTATAACCAAATAAGTGGAAGAAACGATAGAAGAGAAGCGATTAAGGCACATGGTTCAACCATTTATGTATTTTGATTGTGATTAAGGTTCTATTGGATTATTAGATGGATTTAGCCAAAGCGAAATTCCCTAACATACGTACTACCCAATCTCTTGGCATAGCAACCCTACCTTAGTTAAAGATTTCCTATATATCTCTATATGAAAATCCGGCTTAACAAAGATGCATTTAAGGTCTAAGAATTCCCCATGTGCATGGAAAGCCACCTAAAGAAATCGAGTCTATCTCTAGTCGGTTTAACTATAGGGTATTCAATGTTTATATCTTCCCTTGGTTATTATCTCTCGATCTCTAACCTAGGCATTTTATCGAACACTTGGTGATCAAACAAGCAAAGCATTGAGCTCAACTATTGAATACATAGCCAAAACCAACATTAATCCAATAAATACCAACACAACAACAATCAAAATAACATAAATGGCCTAGCCACGGCCTTAATCAAATGCGTTTAGCTCATGTTCATGTCACAAATATGGATTTGAATCATACAAGTCATTGTAAAGAGTTGGACAAGTTTATGAAATAAAGATATAACAACTCCCGAATAACCGTGATGAAGTGGATCCCTCGATGAAATCTGCGTCGTCTTGCGAATCCGGGCTTTCAAAGAGACGTTGTGGCCTTCTATCTTCTCTCCAAGGTGTTTCTCTCCTATTTTTCTTGTTTGGCAGCTCTCAAGTGTATATCTTTGTAGAAATTACCTGAATGGTCTATTTATAGACAAGTCCGCCGCCTCGAACGCCGTGGCGTTGGGTGTTTAACGCCGTGGCGTTGAGTGGTGAACGACGCGGCGTTCCTCTGCTGCTCCGTCTAGTTTTGGTAAAATATATATAACTTTCTCTACCAATGTCGGAATAAGCTGATTCAAGTTGCTATAGAATACTAAAACAAATATCTACAACTTTCAAGAAGACACAAAATCCAAACTCAAACGTTAAAGATGATAAAATTGTCTCACAAGTCACTGAATGAGAAAACTCCATCGTAAGACGTCTCTTCCGATGGCTTTTTAACCTCATTTCGTACATATCTGATCTTTGTCTTCAACATAAGAAATGTACCTTTGCCACTTATGTTTCCATTGGTGTACCAAGTGTGTAATTTGGACATGGGTAGAGAAGTCTATTCCATAAACGCTAGCACTGCGCAGACAGTTTTTCTCTTTATGCATGATTTACCTTCAATCCTTGTTCTTTTCCTCCAAATGTTATGTTATTCTATAAAATATGAGAAAACAAGGGTCAAACCATCATATGTGATCAAATTATCTAGGAAACAATCAAAACTAAGTCGATAAACGAGGGAAAACTAGTGTAAAAATAACATATATCAACTACCCCCAAACTTAGCTTTGATCGTCCTCGATCAAATACAATCAAGCACACACATGAAGATTGAAATTTCCATTTGCCAATTCATACACATAAGAGCAAGCATTATACCTTCAAAAACGATTATGAAAAGCTACACGATGCTTTGAACATTCAACAATTTGAAAACCTCACAAAATCTTAATTTTCATCCCTATATCATGAACTCCCACATCCATATTCATGTCAAGAGCACACTTTAGAAAAGATTATGCAAACCAATTGGAAAATATGGATCAAGTGACAAAGTCAAGAGAGCCTATAACTCAAAATCATCGATCTAAATTCGCAAATAGACTACAAAAACTTTCACAACTTATCACTTATCCCTTTTTCACTCTCTTTTGCCTTTCAACTTACAACCCCAAAACTTGTTTCTTTTCATATCGGGTTGTACACAGAATTCCAAGCCAAATGATCCAATTGAGTGCCAAGATTCAAGCCTAGTCGAGAGCACATTTTTTTTCCCCATATATATCTCTCTCTCGACTATTTAGCCCATTGCTCAAGTTTTCATTTCATCTCCTTTTTTACATAATACTTCAAACCTCAAAAATCCCAACATAGCCAAAACATCACTATCTAACTCATATTCATTCAAATCAAAACAAAGTGACTACCCATATTCAAGTCAAATGATATGAAGTTCTAAACTCTCTTGATTGGGTGCAAGACATTGTTTTTCTTTTAGGCTAGAAGGTGGTTGTCATGGCTTATGAAAGAAAGACGAATGGTGGTTTCTAGTGTGCATAGCACACTCCATTCTTATCAATACGGCTCAAGTTAAGGTCTAGAGATTATGCGATATAGAGAAAGCCAAAATGTAAGGCTAAAGACAATGAAAGATGGCCTAAATCATTTTGTGACTTCACAACACTAATACACACTTCATAGTCAACAAAATTGAAAGTTCAACGTTTTAAAACCGCAATAATTCGCATAAGCATGACTAAAAAGGGCTTTCAAGTCACAATATATGACATGTTGAGCACAGACAAGGGACTTTGACTTTAACAGAGTAGAGATATTCAAACGCATTCTGCTCTTATGCAAGGGTGCACCAATTCATGAATTCTAATTCAACAAGATTGTACCCCCAAACTTAAGTAAACATTGTCCTCAATGTTTATAAAATAAAGTGCAAGGGGAGAGGAAAAAGTGATACACCCGTAACGAGAGAGAATATGGAGGGAGAACTATAGTGTCGCATATCCCGGAATGAAATCTGTATGAAAACCTGCCTGCAAGACTCTCAACGGAACCAGATCAACGTATAAAGCATAACAAAAAGCAACAAAATAGCATGATAGAAAAGCGAAAACGCGATAACTTCAAAAAGAAACGACACGAAATGAAATAAAACGACGAAATGACAAAACGAAACAAAAGAACTTGGGTTGCCTCCCAAGAAGCGCTTGTTTATAGTCATTAGCTTGACTCTCCTTTTCTTTTCTTTTTCACCCAATACCAACGACACCTTTAGTGAACATTGGATTAAGGCCTAGTTTAAACTTCACAGTCTTCGCATCCTCTTTAGCCATTTTTCTCAAGGACTTGTCTATAGGTACAACTTGATAAACATGATGAAAGGAAGAGGAGTTTTTCGTTTTATTTGACAAATCAAATTTCACCTCTTCTTCTCCAACCTTCAAAGTGAACTTACCATTCTTAACATCAATAATTGCTCCAGCTGTGGCTAAAAAGGTCTTCCCAGAATAATGGGGACCTCAGCATCATTGGCTATGTCCAAAACTATGAAATCGACTGGAATGACAAGATTCTTCACCTTGACCAAAACATTCTCTAAGATGCCTACAAGTTGCATTACCGAGCGGTCCGCAAATTGCACGGAGCTTGTAGTGGGTTTTAAGTCCGTGAATCCGAGCTCCCTACACATAGTTAAGGGCATGAGTGAAACACTCGCACCTAAATCACATAGAGATTTTGAAAAATTCAAATGACCAATAGTGCAAGGTATAGAAAAACTCCCTGGATCTTTTAGTTTTGGTGGAAGCATGTTTTGTAGGATTGTTGCACATTCCACCATTGTAGGCATCGTATCATGCTCTTCCACCTTTCTTTTCTTGGAGATGATCTCTTTAAGAAATTTAGCATAGCTGGGCATTTGTGATAAAACATCTACAAGAGGAATATCAATACGCAATTGTTTAAAAATATCAAGAAACTTAGCAAACTGCTTATCTAACTTCCCTTTTTGTAATGCAAGTGGAAAAGGGGGCCTTGGTTTTGGTACAGAGGGTTCAGGTGAAGATTTTCCCAAAATAGGGGGTGATACCACGACGTTCTGTTTGGAGTTGGATGCGGCCTTGGGCTTATCTGATAGCTATTGTGTATCATCCACTTTCTTTCCCAATTCTGGATCAACGAGGTTCTTTCCGCTACGAAGTGAAACTGCTAGAACTTGTTCCTTAGGATTTTTCTCGGTATCACTGGGTAACGTGCCTTGGGTTCGTCCTGAAAGCATGTTGGCAATTTGCCCAATTTGTGTTTCTAAGTTCTTTAATGCAATTTCTTGATTTTTTTTAAACTTGCTTCTTGAGATTGAAACTTTTGTGTCGTTTCTGCCATGAACTTTTGCAACACATCTTTCATATTGTTCTTTTTCTCGGTTTGTTGTGGTTTTTGGAACCCTCCTGTCCTTTGAAATGGAGGTTGTTGGAAACCTCCTTGGCTTTGCTGAAAATCGGGTGGTGGTGGTCTCGCCATATTCGTATTTTGGTTCCATGAGAAATTTGGATGATTCCTCCATCCCTGATTGAAAGAGTTCGAATATGGATTGTTCTGTGGATGACTTGAGTTTCCCATGAAGTTTGCACTTTCAACCGTGTTAAGTATCAGGCACTCAAGGTTCATATGATCACCTCCACAATTTTCACAAGTGGCTTTGACCTGATTCATTGTACCCTGCATGAGTCTGAAAGTGTCTAACCTTTTGTTTAAGGCTTCCAATTGAACAACGACACCTGAACTATCTCCAATTTCACACACTCCGGCTGGCTTCTTGGGCAATGTGATTCGTTCAGTTGGCCATTGATAGTTGTTTTCGGCCATCAGCTAAATTAACGCCCAACCTTCATCGGGTGACTTGTTCATGATAGTCCCGCCTGCTGTGGCATCCAAATTCGTTCGGAGATTAGGACCCAATCCTAAGTAGAAGGTTTGCACAAGTGCTGGCACGGCTAACCCGTGGTGTGGGCATTTCCTCAGAAGTTCTTTAAAACGCTCCCATGCCTCATAAAGTGATTCCCCCTCAAATTGACGAAAGCTAGTGATTTCATTTTTCATGGCTGCTGTCTTGCCGGGTGGAAAAAACTTGGACAAAAATTTATCCACCATTTGATTCCAAGTATGAATAGAGCCGGTCGGCAAAGAGTTGAACCATTGTTTAGCTTTGTCTCTGAGGGAGAATGGGAATAACCTTAACCGTATTGCGTCATCAGTCACTCCGTTATTCTTGAAGGTATGGATAATCTCCAAGAACGTTGCTATGTGAGCGTGGGGATCATCATGGAGTAAACCAGAGAATTGAACTTGGTTCCCTATCATCTGGATATACCCCGGCAGGATTTGAAAGGTGTTAGCCTCTACCGGTGGTAGAACAATTGGCCCGGCAGCTCCTTAAATGTTTGGCATCATATATTCCCTCAAAGGGCGTTGTGGAGGAGCCTCTGGTTGGTTTAGAGGGACGCGAAGATTCGCAAGCTCCCTACGAACTGCTTCTTCTAAGATGGCGGGATCTATGTGAATATGAGAATTCGGATCCATTGTATCTTGATGTTGTTGAGCCTCTCTTTGTAGTCTTACCCCTCTAGTAAATGTTCGTTCAATTTCAGGGTCCAACTCCGCTAGTCCAATCCGATTAGTGCGGGTCATGCACTAGACAAGATCAACCTTGCACAAAGAAAGACAAAACAATTCCTAGCAAGAGAACTAGATCGTGTAAGAAGTAAAATGGATGTTCAAGTCCGGGGTTATCGTATCCGCAGGAACAACTATAATCTAAGTACCAAGACTACTGTATTACCCAATTCTAAGTTAGATCGGTCGATAAAAGGTTTGATTTAAACTAATTTAACTAAGTTAAGCACTAAAATAAGTTATAACCAAATAAGTGGGAAACGATAGAAGAGAAGCGATTAAGGCACATGGTTCAACCATTTATGTATTTCGATTGTGATTAAGGTTCTATTGGATTATTAGATGGATTTAGCCAAGGCGAAATTCCCTAACATATGTGCTACCCAATCTCTTGGCATAGCAACCCTACCTTAGTTAACGATTTCCTATATATCTCTATATGAAAATCCGGCTTAACAAAGATGCATTTAAGGTCTAAGAATTCCCCATGTGAATGGAAAGCCACCTAAAGAAACCGAGTCTATCTCTAGTCGGTTTAACTATAGGGTATTCAATGTTTATATCTTCCCTACGTTATTATCTCTCGATCTCTAACCTAGGCATTTTATCGAACACTTGGTGATCAAACAAGCAAAGCATTGAGCTCAACTATTGAATACATAGCCAAAACCAACATTAATCCAATAAATACCAAAACAACAACAATCAAAATAACATAAACGGCCTAGCCACGGCCTTAATCAAATGCGTTTAGCTCATGTTCATGTCACAAATATGGATTTGAATCATACAAGTCATTGTAAAGAGTTGGACAAGTTTATGAAATAAAGATATAACAACTCCCGAATAACCGTGATGAAGTGGATCCCTCGATGAAATCTGCGTCGTCTTGCGAATCCGGGCTTTCAAAGAGACGTTGTGGCCTTCTATCTTTTCTCCAAGGTGTTTCTCTCCTATTTTTCTTGTTTCGCAGCTCTCAAGTGTATATATTTGTAGAAATGACCTGAATGGTCTATTTATAGACAAGTCCGCCGCCTCAAACGCCGCAGAGTTGGGTGTTTAACGCCGCGGCGTTCCCCTGCTGCTCCGTCCAGTTTTGGTAAAATATGTATAACTTTCTCTACCAATGTCGGAATAAGCTGATTCAAGTTGATATAGAATCCGAAAACAAATTTCTACAACTTTAAAGAAGACACCAAATCCAAAATCAAACGTTAAAGATGATAAAATTGTCTCACAAGTCACTGAATAAGAAAACTCCATCGTAAGACGTCTCTTCCGATGGCTTTTTAACCTCCTTTCGTACATATATGATCTTTGTCTTCAACATAAGAAATGTACCTTTGCCACTTATGTTTCCATTGGTGTACCAAGTGTGTAATTTAGACATGGGTAGAGAAATCTATTCCATAAACGCTAGCACTGAGCAGACAGTTTTTCTCTTTATGCATGATTTACCTTCAATCCTTGTTCTTTTCCTTCAAATGTTATGTTATTCTATAAAATATGAGAAAACAAGGGTCAAAGCATCATATGTGATCAAATTATCAAGGAAACAATCAAAACTAAGTCGATAAACGGGGGAAAACTAGTGTAAAAATAACATATATCATAGAACTAAGGCCATGTGAAGGCCAAATTTATTAGGCAATATATATGAAGTGATTTTTGTATTAATTCTCCTATTGCTTTGTGTGTTAATTCTATGCTTTCATTCCAATCATGTGCTTGATCACCATATGCTTGCTATCTTGCCTAATCTAGTCGTTCGAGAGAAGATTGGTTAGGGTTCAAGGGAATCAACACATCATCCGAAACAAATGAGGAATTGCCCCTAGAGATAGGTAAAGATTTCCGGGTGCTGTTAGCCGGGTTCATCCGGGGAAACTCTAGAACGTTAATGCGTGGTTATTGATTAGATTCTCGGATAGACATATTTAGAGAACCGTCAATTAATCATAGGATTATTATGAGCCGAGACATCGGGTAATAGTTAACTAAGGAGTTTCCACTAAAGCAATAGGAGTCTAATAATTCGAGGAGTAACCCATATATATTGACGAGTAGTTTTGGTCGTAGCATGTGCCTTAGTCATTTATCATACGTGAGTTTTAATCTATAGCCCGTTTCCTCTTTTATCCTTTGTTTATTCAATCAATTCTTGCAATTTACTTTATTTGTCTTTTCTTTTATTGAAAATCTAAAGCTAAAATCTAAGTCTCCGTGGTTCGACAACCCGGACTTATTTTGTCCACTTTTATTACTACCACGACTAATACACTTGTTATCCAAGCACGTTAGGTTCTAGCGTGTCACATATGTGGCATAAATCATACATAATCGACCTTAAACCATGCAATTGTCGACCTCTCAAATGTGTAAAACTCACACTTATCAATACCCCCAAACTTAACATTGATCGTCCCGAGCAATAAAAAGACTAAGACTAAGATCAAGACATCAATCTCAAACAAAACAAAAAACAAAAATGACTCACTTTCGTAGAGTGCACGATTGCACTTAGCATGTGCAACAAGCCTCTAAACCTCAAAGTTACCAGAGAGGACGAGTTTAGTCTCGTGAGGGTTTGCAGAAGATATACCCACAAAATCCAGAGATTTTCAACCACAACCAATCAAGATACTTCAACAAAATTAACAAGAATCAATGGCACAAAATCAACCGTTAAAGCTCAAAATTATGTAGACATATCAAAGTCTTGCTCATGTTACACCTAAACTCGAAAAGATCTCCAAAGAGTGTAGTAAAAACAAGTCTACGGCATTTTAGTCAAGTGACATCCTTACCAAATTTCGGACTTAATCTCATATCTATTAACCTTCGATCAATCCTAAAGCACAAGCCTCATAGAAACTCCATAGCCACTTAAATTTCATTACTGAACTAATTTAGACTTTAAACTCACATGAAACTTTCATTCAAATTCATTAAGGTTAGGTCATGTGCAATGTTCTATTCCCTTAGGCTTTCTATGACACCCATGTATCGAGTTTTAGATCAATGACTCCAAAACTAGACAGTTTTAGGGCATTAAGTGTCCAAACACTCCTTACGGATTTAATCACTCGAGTGCCAAAGGCCACGAAATAAAACTAGACCTTTCATTCACTTTAACTTTAATTGGCTTGAGCAAAGCTCAAATTAGCATAACAATACATTATATAGGCATGTAGCTTTTCACCTCCAGTACATATCAGCTTGACTTTATAGTCATACCAATTATCATCAACCTTATTCATTATTCATTAAGCATATGAAGCAACTACTCAACTAATTACCTTAAGAAAAATCTAAGTTAATATTTTGAGGATAAATTCCTTAAGTGTTTCAGGATGATTATCCAACTTAACTCCTCTGCCCTCGACTTATTGTGCATTTGCGAATCATCTAAGGAAAATCTACTCTTATCTAGGTTCCCACGAGCAAAGTAACGACATGTGTATTGCATTGAATTCCAAATAAATCAAGAAATCATGCCATCGAATTCAAGTTAATCCATTTTATTGCATTAATTGGTGGCTAAATTTTTTTGTCATGCTCGATTTTCTTAAATTTCTCAGCATAAAAGCACAAATCATGAATATAACAAAGCACTACCTAACACCCCCAAACTTAAACCTAACATTGCCCTCAATGTTACATCTACACAAACTGCGAAAGGGGTAAAACAAGTACTTACAGAATCGGAATGTTGAAAAAGCAATACCTTATCTCATATGCTTTCAAAACAAACTCATCTCCTCCAATTATGTCGCCTTCTGAGCAACAGTCGCCTCCTCCTCCACCTCATCCAACATCGCTTCTATTTCAGGATTGGGACTCCTCGAGGGTCCCTCAACTACATTCTTGCCCTTATTTCTAGCCACAGTAGTCAACTATCCAACAAAATACTTTAATGCAGCAATCTCATCACAGCAAGCCGTAAGCACCGCACCCCAAAAAATTAGCCACACACCACACCCCCAAACTTCTTCAATAATCCACAATGTAGACTCAACAATCAATTGCACTTTAATCACCACAATGCAATAAGACAATATACGAGCCCCACATGTCTTCAATTCAATGAAAATAACAAGATAGGGTTAAGCCAATCACTCACCGAGTCAAAATTGAAAATTTGAAAAGCTGAATTTGAGGCGCTGTAACTCAAGTACGTACTCGGTCCGAACCGGAGCTAAATAGTGATTGGCCGCTGGCAGTGGGTTCGGTGGTTGACACGGAGGAGATTGCCGGTGGTGGTGTATCAGTTTTTGTGGTGGAGCAGCGGCGGTGGGAGAAGGTTTTGGGGTCTAATTTGTCTAAATTGGGGACTGGGATGGCTAGGTGGCACGGTGGCAGTTCAAGGGTGGTGGGGCAGTGTTCGTGGTGGAGCAGCGGCGGTGGTGGTGGGTTGGTTTGGAGATGGAGGGATTTAAAAAATTAGGGATTGTTTTGGTGAAATTAGGGCTTTTTAGAAAAGAGGAAGAAGAAGACGTTGCGCGTCTTTATTCCTCTAAAAATTGATTTAAATTTTTTTTTCAAAAAAAGAGTCAAATACGTACTTGACTTGGCTCAAGTACGTACTTGAAAAGTAGTAGCAATTTTTTTTTCCTTTGGCTTCAAGTACGTACTTCTAATAGTTCAAGTACGTACTTGGGAAGTAGTAGCAAAATTTATTTATTTTTTTCTGTTTTTTCCTGCAACCCAAAACAACAAACACAAAAACGAAGGATCGAAACAAGAAAATGAAAGCAAACTAAAAACAAACAAAACAAAGAAAAGCAAGAAACTTGGGTTGTCTCCCAAGAAGCGCTCGTTTATAGTCAATAGCTTGATTGTTCCGCTCTTTGAGGTTTAAATGGGTGGCCCATTTAGCACGACAATATCTTTGTCATTTCTGTCTGTATCCTCTGGTTGCACACCCCTCCTTGTTGCCAAAGTGCAGCTTGAATCCCTTCTTCCATGTATTACCCGAGTGGCATCGTCTGGACCGAATGGATTTATAGTGTAAAGCTTCCTCCACTCATATTGAGGTTTTTCGTGTTTATCAATTTCACGAACACCTTGACATGATTTAATATCTTTCATACATGTATCTTCTTTTCTCACCTTGTCCCCTTTCTTATTGGGAATATCCTCATCCATCTCGCGAGCACCTTTAGCCTTGCCACTCTGACATTTCTCATCAATCAAAGGGTTAAGAGCATCGACATTTAAACAAGTATGATTATCCGTAGATTGTTTCATATTATCATAAACGTCGAATATAACTTTTTCCTCTCCTACCTTCAATATCAACTTACCCTTGCCAATGTTGATCTTGGCCTTACCAGTGGCTAGGAAAGGTCTTCCTAGGATCAGAGGACATCACTATCTCCATCCATCTCGAGAACCACAAAGTCCACCGGGAAGTAAAACTTGTCGACTTGCACGAACACATCCTCTAGAATTCCTTTCGGGTGTTTTATTGATTGATCTTCAAGTTGGAGGCCCATAAAAGTTAGTTTCAGATTTTCCAAGCCCAGTTTCTGGAACAACGAATAAGGGAGAAGATTTATGTTGGCTCCAGAATCACATAGCACTCCGTCGAATTTGAGTTGCCCAATTGTGCATGGAATTGTGAGGCTCCCCAGATCCTTGAGTTTCTGTGGCAACTTGTTCAACGCCACTGCTGAGCATGCCTCAGTCAAGCACACCGTTCCATTACCTTTCCACTTGTGCTTATTGGAGAGAATATCCTTGAAGAACTTTATGTAATTGGGCATCTGCAAAATCGCATCAATAAAAGGAATATTAATTCAAAATTCTCGAAGAATTTCTAAAATCCTAAGAAAAATCTTATCCATGTCTTTTCTATTCTTTTTATGTGCTAGGGGAAAGGGGAGACGTATTTCAATAGGATTAGACAAAGAAGGAATCGAGGTTTCAGAAGAGGCCCTGTCTGCCTGTGAAGTATGGACTTGATTCTGCCCCAAGTACGTACTTGAGCTGTGCGAAGTACGTACTTGGTCCTGGTAAAGTACGTACTTGGGAGGTAGATTCGAGTTTTCAAGCTTTTCCAAACTTTGGACTTTGTCCTCTTCAAGTTCGGACCTGGATTGCAGGGGAGGTGCATTTTTCAATTCTTTTCCACTTCTCAGAGCGACGACATGGCACCGCTCTTTCGGGTTTTTCTCTGTATCACTCGGCAATGCACCGGGAGCTCTTCCACCTGCATTTATCGATAATTGCCCAATTTGACATTGCATCTCTTTCATTCCCGTGTAAACATCCTTCAACATCAATCGAATCTCAGCGAATGATTCATCCGATTTAAGCATGTGAGCATCCAATCTTTCTTCGACTGTAGGAGGTCTTTGAGCTTGACCTTGTAGTTTAAAATTTCCAGGCCTTTGAGCTTGAGTATTGTTAAACAGAGGCCTTAGTGCTTGGTAGATGCCCGGTTGTGCATTCTGTGTCGGATTTGGCCTTTTCAGAAAGTTTTTGGGTATGTGGAAGTTTACTCGAGGTCTATTTGCATTTTCGATGTAATTCACATCGCCAATCATGGGCTTTTCCTCAACCTCTTCTTCTACCTCTTGAACATTGGCAACCCGTCGGGTTTGGGGAATGATCTCATCATCATCTTCAGGGTAAAGTTCATCTTCTCTTGCCATCTGCTCGAGCTTTGCCCATACTGTTCTTCTATCAAATCCTAACAGATCACCACCGGCTCTGACATTGAGTCGTGTCGAATCCGAGATCGGAATCCATTGTAGAAGTGCTAAACTCACTCATCCTGTGTGTAGTTGTGATCGGGGCACTTTCGAAGCAGACCCTCGTATCTCCCTCATGCTGATGCCAACGACTCATCCCTTTTCTGCTTAAATCTCTTAATCTCACTCTAAAGTTCATTAATCCTTGATGGTGGAAAGAATTTATTTAAAAACTCCTCGACGAGATCACCCCACGTTTCAATCGATTGTGGGGGTAATGATTTGTACCATAGGGGTCCCCTTATCCTTCAGAGAGAAGTGGAATAGTCTGAGGCAGATTGCATCCAAATCTCGTGGGTGGAATTGCATGGTAAGTAGCACATTCTCGAAGTGCTCCAGATGGTCATGAGGTGAGTCACTCGGGTCACCATAAAACAGTTCAGCCTGAACCATGGTGAACATGTGAGAAGGAATGTGAAAGTTGTGTAGCAAAATTTGGGAGAATCACTGGTCCTGGTGTAGTATGCACACGGGGCGGCTGATTACCACAAACCGATGGAGGTGGTGCTAGAGGTGCTGGTTGCATAGCTTGAAACAGATTTTGCAACCATTCCCTGTTCTTTGGGAGATTCATATCAGGGAAGTTACCAGCCATAGCTCGATTTCTCTGGTTCGCACGAAACGTACAATCGATCTCGGGGTCAAATTTCTCTAAAGCCTCTCCTGAGGCTCGGGTCATTCACCAAAAGATCAATATGCTCGAAGCAAAGAATCAAACCAACTGAAATTTAAAACTAGAAAATAACAATAACAAAAAATAATAATAATAATAATAACAATAAAAACGATAAACAAAATTAAAGCTAAAAATTGCAATAAATCCCAAACTAAAATAAATCAAGTCCTTGGCAATGGTGCCAAAAACTTAACACGAAAAATTCTTACGTGTATAAAACAGCAAGTGGACTGGTCGTGTGCAGTAATAAAGTGGACTTTAAGTCCGAGTTATCGATCCCACAGAGACAAAATTATTTAAAGTTAAGAATTTAAAAGCAATTAAAATTAAATTAAAAGATTGTGATTAATTGATAGTAAAAAGGTGAAAATGAGACTTAGCAAATTAATTGAGATTCTTATGTGAGAAAACAACTAAGGCGCATGCTTCGGCCGAGTTACTTATTTAGGTATACGAATTATTCCTCGAATTGTTAGACTATTATTGCTTTGGTGGAAAAAACCTTAATTAATTACTACCCGATCTCTCTGAAATAATAATCCTATGATAAATTGATGGTTCCCTAAAATATCTCTATCCGAGAATCTAATCAACAATCATGCATTCAAGTTCTAGAATTTCCCCGGATTAATCCGTCTAACTGCATCCGGGAGTCTCTACCTATTTCTAGGGGCAACTCCTTATTGTTTACGGATTATGTGATGATTTCTCTGAACCCTAACTTATACTCTTTCAAATTATTAAGCTAGGCAATATGACAAACATATGGTGATTAAGCATATGTAAGTAAATTAAACACAAAATCAATACACAAAGCTGTTATAGAATTATTACGAAGAACAATATCATATATATAAAATCATAATCCGGTGTTCACATGGCTCTAGTTTGATGAAATTAGTTCAGAATCGTAATGCGAAAAACAACAAAAGATATAGAATTATTCATAGACAAATAAAATAATTCTAAAAATCTCCCTATTATGGATTGATGAATAATCTCGGTGTAGAATCGTCTTTCTCCTTGTCTTAGCTCGTCTCCTTGCTCGAAAGTCTCTCAAAGTAGTGGATTTTCGAACCGTATTGCTGTTATAAGAGGAGGTATTTATAGAAAAGGATCCTCAAGTCTTCTACTTGCATTAGGTATCAAAAACTTGCCAAAAAACTTTCAACTGCTCGCCAAGTACGTGCTTCACAATCCTCAAGTACGTACTTGATGACGTGGCATAAGTGGATTGACTGGCGTTGACTGCACTCAAGTACATACTTCACAAATTCAAAGTACGTACTTCACATCCTAAAGTACGTACTTGAAATACAGTTCCATTTTGCCTTCTGCGCAGTAATTGTGTTTTCTTCATAACTGTTTCTTCCAATCTCAGATTTAGGTGATTCAAGTTCCCACTTGAAGCTAAGATATAGATATAAAACTTTCTTGAAGGACACTTTCTCAAATTCCATCTCTAAGCATACTGAAATATCGAATGTACGTCCACTGTTCCTCAATTGTCATGATTTTCACCCTGAACTCATTTAACACACAAATCATGAGACCATGAGATATGAAGTTTTCTCGAGGAGAATCAACAAGTTCACACAACTTTCCCGTAACACGCCCAATTCGAAATGGGCTCAAATCGAGGACTAGAAGTCTTCTTCGAAGGCTTGTGTGCTTCATTTCGAATTGAGTCTTCGAGGGCTTGAATAGACCTAATGTGTAATAACTCAGGGTAATAAAGGAATATCCAGCATGTTAGTAACCAGAGGGGGCCAGCTAATTTATTGGCATTCGAAGGGTCGCGATGAAGATTGAACATCATGCGATAGAATTGGGCCAACACCAAGGAGGCTAATTCGATGGGTCCCATGGTGACAACAATATTAGCAGATAAATTAAGAAAAGTTTTGTTTACCACACAACCGACTTTCATAAACAACTGGGAAAAAACGAAATTAGAAAACAGTACCTCTTCGAAAGAAGTAACCATGTCATCAGAATTGATAAAGTGCCTAAGCAGAGCTGTATAGGCGATGTTAGCACCTCTATTTTTGCCATGGTGCCTCAGCCAGGTTTCGGTAGACGCCAGGAGAGCCCGGGTGTTAGGTAAGGTTCGCCGGTAGGAAGAGTCGTGCCCATTGGAGAAAGGCCAGTGATCAAGGCTACGTCCTCCAAAGTGATCGTCTGGAAACCCCGGGGCAAGACGAAACAGTTGTAAGAGGGATGCCATGAGTAAGCCAAGGCATTCGTAACCACCTGTTCGAAAGCGAGAATCGGGTAGCAAGCTATTCGAATAAGCCCCATTAATCGATTGCCTTCCCACTTACTATGGAATTGCCTTAACCTCTCGAACCAGGGATAGGCATCGACCACTCCAATCCATCCATTGGTCGGTTTAGTCCTATTCGTTCAACTGAACCTATCGCTCACTATACATTGAAAAAGAGGAGCGTCATTCTCCAAAGCGGGTCAAGTCCCGAGTAAATTGGGATTTCCCTCAGAAGAAGGCTCGAATGCTTCGGGTTGAAATCGTGGCCCGAGACCCACATAGTTAAGCGATTGGCTAGAACCGAGCAGATATATTTTTTCATCACGATAGTGAGCTTCGAAATCCTTGATGATTTAAAACAGGTCTTAGGTGTCTTCACAATCCAAGACATTTGCTCGAGAAACCAAATGAGAAATATCGTGAGAGTTCGCCATTAGAAGAGTTTTCGAGGAGAAGATACGAACTCGAGGAGCAGTGAAGAAGATGAAGTTTTCGAAAAGCTTGGAACACGGCTTACTCAAAAAGTGAAAGGGAGAGATTTGATAGCATTGTAAGTTGGCTGAGAAAGGTAATTGGATATTTATAGCGTTTAAGTACCCCGAGCACAAAAATATGCACCTACTACTTAAAGTGAAGAGGAAGAGTCTCGTACGTTTTTTACCCGCCAAAAAACGAAGAGCCTCTTGAAAAGGGATGTGTCTATAGAGAGTTTTAAGTGTCCAATCATGAAAAGACACAACTGTTAATCCATGAGGAAGGCGAAAAATTCAGGTGACTTTAATGAAGGGCACGATCTTCCGTACCCGCCAGAGTATGAAATTATTATCAACGAAGGACATGTACATTAATACACATGAACTCAAAATGTACATGTGTATTAGGGGGGCATTTGTTCACACTACAAAATAATATGGGTCTTCGAATTATAAAATCCAAAAGGCCCAAATACAGGGAGATCAGCAAAGGAAAAAGTGGGCCCACAAATAAATGAGGTAAGGTCTGTTAAAGTCAAGAGATAACAAGACATGGGCAGAAAAATCCCAACAGTCGAATTTGAATAGTGAAGGGAGCCCAAAAGCCAATAAGTGGCATTGAAGACACGCCAAGTTGAAGATTTTAAAAGAGACGGTTTAAAGCAGTTGAAGGCGGTTCCTGAAAAAGAAGAACGTGGGTTCCATCGGCCGGGATATAGGCGGCCAGAAAAAGAAAAGGAAAAAACAATCAGATATACTCTGCAAGAAAACTTCTTTCTTTCAGTAGTTTGTAGCAATCATAGATGTAACTAGGTTTAGTTTAAATCTAGAGTAACTAGTCAGTAGCATAAAGTAGTTCATTCGCAGCATTGTAATCAAGCACTCTATTCCTGTATCCAGAAGAACTAATTCGATAATTCATGGAGGTATATTTTTACTTGAGTTTTTAAGTGTTGATTAATTACTCGATTTTTAGTTTATCTCTTAATTTATTGCGAGCATTGCATCACGAAAATATTTGCAAGACTGAAACCACCATTAGCACATATAGGCAGGGGTTATTAGATAATTCTAAGTTGTGAATTATCAAGGGACTTGGATCGACCACTCAAAATCCTTCCTTAGTCTAGTTTGTTTAAAAAAGATGAAACACCCACATTTCATGGGCAGTTCCGACTCCTTCAGAACCACTTTCCAAAAATACCAATAGAAAATTTTTCTCTTAATTAGATAAACCTCTAGCCTCAGCGTAGTACTTTTAAATGGAAATAATGGTTTTTGAGTATGAAAGATATTTATCGACGACTGATAAGAGGTGTTTTTACGTGTTTTTAAGACCGTAATTCTTATGATTTGGATTCACTTATTGCTTAAATCATGTCACATTTGCATTTAATAGGTGTGTTAAGTGAATACAGGTAATAAATGAGAATACATGAAGAAAAGGGAAGAAAAACGATGTACAAAACAAGTTCAAGCATGTTTTTCAACACCTAGGCGGTTTATGCATCTCCTACCACATTCGAGTGATAATTCCGTATATTTCGAGACCGACTTAGACAAAGTTTCCTTCTACAAAGTTTTAGATGTATGTCTTAGCTTCAAATGGGAACTTGAAACATCCAAATCGGAGGTCTATAGAGATAATTGTGAAGGAAATACGATTGCTGCGCCGAACAGAGAAGTACATGTGTCAGGATACGCCCCAGCGCCCTCCTAGTCATGCCTAGGCATGGATAGTCCGAATGTTACTTCTTTTTCAGCCTAAATTTCAGCATTATATTATGGGTAAGAATCACTTTTGGCCAGAATTCAGCACATGTGTTGAGGGGTTGTCATAAGTGTGTTTCTTGGTAGATTTACTTTATGGGCGCCAAATCAGAAACAACCTCCATGTTGAAATATAATTTAGGTATACTTAGAGACCGAATTGGACAAAATGTCCTTCTGCAAAGTTGTAGATCTATGTGTTATCTGAACATGGGGACTTGAATCATCCAATTTGGAGATCTGTGGAGAAGTTTATGAGGCAAATACTAAGACTGCGCTGGAAAGCAAGAAAATGGCAGCATGCATGTGTTTTGTTGAAGTTTTCACATGGTTATGCTTCGTGGAATTCTTAATGGCCGAAAGTTCAACATTTTTTAGCTGGTTGGAATCTTAAAAGCCAAACTTTAAGCATCACCTTAGGTGGAATTCTCATTGGGGAACTTTAATGGGAATTCTTAATGCATACTTTAGTGGAATTTTTGGC
Organism: Buddleja alternifolia; assembly: GCA_019426215.1. Taxonomy (NCBI): domain Eukaryota; kingdom Viridiplantae; phylum Streptophyta; class Magnoliopsida; order Lamiales; family Scrophulariaceae; genus Buddleja; species Buddleja alternifolia. The sequence continues at coordinate 7,856,692 of CM033399.1, read as the reverse complement.
TATAAAAGGAGGGGGAACCCATACTCTTCATCATTCACTATCAATTTCAGATTCTTGGAGGAGAGGAGGAGGAGGAACAGGTCCTCAAGCTTCATTCATCACCATTCTTCATCATTCTAAGAGGAGAAAGCTAGGAATTGAAGTTTCAATCAAGGGGCCATCATCTATCACATTAGAGGAAGTTTTTATAGTGCACTTGCTATCATAGCACGTTAGCTTTTAGCGTGTCAAGTTTTTGGCGCCGTTGCCGGGGACTTGTTCATTTTAGTTTTTAATTTTTCGTTTAAATTTTCATAATTCTTAGTTCTTCGTTTATTTCTAACCTTTCTTTTATTTTATTATTCTAATTTTGTTTTTTGTGTTTAATTGTTAGGTGTAATTTGTGGTGCATGACCCGCTCTTCTAACGAGCCTCTATACAATTTTGAGCCGGAGATAGAGCGTGTTCTTCGATCTAGTAGATGCACTCGAGAAATGGCCGACAATCTAAATCCAAATGGGAATTTTCCTGACATAAATCTCCCGAAAAACAGGGAATGGTTGCAAAATCTATTCCAAGCTATGCAACCGACACCTCCTCAAAGACTTCCATCGGTCCGAGAAAGTCTACCTCCAAGGGTCCACACTATACCGGGGCCCGTAGTCTTTCCAAATTTCTTTGCACCAAATTATCACATTCCGTCACACATCTTTAGCATGGTGCAAAGCGAACCCTTCTATGGAGAGCCCCATGAATCACCTCATGAGCATTTGGAGACTTTAGACGATACTCTCATGACTACCCAATTTCATCCACAGGATCTCGATGCAATTCGTCTAAGAGTCTTCCACTTCTCATTAAAGGAAAGGGCGACCATGTGGTACAAATCTCTACCACCCCAATCCATCACAACATGGGGACAATTGGTCGATGCCTTTTTGAGCAAATTCTTTCCACCCTCCAAAATCAATGAGCTAAGGAGCAACATTAAGGAGTTTAAGCAGGGGAATCATGAGTCCTTAGCCGAGGCATGGGCTAGATATAAAAACATGCTCCGAAAATGTCCGGATCACAACCTAAGATTGAGTGAGCAAGTATTACGATTCCATGATGGAGTCCGTTCGGGCATCCGAAATAGGCTCAATGCCGGCGCCGGTGGTGATCTCCTTGGGCTCGATTGCCAAAGTGTGTGGGACAAGATTGAGCAATTAGCCCGAGAAGATGAACTCTATCCCGATGATGAAGAAATCACACCCACTAAAAGATTGCTTGTGTTCAAGAGTTGGGCGAAAAAGTTGCTTTGGAAACAATGGTTGGCAATGTAAACTATGTTGGAAATGCCAATCGACCTCAATTGAACTTCCATGTGCCCGAAAATTTTCCAAGGAGGCCCAATCCGGCACAAAATGCCCATCCCGGCGTCTATCAAGCACCAAGGCCCCCATTCAACAATAACCAAGCTCAAAGGCAAGGTAATCCTCATATACAAAGGCAAATAAGACCTCTTACAACCGAAGAGCGTCTCGATGAACAAATAAAGAAATCGGATTCAGCAATCAACGAATTCCGTACTATGATGAAGGATATAATGATGGACATGAAGGATTTAAAGACACAAATGGGTCAAATGGCAAAGGCGATCAGCGAGAGAGCCCCGGGAACTTTACCAAGTGACACAGAAAAAAACCCGAAGGAGCAATGCCACGCCATCACCTTAAGAAGTGGCAAACAGATAGTCAATGATGCTGTTCGCATTTCCGCGCCCGAGCACCCCGATGAGAACGCCCAGGCGCCGGAATCAACCCACAGTGAACGAATGCTTCGCAATTGCTCGCCCAAGCGTCCCAATGATCACGCTCAGGCGCCCGAGACCCAGCACCCTGGCGCCGATCGTCGCGCCCAGGCGCCACCTCCTGAACCCTCCACAGCGGGCTCTTCAACTCCAACGCATCCTCCCATCGAGGTCCGTCTGCCATTTCCTAATGCACATAGAAAGAAAAAAAAGGAGATGGATCCAAGTTTCCTTCGAATCTTAGCAATTCTTCGTGAGGTTAGGATTAATATTCCTTTTATAGACGCAATTTTACAAATGCCAAATTACGTGAAATTTTTCAAGGATATTTTGTCCAACAAACAAAAGTGGGAGGAAAACGAAACGGTGTGCCTAACCGAGGAATGCTCCGCCGTATTGCTTAATAAATTACCAATGAAACTTGAAGACCCTGGGAGTCTCACTATTCCTTGCACGATTGGGCCATTATCCTTCGAAAAAGTTTTGTGCGACTCGGGAGCTAGCATTAACCTCCTCCCGTACTCTCTTTTCAAAAAGTTGGGCCTTGGTAACCCAAAGCCGACTTCAATGAGCCTCCAACTTGCCGATAGATCAATCAAGAGACCACGGGGAATAATCGAAGATGTAATCGTTCAAGTCGACAAATTCTACTTCCCGGTTGACTTTGTGGTTCTTGATATGGAGGAAGATGTTGAGGTACCCCTGATCCTAGGAAGACCATTCCTAGCCACTGGTAAGGCGGTAATCGATATTGCCAATGGTAAGCTAACCTTAAATGTGGGAGATGAAAAGGTCACCTTTGATGTTTTTAAAGTGCTTAAACACCCATGTGATCCTGACTCATGTCTACGCATCGATGTATTTGATATGTTGATTGATGAGACTTTTCAGGCACAAATGGTAGACGACCCATTGGAGACATGTCTTTCCAAATCTATGGATGTCGATTCAGCGAGTGAAGAACAATTGGAAACCATGTTTAGCATAGAGAAGCCACCTTTTTACCACGTCATTGGAGCTAAAAAATTAGAAAGATCACTCTTGGCTCCTCCTCGCCCTTCTATCGAAGAGGCCCCTATCCTTGAGCTTAAACCATTACCATTACATTTGAAATATGTATTTTTAAATGATAATGAGACTCTACCTTTAATTATCTCATCTTCTTTGACAGGAGAACAGGAGGAGCGACTCATGAGAGTATTGAAGGCCAACAAAAAGGCCTTCGGGTGGAAAATTGCGGATATAAAAGGCATAAGTCCAGCGGTGTGCATGCACAAAATACTCATGGAGGAGTCCGCAAAACCTACACGCCAACCACAAAGACGGTCAAATCCACAAATACAAGAGGTGGTAAAGAAAGAGGTTATAAAACTACTCGATGCAGGTATAATCTATCCTATCTCTGATAGTGCATGGGTAAGCCCGACTCAAGTAGTACCCAAGAAGGGCGGAATAACTGTGATAGAAAATGCGAACAATGAATTAATCCCTACTCGAATGCTTACCGGGTGGCGTGTGTGTATAGATTATCGCAAGTTAAATGATGCCACTCGTAAGGACCATTTCCCCCTCCCATTCATTGACCAAATGCTTGAAAGGTTAGCCGGACATGATTTTTATTGTTTTCTAGATGGATATTCCGGCTATAACCAAATTGCCATAGCCCCCGAGGACCAAGAGAAAACAACTTTCACTTGTCCCTATGGCACGTTTGCTTATAGGCGGATGCCGTTTGGATTATGCAATGCCCCGGCCACATTTCAACGATGTATGATGGCGATCTTTCATGACATGGTTGAAGAATTCCTTGAGATTTTTATGGATGATTTTTCTGTTTTTGGAACCTCATTTAACACATGTCTTGATCATTTGGACCGTGTTCTAAAACGCTGTGAGGAAACAAATCTTGTTTTGAATTGGGAAAAATGTCATTTTATGGTCCGGGAAGGGATTGTGCTAGGTCACAAAATCTCCCAAAAAGGGATTGAAGTGGACCAAGCCAAGATTGAGGTAATAGAAAAGCTTCTCCACCTACATCGGTGAAAGCCGTGAGGAGCTTTCTTGGTCATGCCGGCTTCTATAGGCGATTTATCAAAAAATTTTCCAAAATTGCAAAGCCGTTATCTAACTTGCTTGTCAAAGATGCACCATTCAATTTTGATTCCCTTTGTTTACAGGCCTTCATGACTCTTAAGGAGCTATTGATATCCGCTCCCATCATGGCACCTCCCGATTGGAGTTTGCCCTTCGAATTGATGTGTGATGCTAGTGACACCGCGGTGGGTGCGGTCCTTGGCCAAAGGAAGGATAAGGTATTTCAAACCATCTACTATGCTAGTAAGACTTTAAATGATGCACAAATGAATTACGCAACCACGGAAAAAGAATTACTAGCCATAGTATTTGCATTTGACAAGTTCCATGCTTATCTCATTTTGAATAAAGTAATTGTGTACACTGATCACTCCGCATTAAAATACTTGCTTGCCAAAAAGGATGCCAAACCTAGACTCATTAGGTGGATTTTACTTCTTCAAGAATTTGACATAGAAATGAAGGATAAGAAAGGAGTAGAAAATGTTGTTGCCGACCACTTGTCTAGGATAGAGATTCCTAACCCTGAGTGTGTGTTTGATAAACCTATTTGTGAGGAGTTTCCCGATGAGCAATTGTATGCTATACTTCATAATGATGCTCCTTGGTATGCCAATTATGCAAATTATCTTGTCACGGGAGTTCTTCCTCCGGATATCACTTATCATCAAAAGAAGAAATTCTTATTTGATGTGAAGCGATATTTGTGGGACGAACCATATCTATTTAAGATTTGTGCAGATGGCCTCATTCGACGATGTATCCCCGAGGAGGAAATAGCATCAATTCTCGCCCATTGTCATGATATGTCGGTAGGTGGTCACTTTGGACCCTCTAAAACAGTGGCTAAAGTGCTTCAATCAGGTTTCTTTTGGCCTACTCTTTCTAAAGATGCATTCTTGTATGTTCAATCTTGTGATAGGTGTCAACGAACAGGTAACATCTCTAAAAGACACGAAATGCCATTGAATAACATGCTTGAATGTGAACTATTTGATGTATGGGGTATTGATTTTATGGGACCCTTCCCTAGTTCTTGTTCCAATAAGTATATTCTTGTTGCGGTCGACTATGTCTCCAAATGGGTCGAAGCTGAGACTTTACCAACTAATGATGCTCGGGTGGTTACTCGATTTTTAAAAAAAAGGATTTTCACTCGTTTTGGAACTCCTAGAGCAATCGTTAGTGACGGGGGCACCCATTTTTGTAACAAACAATTTGAGCACTTACTGAACAAGTACGGGGTACGACATAAAATCTCAACCCCATATCATCCTCAAACGAGTGGTCAAGTGGAGGTGTCGAATCGGGAGATTAAACGCATTCTTGAAAAAACGGTTAACGCATCTAGAAAAGATTGGTCCCTTAAACTAGATGACGCCTTGTGGGCATATAGAACCGCGTTTAAAACTCCGATTGGCATGTCCCCATATCGCCTTGTCTTTGGAAAAGCATGTCACTTACCGGTTGAGCTCGAACATCGCGCTTTTTGGGCTATTAAATTTCTAAATTTTGATTCTCAACTCGTAGGTACCAAGCGATTACTCCAATTACACGAACTTGAGGAATGGCGCCATCAAGCGTATGAGAACGCCAAGCTTTACAAGGAGCGAACGAAAACATGGCATGATAAGCGTATTATTCCCCGAGAATTTCATGAAGGAGACAAGGTTTTACTATACAATTCTCGCCTTCGACTTTTTCCCGGGAAGCTCAAGTCAAAATGGTCGGGACCATTTGTTGTATCTCGTGTGTATGCTTCTGGTGCCATTGAACTTATAACGGATAATGGACGAACCTTCATGACAAACGCCCAAAGGTTAAAGCATTACATTGGGATTGACGGGTCGAGGGATAAAGTGACCATTCCCCTCCAGGATCTTTAGCGATTCTTTATCTCAAGTCGAGCTACCGACTCTAAACTAGCGCTTCTTGGGAGGCAACCCAAGTTTGTAAGTTTTCTTTTCTTTTTGCTTTCGTTTTTGTTTTGTTTAGTTTGTTTCTTTTTATTGTGTTCAAGCATGCACTTTGGGCATGTATGTTTTTCTTATGCTTGATGGTTTAAAAAGTTGAAGTGTTAGATATGATGCACATTTGGACCCCACCTTTAGAGATTCTTATTTTACTCGATAAGAGGAGAAACTTTGTAAGGATGCATTGGAAGCTTAAGGATGTTCTTCAATATCCTTGGTTGTAAGTGTTCTTTTACCTTTGTGTATGCATGTTGTAACAACATTGGGGACAATGTTGGATTTAAGTTTGGGGGTAGAAGAGTATCTATTTTGAATATTGAAAATGCAATCCTAATTTTTAACTTGAATTTGGGGAAAGTTTGTTTGATATCATGTTTATATGCTTCTTTGTTGAGAAAATCAAGCATGAAAAATTTTTAGTCCTTCCAATTGATGCATTGAAATTGATTGACTTGGAAAAATGGCATGAATTCTTGAAATAATCTGAATTTAATGGAATATATATATCTTTGAAATTGCTCGTGGAGACCTTAGACTAGAATTGATTCCTTAGATGATTCACAATGCACTTAAATCGAAGGTAGAGGAGTTGAGAGGATAACCATCTTGAGACACTTAAGGAATTATTCCCAGAAATATTAACTTAGATTTCTCATAAGGTTATAAGTTGAGTAGTAATTTTATATGCTAACAATGAATTGAAAAGGTTGAATTTTGGTATGACCAAAAGTGGTCAGGCTAATACGTACCGGAGGTGAAAAGTTTCATGCCTATATACTGTACTATTATGCTAATTTGAGCTATGCTCAAGCCAAAAGAAGTGAATTGTTTAAAAGATCTAGTTTTATTTCGTGGCCTTTGATACTCAAGTGATTAAATCCTTAGGAGTGTCTCTACACTTAATGCCCTAAAACTATCTAGTTTGGGAGTCATTGGTCTAAAACTTGTTACATGGGTGTCATAGAAAGCCTAATGGAATAAAACATTGCACATGATCTAGCCTTAATGAAGTTTAATGGAAATTCCATATGAATTGAATGTTGAATATTTGAGATAATGAAATTTAAATGGCTATGAGATTTTCTATAATTCTTGTGCCTTGTGTTTGATCAAAAGTTGATAGATATGAGATTAATGTCCAAAATTTGGTAAGGATGCCTCTCGACTATAATACCCTAGATTTATTTTTCACTATACCCTAGGGAGTCGTTTCAAGTATTGGTGTCACATGAGCAAAAGTAGTTGATATATATATATATATTTGTGAACTTTAAAAGGTTGATTTTATGCCATTCATTCTTGTTGATCATATTGAGATGTGTTGATTCGGTTGGGATTGAAAATTAGCTAGATTTTGTGGGTATATCTTATGCAAACCCTCACGAGACTATAACTCGTCCTTTGAGGTAACTCAAAGGTTTAAAGGCTTGTTGAACCCGCTAAATGCAATCGTTTACTCCACGAAAGTGAGTTAGTTAGTTGTTTTGTTTTCTCCCATTGAATGATGTTGGTCTTGCCTTATAGCTCTTATTGCTCGAGGTCGAGCAATTGATAAGTTTGGGAGTGTTGATAAGAGGTGTTTTTACGTGTTTTTAAGACCGTAATTCTTATGATTTGGATTTACTTATTGCTTAAATCATGTCACATTTGCATTTAATAGGTGTGTTAAGTGAATACAGGTAATAAATGAGAATACATGAAGAAAAGGGAAGAAAAACGATGTACAAAACAAGTTCAAGCATGTTTTTCAACACCTAGGCGGTTTATGCATCTCCTACCACATTCGAGTGATAATTCCGTATATTTTGAGACCGACTTAGACAACGTTTCCTTCTACAAAGTTTTAGATGTATGTCTTAGCTTCAAATGGGAACTTGAAACATCCAAATCGGAGGTCTATAGAGATAATTGTGAAGGAAATACGATTGCTGCGCCGAACAGAGAAGTACATGTGTCAGGATACGCCCCAGCGCCCTCCTAGTCATGCCTAGGCATGGATAGTCCGAATGTTACTCCTTTTTCAGCCTAAATTCCAGCATTATATGATGGGTAAGAATCACTTTTGGCCATATTCAGCACATGTGTTGAGGGGTTGTCATAAGTGTGTTTCTTGGTAGATTTACTTTATGGGCGCCAAATCAGAAACAACCTCCATGTTGAAATATAATATAGGTATACTTAGAGACCGAATTGGACAAAATGTCCTTCTGCAAAGTTGTAGATCTATGTGTTATCTGAAAATGGGGACTTGAATCATCCAATTTGGAGATCTGTGGAGACGTTTATGAGGCAAATACTAAGACTGCGCTGGAAAGCAAGAAAATGGCAGCATGCATGTGTTTTGTTGAAGTTTTCACATGGTTATGCTTGGTGGAATTCTTAATGGCCGAAAGTTCAACATTTTTTAGCTGGTTGGAATCTTAAAAGCCAAACTTTAAGCATCACCTTAGGTGGAATTCTCATTGGGGAACTTTAATGGGAATTCTTAATGCATACTTTAGTGGAATTTTTGGCTATAAAAGGAGGGGGAACCCATACTCTTCATCATTCACTATCAATTTCAGATTCTTGGAGGAGAGGAGGAGGAGGAACAGGTCCTCAAGCTTCATTCATCACCATTCTTCATCATTCTAAGAGGAGAAAGCTAGGAATTGAAGTTCCAATCAAGGGGCCATCATCTATCACATTAGAGGGAGTTTTTATAGCCTTTTTATTTCATTCATGTCTATGAACATGTGTATTTATTCATTATTGTTTTTCATAATAACTATCATGAACTAAATTCATAAGACTAAGGCCATGTAAGGTCAAATTGTGATATATGCTTATAATAGATGATTGTAGAGGTTATACTTATATTGTTATGTGATGTGAATTTGTGTTTTTACCTATCTTGCATATACTTGATCACTATATGTTAGAATCTTATGCCTAGGTTGATATTTCGGGAGAAAATTAACTTAGGGTGCAAGAGACTCACATCATGACCCGCAACTAATGAGGAATTGCCCTAGACATAGGTAAAGATTCTCGGGTGAAGTTGTTCGATTCTAATCGAGTGAACTCTAGTACGTTAATGCATGTTTAGTGGTTAGATTTCCGGATAGGAATATTTGGGAAATCACGATCTAAGCATAGGAGTTTATACGCGAGACATCGGTTATTCTCTACCCTCGGAGCTCTCACCATAACAATATAAGTGTAATCCTTCAACAAGAACCTTTATAAGTATATTTGATCAATTTGAACCTAGCATGTGCCTTAGTCTCCCTTTATAATTGGTTTTAAATCACTTGCTCATCTTTGTTCTTGTTCTTTACAAATTTTATTTGAATTTCTTCTTACTTTGTTTATTCACTTCATTACAAATCTTAAACTAGAATTCAAGTCCTTGTGGTTCGACAATCCGGACTTACCGTCCATTTATTACTACACACGACTAGTGCACTTGCTATCATAGCACGTTAGCTTTTAGCGTGTCAACGACACTGTTGAACAAATCTTAACAAACAATCTAAAAATGCAATGATGGATGAGGTATTTTTCGAGGCGAGAATTAACTCTATCCTTAACACAAAATTGCCCCGGCTATAGGTGGTACCGGCTTTGACAAAACGTGTCCTAAGATACAACAAAAACTTTTCTGAAGATTGAACCACTTCAATTTTAGAAAACAACGAACTTTACTAAATTGCTGAAATCTCAAGAAAAATATGAAGATGATATGAAGAACTCAAGAACACTTTAGAGAGAATGTTTTGAGTTTGGTGTGTCATTTCAGAATGCTGGAGGATCCTTTTTGTAGGTGAGAACTCAGACAGAATTAAAAGGCCAAAATTTAATTCAGCCATTATTATTTCTATAACAGCAAACAAAATCAACTGTTATACAAAATGTGGTTGTTGGACTTTTGAATGCATTCAAAGGTCCTTCTAGAAGGTTGAATTAAATTAATTCGAATTAAAAAAAATGTGGCCAGCATTTTATTAATTCAAATGGGTTTTAATAAAATCAGATTTTCAATTGTTGGATTTCCCTGTAGAGCCCAATTAAACTTTGTCCAAAAAGAATAATAGAGAAGTCCAAGCCCAGGCCCGAGTCCGTGGTCCGGTCCGATCCACCTGACCGCCCGAGTGAGGAGCTAAGAAATTGGGCCTAAGCGCAATTGCATAGCTCCTCCCCCTTTCACACAAAGGCCCAAAGTGGATGACCCAAGGGCCAAATCCTTGTCTTGAGGTAAGGATTTATAAACCCAATTAAATTGTGGTTTATATCCTATGTGGGATACACAAGTTCAAACACCTCACTTTAGCACTTATTTTTTCATTCGTTACAAGTCTGAATTGAGAAATTCGAAATGCTAAACTCATCTACTCGGAACGTAGATGAAGATTATCCAATAATATTTCGTATCCCGGATACTTACGGTGTTCAAATTTCGTACACAAAAGTGGTGGAAAACACACTTTGTAAAACTCATTTTATCCAACAGACACAAACTTCAATCTGATGACTGATGAGTGCTACTTCAAAATACTGAAAGGTAAATGAGAACGAATGCTTGGAATCAAACGGCATATTCTTATTGTTTTGTGATTTTATACTCATATTGCTTTTGAGGGTTTTTAAAGTAAAAACACCAAATACATTGAATATATTTATTTTGCTAAGATTTCTTTGTAGAATTTATTTTGACATGATTAGTTAGGCCAAAGTGGTTCGCGTTAGTAGTATTAGTATACTGCATATTTCTTACAGATTACGTTTTTATTGATTTTAAAATTATTATTATTTTATTGTTGTAGAATCTTCATTGTCAAACACAACGTCCTTCATATTTTAGTTTTTAGAATAGATATGATTATTAGGCTCATGCGAATTTAGTATTTTTGGCATTATATATATCATTTTTTTTCACACGCATCGAGTATGTAGCAAGTACTAGTAATATTATTATGGGAAAATTACAAACAAAACCCTCACTTATTGTGTAATTACTAAAACCTTCCCTCACTTATTGAAAATTACTAACACACGCTCTCATCTTAAGGATTTCTTACAATTACACCCCCTGCATATTTAAAATTCTTTAAAATTTTACCCTTGTAAACCTTATAAATAGACCCCTTGAGAGGGTGTGTTGGTAATTTTTAATAAGTGAGGGGAGGTTTTGGTAATTGCACAATAACTTAGGGGGTCTGTGTGTAATTTTCCCTATTATTATTGTTACTAATGAAAACTAAGAGAACAAGGAGAGGAAGTCAGAAATATATGGTGATAAGAAGACAATAATATTTTTATTGTTACGAAGGAAAACCAAGAGAACAAGAAGAGGAATCAGAAACAAATGGAAGACAATAATATACGATGGCTAACATTTTCATTTAGTCTTATCCTAGAGATGTATATTTGGGCTGTATAAGATTTATAAGTGTTGCACAAATTGCACTTAACTCACGAATACAAACAGAAATGGATGAAGATTGAAAGTCGAAGCGAGAGAATTCTCTCTATCCTTAATGCTAAATTGCCCCGCTACAAGTGGTACAGGTCTATGCAATAGCGTCCCAAGATACAATGACTAAACTTTCTGAATTCAAACCACTTCAATTCAAAAACTCACGAACTCAAGAACTTGCTTAGAACTCTTAAGAGAAGGTTATCAGAAATGCAGAATGATATACATTTGGTGTGATTTTTCATTAAGTTGGAGGAGCCCTGTTATAGGCTCAGAAATTAGATAAATTAAATACGAGAATTAAATTAGTATTCTGAAACTGCAGCCCACATTCGAATGTCCGCACCGGCACGTTCAAACGTGGAGCTGAAACATATTCTGTTGTTTAAGGTAGCAGAAGCGTTTCAGACTTTGCATTAAAAGAGTCAAAGTTCGAACGTCCATAAACGGCACATTCGAACGTTGGACCTTATAGAAGACTAATTCAAAAAATGAACGAAAATGTAGAAATCGTTTCTTCAAACCTGTTTTAATCAAATAAGATTTTTTGCTGTTGGATTTTTTGTTAATGGATCAATTTTGTGGAATTAATTTTTATCTAAAAAATTAATATGTTACAAGCCCAAGCCCAAGCACAAGTCCAATCCCAAGGCCCACGACCCATGAACCAGGACCCGGCTTGAGCCCGGGCCCGGTCCAGGCGGTGGTGCGCGTGCGTGTGGAGAACCGGACTATGGCTAGGCCCTCTCCCCTTACAATCCCACAAAATTTGATATGACCCAAAGATCCAATCCTTTATCCCAAAACAATGGTTTATAAACCCACTTAACTTCAGGTTTTAATCCTATGTGGGATAAACACTTATCAAACACCCACTTTAATACTTAATTTCTCACTCGTTACATGTCTGATTTGAGAAATTAGAAATGCTAAATTCATCTACTCGAACCGTAGATTAATATTATCTAATAATATTTTGTATTCCAGATATTTACGGTGTTCGAATGTTTTATGCAAAAATGGTGTAAACATACTTTTCATAAATCAAATTATCCAACAATCTCCCACACGAATGAAATTAATGCAATCCATGATCTCGAGAGTTCATTCGAGAATTTATCACATCAGAAGAGGTAGATTTTGGCTTTGAACCTTTCATGTGAAATATCATCGGATTTACTAGGCTACCCAATGAACATGATGTCTTAAATTGATTAGCCATTCGTGTAAACCCAGACAATGATAGTCACAAAATAAATTCTAAGTTGGTGTTCTCACTGTTAGGTCCATTTTGGCCATGGCACCTCCTTTTGAATTCATAAGTGTTTAATCCAGTTTGAGGCGGCCTACTCTTCACACTTATATAGGTGATCTCCTATCTAAGAGTATCCTACCATACTCCACTTCATTTTTATGATAGTACAGGAATTATTAAAAGTCGGACTTAACCTTTGCTACACTTTGTAGGATGCACTTCTTTATTCTAGGCAATGGGTTTAGAGTTAGACTCCTACCGCCTTACTGAATTTTCACAACTTAGTTGTCCCATTGAACCAAGATCTTGGGATCTCCAGTTAACATGGTTGGGTTACCATTGTATCAATTCTTAATTTGTAGTCTTCAGTCTCATTCCTCTTGATAGGCAGTTTATTTAATCTCTAGGCAGTCATTTCGTCAAAGGATCAGCAATATTCTCCTTTGATTTTACATAATCAATGGAAATAATCTCGTTAGAAATTAGCTGCTTAATGGTATTGTGTCTATGATGAATATGTCTAGACTTACCATTATACATACTACTTTGTGCCCTACCAATTGCCGTCTGACAGTTACAATGAATTAATATAGGGAGCACTGGTTTTTCCCAACAAGAAAAATCTTCTAAGAAATTTTGTAGCCACTCAGTTTCTTCACCAGCTTTATCTAAAGCTGTGAATTCTGATTCCATTTTGGATACGACTATGCAAGTTTTCTTAGAAGATTTATATGATACTGCTCTACCACTGATTGTAAAAATATACCCATTCGTGGACTTAGAGTCGTTTGTGTCTGATACCCAATTAGCATCACTGTATCCTTCTGTTATAGCTAGACATCTTGAGTAGTGTAATCCAAAGTCCATTGTGTACTTTAAGTACTTAAGAACTCTAGTTAAGGCCTTCCAATGATCTAAACTAGGATTGCTCGTAAATCTACTCAACTTGCTCCTAGAGTAAGCTATGTTGACGAGTGCAGTTCATGATATACATTAAAATGCCAATGACCTTCACATGCTCAATTTTTGATACGGGTTCGCGATGGTTCTTGTGTAGATTAACACTTAAGTCCACTAGCGTTCTCACAGGAACACTGTTTCTAGGAAGGAATTTTTCCAGCACTGTCTTAATGTAATTAGACTACGACAAGACAAGTCCTTCAGATGTCCTAGATATTTTAATCTCTAATATGAAATCTGCCAACCCCATATCCTTCATGTTGAAGTTCCTGACACGAACAATCCTTACGTGAATAAAACAACAAGTGGACTGGTCGTGTGTAGTAATAAAGTGGACTTTAAGTCCAATTTATCGATCCCACGGAGATAAGATTATTTAAAGTTAAGAATTTAAAAGCAATTAAAATTAAATTAAAAGATTGTGATTAATTGACAGGAAAAAGGTTAAAACGAGACTTAGCAAATTAATTGAGATTCTTATGTGAGAAAACAACTAAGGCGCATGCTTCAGCCGAGTTACTTATTTAGATATACGAATTATTCCTCGAATTATTAGACTACTATTGCTTTGGTAGAAAAAACCTTAATTAATTACTACCCGATCTCTTAGAAATAATATTCCTATGATAAATTGATGGTTCCCTAAAATATCTCTATCCGAGAATCTAATCAACAATCATGCATTCAAGTTCTAGAATCTCCCCAGATCAATCCTGCTAACTGCATCCGGGAGTCTCTACGTAGGGGCAACTCCTTATTGTTTACGGATTATGTGATGATTTCTTTGAACCCTAACTTATATTCTTTCAAACTATTAATCTAGGCAATATGACAAACATGTGGTGATCAAGCATATGTAAATAATTAAACACAAAATCAATATACAAAGCTATTGTAGAATTAATACGAAAAACAATATCATATATATAAAATCATAATCCGGCGTTCACATGGCTCTACTTTGATGAAATTAGTTCATAATCGTAATGCGAAAAACAACAAAAGATATAAAATTATTCATAGACAAATAAATTAAATCTAAAAATCTTCCTTTAATGGATTGATGAATAATCTCGGAGTAGAATCGTCTTTCTCCTCGCATTGGCTCATCTCCTTGCTCGAAAGTCTCTCAAAGTAATGAATTTTTGAACCGTATTGCTGTTATAAGAGGAGGTATTTATCGAAAAGGATCCCCAAGTCTTCTACTTGCATTAGAGATCAAAAACTTGCCAAAAAAATTTCAACTGCTCGCCAAGTACGTACTTCACAATCCTCAAGTACGCACTTGATGACATGGCATAAGTGGATTGACTGGCATTGATTGCGCTCAATTACGTACTTCACAAATTCCAAGTACGTACTTCAAGGGTCTCAAGTACGTACTTCACATCCTCAAGTACGTACTTCAAATACAGTTTCATTTTGCCTTCTGTGCAGTAATCATGTTTCCTTCATAACTGTTTCCTCCGATCTCGGATTTAGGTGATTAAAGTTCCTACTTGAAGCTAAGATATAGATCTAAAACTTTGTTGAAGGATATTTTCTCAAATTCCATCTCTAAGCAAACTGAAATATCGAATTTTAGTCCATTGTTCCTCAGTTGTCATGATTTTCACCCTGAACTCATTTAACACACAAATCAAAAGCATATTGATAAGAGTCATTTTTACGTGTTTTCAAGCCCGTTGTGTTTATGTTTTAAGTTCATTTATCGCTTGATTCTTGCCACATTTGTGTTTAATCCATGTGTTAAGTGATTTCAGGTGATAAACGAGAGCACACGAAGAAAAGGGCAAAAAACGATGCACGACACCAATTCAAGCCAGTTGACCACGCCCAAGCGCCAGTATGACCACGCCCGGGCTCCGAGCAAGAAGCAGCAAGTTCAGCATCCTGTTGCCCACGCCTAGGCGCTGCCTTACCCGCGCCTAGGCGCCGCCTTGTCCGCGCCCAAGCGCCATTGTCGCCACGCCTGGACGCCTCCGGACTTATCCCCCAAGAAAGATACTCCACGTAGGCCGCGCCGGCGTAACCGTTTTTAAGTGTATAAAAGTCAGATTTCAGCAATGGAGAGGGGTTCGGATTCTTGGGGATTCAAGGCGATTTTCTGGGATTTTGAGCCACAAATTCATCGATCTTTGAAGGAGAAGAAGGGGGATTAAGCTAGAGATTGAAGTTCAAGCTAGGATTCATCATCAACCAAGCCTTAGGGAGTTTTACTTGCTTTCATTACATGTTTATGTTGATAATTATGTATATGATTGCTCTAGATCTTCTTGAGCTATTGATGATGAGCTAATTTTGTAGAATGACACGACAAATTCCTAGCAAGAGAACTAGATCGTGTAAGTAGTAAAGTGGATGTTCAAGTCCGGGGTTATCGTATCCGCAGGGACAACTATAATCTAAGTACCAAGACTACTGTATTACCCAATTCTAAGTTAGATCGGTTGATAAAAGGTTTGATTTAAACTAATTTAACTAAGTTAAGCACTAAAATAAGTTATAACCAAATAGGTGGAAGAAACGATAGAAGAGAAGCGATTAAGGCACATGGTTAAACCATTTATGTATTTTGATTGTGATTAAGGTTCTATTGGATTATTAGATGGATTTAGCCAAAGCGAAATTCCCTAACATACGTACTACCCAATCTCTTGGCATAGCAACCCTACCTTAGTTAAAGATTTCCTATATATCTCTATATGAAAATCCGGCTTAACAAAGATGCATTTAAGGTCTAAGAATTCCCCATGTGCATGGAAAGCCACCTAAAGAAACCGAGTCTATCTCTAGTCGGTTTAACTATAGGGTATTCAATGTTTATATCTTCCCTAGGTTATTATCTCTCGATCTCTAACCTAGGCATTTTATCGAACACTTGGTGATCAAACAAGCAAAGCATTGAGCTCAACTATTGAATACATAGCCAAAACCAACATTAATCCAATAAATACCAACACAACAACAATCAAAATAACATAAACGGCCTAGCCACGGCCTTAATCAAATGCGTTTAGCTCATGTTCATGTCACAAATATGGATTTGAATCATACAAGTCATTGTAAAGAGTTGGACAAGTTTATGAAATAAAGATATAACAACTCCCGAATAACCGTGATGAAGTGGATCCCTCGATGAAATCTTCGTCGTCTTGCAAATTCGGGCTTTCAAAGAGACGTTGTGGCCTTCTATCTTCTCTCCAAGGTGTTTCTCTCCTATTTTTCTTGTTTGGCAGCTCTCAAGTGTATATCTTTGTAGAAATGACCTGAATGGTCTATTTATAGACAAGTCCGCCGCCTCGAACGCCGCAGCGTTGGGTGTTTAACGCCGTGGCGTTCCATTCTACTTATCATCGCCGCGGCGTTGAGTGGTGAACGCCACGGCGTTCCCCTGCTGCTCCGTCTAGTTTTGGTAAAATATATATAACTTTCTCTAACAATGTCGGAATAAGCTGATTCAAGTTGCTATAGAATATTAAAACAAATATCTACAACTTTCAAGAAGACACCAAATCCAAACTCAAACGTTAAAGATGATAAAATTGTCTCACAAGTCACTGAATGAGAAAACTCCATCGTAAGACGTCTCTTCCGATGGCTTTTTAACCTCCTTTCGTACATATCTGATCTTTGTCTTCAACATAAGAAATGTACCTTTGCCACTTATGTTTCCATTGGTGTACCAAGTGTGTAATTTGGACACGGGTAGAGAAATCTATTCCATAAACGCTAGCACTGTGCAGACAGTTTTTCTCTTTATGCATGATTTACCTTCGATCCTTGTTCTTTTCCTCCAAATGTTATGTTATTCTATAAAATATGAGAAAACAAGGGTCAAAGCATCATATGTGATCAAATTATCAAGGAAACAATCAAAACTAAGTCGATAAATGGGGGAAAACTAGTGTAAAATGACATATATCAACTACCCCCAAAGTTAGCTTTGATCGTCCTCGATCAAATACAATCAAGCACACACATGAAGATTGAAATTTCCATTTGCCAATTCATACACATAAAAGAAAGCATTATACCTTCAAAAACGATTATGAAAAGCTACACGATGCTTTGAATATTCAACAATTTGAAAACCTCACAAAATCTTAGTTTCCATCCCTATATCATGAATTCCCACATCCATATTCATGTCAAGAGCACACTTTAGAAAAGATTATGCAAACCAATTGGAATGTAAAGGCATTGAAACAATTCAACATTCGTTAACCTATCGGTGTGTATAAAGTGCAAAAGTCACAATCAAAAGGTCTTTCCGGCTTGTAACGTAAGGCTAGGTGATGGCTAGGATTGGAAAATATGGATAAAGTGATTAAGTCAAGAGAGCCTATAACTCAAAATCATCGATCTAAATTCGCAAATAGACTACAAAAACTTTCACAACTTATCACTTATCCCTTTTTCACTCTTTTTTGCCTTTCAACTTACAACCCCCAAACTTGTTTCTTTTCATATCGGGTTGTACACAGAATTCCACGCCAAATGATCCAATTGAGTGCCAAGCCTAGTCGAGAGCACATTTTTTTTCCATATATATATATCTCTCTCTCGACTATTTAGCCCATTGCTCAAGTTTTCATTTCATCTCCTTTTTTACATAATACTTCAAACCTCAAAAATCCCAACATAGCCAAAACATCACTATCTAACTCATATTCATTCAAATCAAAACAAGGTGACTACCCATATTCAAGTCAAATGATATGAAGTTCTAAACTCTCTTGATTGGGTGCAAGACATTGTTTTTCTTTTAGGCTAGAAGGTGGTTGTCATGGCTTATGAAAGAAAGACGAATGGTGGTTTCTAGTGTGCATAGCACACTCCATTCTTATCAATACGGCTCAAGTTAAGGTCTAGAGATTATGCAATATAGAGAAAGCCAAAATGTAAGGCTAAAGACAATGAAAGATGGCCTAAATCATTTTGTGACTTCACAACATTAATACACACTTCATAGTCAACAAAATTGAAAGTTCAACGTTTTAAAACCGCAATAATTCGCATAAGCATGACTAAAAAGGGCTTTCAAGTCACAATATATGACATGTTGACCACAGACAAGGGACTTTGACTTTAACAGAGTAGAGATATTCAAACGCATTCTGCTCTTATGCAAGGGTGCACCAATTCATGAATTCTAATTCAACAAGGTTGTACCCCCAAACTTAAGTAAACATTGTCCTCAATGTTTATAAAATAAAGTGCAAGGGGAGAGGGAAAAGTGATACACCCGTAACGAGAGAGAATATGGAGGGAGAACTATAGTGTCGCATATCCCGGAATGAAATCTGTATGAAAACCTGCCTGCAAGACTCTCAACGGAACCAGATCAACGTATAAAGCATAACAAAAAGCAACAAAATAGCATGATAGAAAAGCGAAAACGCGATAACTTCAAAAAGAAACGACACGAAATGAAATAAAACGACGAAATGACAAAACGAAACAAAAGAACTTGGGTTGCCTCCCAAGAAGCGCTTGTTTATAGTCATTAGCTTGACTCTCCTTTTCTTTTCTTTTTCACCCAATACCAACGACACCTTTAGTGAACATTGGATTAAGGCCTGGTTTAAACTTCACAGTCTTCGCATCCTCTTTAGCCATTTTTCTCAAGGACTTGTCTATAGGTACAACTTGATAAACATGATGAAATGAAGAGGAGTTTTTCGTTTTATTTGACAAATCAAATTTCACCTCTTCTTCTCCAACCTTCAAAGTGAACTTACCATTCTTAACATCAATAATTGCTCCAGCTGTGGCTAAAAAAGGTCTTCCCAGAATAATGGGGACCTCAGCATCATTGGCTATGTCCAAAACTATGAAATCGACTGGAATGACAAGATTCTTCACCTTGACCAAAACATTCTCTAAGATGCCTACAGGTTGCATTATCGAGCGGTCCGCAAATTGCACGGAGCTTGTGGTGGGTTTTAAGTCCGTGAATCCGAGCTCCCTACACATAGTTAAGGGCATGAGTGAAACACTCGCACCTAAATCACATAGAGATTTTGAAAAATTCAAATGACCAATAGTGCAAGGTATAGAAAAACTCCCTGGATCTTTTAGTTTTGGTGGAAGCATGTTTTGTAGAATTGTTGCACATTCCACCGTTGTAGGCATCGTATCATGCTCTTCCACCTTTCTTTTCTTGGAGATGATCTCTTTAAGAAATTTAGCATAGTTGGGCATTTGTGATAAAACATCTACAAGAGGAATATCAATACGCAATTGTTTAAAAATATCAAGAAACTTAGCAAACTGCTTATCTAACTTCCCTTTTTGTAATGCAAGTGGAAAAGGGGGCCTTGGTTTTGGTACAGAGGGTTCAGGTGAAGATTTTCCCAAAATAGGGGGTGATACCACGACGTTCTGTTTGGAGTTGGATGCGGCCTTGGGCTTATCTGATAGCTATTGTGTATCATCCACTTTCTCTCCCAATTCCGGATCAACGAGGTTCTTTCCGCTACGAAGTGAAACTGCTAGAACTTGTTCCTTAGGATTTTTCTCGGTATCACTGGGTAACGTGCCTTGGGTTCGTCCTGAAAGCATGTTGGCAATTTGCCCAATTTGTGTTTCTAAGTTCTTTAGTGCAATTTCTTGATTTTTTTTAAACTTGCTTCTTGAGATTGAAACTTTTGTGTCGTTTCTGCCATGAACTTTTGCAACACATCTTTCATATTGTTCTTTTTCTCGGTTTGTTGTGGTTGTTGGAACCCTCCTGTCCTTTGAAATGGAGGTTGTTGGAAACCTCCTTGGCTTTGCTGAAAACCGGGTGGTGGTGGTCTCGCCATATTCGTATTTTGGTTCCATGAGAAATTTGGATGATTCCTCCATCCCTGATTGAAAGAGTTCGAATATGGATTGTTCTGTGGATGACTTGAGTTTCCCATGAAGTTTGCACTTTCAACCGTGTTAAGTATCAGGCACTCAAGGTTCATATGATCACCTCCACAATTTTCACAAGTGGCTTTGACCTGATTCACTGTACCCTGCATGAGTCTGAAAGCGTCTAACCTTTTGTTTAAGGCTTCCAATTGAACAGCGACACCTGAACTATCTCCAATTTCACACACTCCGGCTGGCTTCTTGGGCAATGTGATTCGTTCAGTTGGCCATTGGTAGTTGTTTTCGGCCATCAGCTAAATTAACGCCCAACCTTCATCGGGTGACTTGTTCATGATAGTTCCGCCTGCTGCGGCATCCAAATTCGTTCGGAGATTAGGACCCAATCCTAAGTAGAAGGTTTGCACAAGTGCTGGCACGACTAACCCGTGGTGTGGGCATTTCCTCAGAAGTTCCTTAAAACGCTCCCATGCCTCATAAAGTGATTCCCCCTCAAATTGACGAAAGCTAGTGATTTCATTTTTCATGGCTGCTGTCTTGCCGGGTGGAAAAAACTTGGACAAAAATTTATCCACCATTTGATCCCAAGTATGAATAGAGCCGGTCGGCAAAGAGTTGAACCATTGTTTAGCTTTGTCTCTGAGGGAGAATGGGAATAACCTTAACCGTATTGCGTCATCAGTCACTCCGTTATTTTTGAAGGTATGGATAATCTCCAAGAACGTTGCTATGTGAGCGTGGGGATCATCATGGAGTAAACCAGAGAATTGAACCTGGTTCCCTATCATCTGGATATACCCCAGCAGGATTTGAAAGGTGTTAGCCTCTACCGGTGGTAGAACAATTGGTCCGGCAGCTCCTTAAATGTTTGGCATCATATAATCCCTCAAAGGGCGTTGTGGAGGAGCCTCTGGTTGGTTTAGAGGGACGCGAAGATTCGCAAGCTCCCTACGAACTGCTTCTTCTAAGATGGCGGGATCTATGTGAATATGAGGATTCGGATCCATTGTATCTTGATGTTGTTGAGCCTCTCTTTGTAGTCTTACCCCTCTAGTAAATGTTCGTTCAATTTCAGGGTCCAACTCCGCTAGTCCAATCCGATTAGTGCGGGTCATGCACTAGACAAGATCAACCTTGCACAAAGAAAGACAAAACAATTCCTAGCAAGAGAACTAGATCGTGTAAGAAGTAAAGTGGATGTTCAAGTCCGGGGTTATCGTATCCGCAGGGACAACTATAATCTAAGTACCAAGACTACTGTATTACCCAATTCTAAGTTAGATCGGTTGATAAAAGGTTTGATTTAAAATAATTTAACTAAGTTAAGCACTCAAATAAGTTATAACCAAATAAGTAGAAGAAACGATAGAAGAGAAGCGATTAAGGCACATGGTTCAACCATTTATGTATTTCGATTGTGATTAAGGTTCTATTGGATTATTAGATGGATTTAGCCAAGGCGAAATTCCCTAACATACGTACTACCTAATCTCTTGGCATAGCAACCCTACCTTAGTTAACGATTTCCTATATATCTCTATATGAAAATCCGGCTTAACAAAGATGCATTTAACGTCTAAGAATTCCCCATGTGAATGGAAAGCCACCTAAAGAAACCGAGTCTATCTCTAGTCGGTTTAACTATAGGGTATTCAATGTTTATATCTTCCCTAGGTTATTATCTCTCGATCTCTAACCTAGGCATTTTATCGAACACTTGGTGATCAAACAAGCAAAGCATTGAGCTCAACTATTGAATACATAGCCAAAACCAACATTAATCCAATAAATACCAAAACAACAACAATCAAAATAACATAAACGGCCTAGCCACGGCCTTAATCAAATGCGTTTATCTCGTGTTCATGTCACAAATATGGATTTGAATCATACAAGTCATTGTAAAGAGTTGGACAAGTTTATGAAATAAAGATATAAAAACTCCCGAATAACCGTGATGAAGTGGATCCCTCGATGAAATCTCCGTCGTCTTGCGAATCCGGGCTTTCAAAGAGACGTTGTGGCCTTCTATCTTCTCTCCAAGGTGTTTCTCTCCTATTTTTCTTGTTTGGAAGCTCTCAAGTGTATATCTTTGTAGAAATGACCTGAATGGTCTATTTATAGACAAGTCCGCCGCCTCGAACGCCGCAGAGTTGGGTGTTTAACGCCGCGGCGTTCCCCTGCTGCTCCGTCCAGTTTTGGTAAAATATGTATAACTTTCTCTACCAATGTCGGAATAAGCTGATTCAAGTTGCTATAGAATCCTAAAACAAATATATACAACTTTAAAGAAGACACCAAATCCAAAATAAAACGTTAAAGATGATAAAATTGTCTCACAAGTCACTGAATAAGAAAACTCCATCGTAAGACGTCTCTTCCGATGGCTTTTTAACCTCCTTTCGTACATATCTGATCTTTGTCTTCAACATAAGAAATGTACCTTTGCCACTTATGTTTCCATTGGTGTACCAAGTGTGTAATTTGGACATGGGTAGAGAAATCTATTCCATAAACGCTAGCACTGCGCAGACAGTTTTTCTCTTTATGCATGATTTATCTTCAATCCTTGTTCTTTTCCTCCAAATGTTATGTTATTCTATAAAATATGAGAAAACAAGGGTCAAAGCATCATATGTGATCAAATTATCAAGGAAACAATCAAAACTAAGTCGATAAACGGGGGAAAACTAGTGTAAAAATAACATATATCATAGAACTAAGGCCATGTGAAGGCCAAATTTATGAGTCAATATATATGAAGTGATTTTTGTATTAATTCTCCTATTGCTTTGTGTGTTAATTCTATGCTTTCATTCCAATCATGTGCTTGATCACCATATGCTTGCTATCTTGCCTAATCTAGGCGTTCGAGAGAAGATTGGTTAGGGTTCAAGGGAATTAACACATCATCCGAAACAAATGAGGAATTGCCCCTAGAGATAGGTAAAGATTTCCGGGTGCTGTTAGCCGGGTTCATCCGGGGAAACTCTAGAACGTTAATGCGTGGTTATTGATTAGATTCTCGGATAGACATATTTAGAGAACCGTCAATTAATCATAGGATTATTATGAGCCGAGACATCGGGTAATAGTTAACTAAGGAGTTTCCACTAAAGCAATAGGAGTCTAATAATTCGAGGAGTAACCCATATATATTGACGAGTAGATTTGGTCGTAGCATGTGCCTTAGTCATTTATCATACGTGAGTTTTAATCTATAGCCCGTTTCCTCTTTTATCCTTCGTTTATTCAATCAATTCTTGCAATTTACTTTATTTGTCTTTTCTTTTATTGAAAATCTAAAGCTAAAATCCAAGTCTCCGTGGTTCGACAACCCGGACTTATTTTGTCCACTTTTATTACTACCACGACTAGTACACTTGCTATCCAAGCACGTTAGGTTCTAGCGTGTCACATATGTGGCATAAATCATACATAATCGACCTTAAACCATGCAATTGTCGACCTCTCAAATGTGTAAAACTCACACTTATCAATACCCCCAAACTTAACATTGATCGTCCCGAGCAATAAAAAGACTAAGACTAAGATCAAGACATCAATCTCAAACAAAACAAAAAACAAAAACGACTCACTTTCGTAGAGTGCACGATTGCACTTAGTATGTGCAACAAGCCTCTAAACCTCAAAGTTACCAGAGAGGACGAGTTTAGTCTCGTGAGGGTTTGCAGAAGATATACCCACAAAATCCAGAGATTTTCAACCACAACCAATCAAGATACTTCAACAAAATTAACAAGAATCAATGGCACAAAATCAACCGTTAAAGCTCAAAATTATGTAGACATATCAAAGCCTTGCTCATGTTACACCTAAACTCGAAAAGATCTCCAAAGAGTGTAGTAAAAACAAGTCTACGGCATTTTAGTCAAGTGACATCCTTACCAAATTTCGGACTTAATCTCATATCTATTAACCTTCGATCAATCCTAAAGTACAAGCCTCATAGAAACTCCATAGTCTCTTAAATTTCATTAATGAACTAATTTAGACTTTAAACTCACATGAAACTTTCATTCAAATTCATTAAGGTTAGGTCATGTGGAATGTTCTATTCCCTTAGGCTTTCTATGACACCCATGTATCGAGTTTTAGATCAATGACTCCAAAACTAGACAGTTTTAGGGCATTAAGTGTCCAGACACTCCTTGCGGATTTAATCACTCGAGTGCCAAAGGCCACGAAATAAAACTAGACCTTTCATTCACTTTAACTTTAATTGGCTTGAGCAAAGCTCAAATTAGCATAACAATACATTATATAGGCATGTAGCTTTTCACCTCCAGTACATATCAGCTTGACTTTATAGTCATACCAATTATCATCAACCTTATTCATTATTCATTAAGCATATGAAGAAACTACTAAACTAATTACCTTAAGAAAAATCTAAGTTAATATTTTGAGGATAAATTCCTTAAGTGTTTCAGGATGATTATCCAACTTAACTCCTCTACCCTCGACTTATTGTGCATTTGCGAATCATCTAAGGAAAATCTACTCTTATCTAGGTTCCCACGAGCAAAGTAACGACA
The DNA here is from genome assembly GCA_019426215.1 of Buddleja alternifolia. Lineage (NCBI taxonomy): Eukaryota > Viridiplantae > Streptophyta > Magnoliopsida > Lamiales > Scrophulariaceae > Buddleja > Buddleja alternifolia. Next base: position 7,831,761 of record CM033399.1, on the reverse strand, counting down.
TGTGTATTGCATTGAATTCCAAATAAATCAAGAAATCATGCCATCGAATTCAAGTTAATCCATTTTATTGCATTAATTGGTGGCTAAATTTTTTTTTTCATGCTCGATTTTCTTAATTTCTCAGCATAAAAGCACAAAACATGAATATAACAAAGCACTACCTAACACCCCCAAACTTAAACCTAACATTGCCCTCAATGTTACATCTACACAAACTGCGAAAGGGGTAAAACAAGTACTTACAGAATCGGAATGTTGAAAAAGCAATCCCTTATCTCATATGCTTTCAAAACAAACTCATCTCCTCCAATTATGTCGCCTCCTGAGCAACAGTCGCCTCCTCCTCCACCTCATCCAACATTGCTTCTATTTCAGGATTGGGACTCCTCGAGGGTCCCTCAACTACATTCTTGCCCTTATTTCTAGCCATAGTAGTCAACTATCCAACAAAATACTTTAATGCAGCAATCTCACCACAGCAAGCCGTAAGCACCGCACCCCAACAAATTAACCACACACCACACCCCCAAACTTCTTCAATAATCCACAATGTAGACTCAACAATCAATTGCACTTTAATCACCACAATGCAATAAGACAATATACGAGCCCCACATGTCTTCAATTCAATGAAAATAACAAGATAGGATTAAGCCAATCACTCACCGAGTCAAAATTGGAAATTTGAAAAGCTGAATTTGAGGCGCTGTAACTCAAGTACGTACTCGGTCCGAACCGGAGCTAAATAGTGATTGGCCGCTGGCAGTGGGTTCGGTGGTTGACACGGAGGAGATTGCCGGTGGTGGTGTATCGGTTTTTGTGGTGGAGCAGCGGCGGTGGGAGAAGGTTTTGGGGTCGAATTTGTCCAAATTGGGGACTGGGATGGCTAGGTGGCACGGTGGCAGTTCAAGGGTGGTGGGGCAGTGTTCGTGGTGGAGCAGCGGCGGTGGTGGTGGGTTGGTTTGGAGATGGAGGGATTTAAAAAATTAGGGATTGTTTTGGTGAAATTAGGGCTTTTTAGAAAAGAGGAAGAAGAAGACTTTGCGCGTCTTTATTCCTCTAAAAATTGATTTAAATTTTTTTTTCAAAAAAAGAGTCAAATACGTACTTGACTTGGCTCAAGTACGTACTTGAAAAGTAGTAGCAAATTTTTTTTCCTTTGGCTTCAAGTACGTACTTCTAATAGTTCAAGTACGTACTTAGGAAGTAGTAGCAAAATTTATTTATTTTTTTCTGTTTTTTCCTGCAACCCAAAACAATAAACACAAAAACGAAGGATCGAAACAAGAAAATGAAAGCAAACTAAAAACAAACAAAACAAAGAAAAGCAAGAAACTTGGGTTGTCTCCCAAGAAGCGCTCGTTTATAGTCAATAGCTTGATTGTTCCGCTCTTTGAGGTTTAAATGGGTGGCCCATTTAGCACGACAATATCTTTGTCATTTCTATCTGTATCCTCTGGTTGCACACCCCTCCTTGTTGCCAAAGTGCAGCTTGAATCCCTTCTTCCATGTATTACCCGAGTGGCATCGTCTGGACCGAATGGATTTATAGTGTAAAGTTCCTCCACTCATATTGAGGTTTTTCGTGTTTATCAATTTCACGAACACCTTGACATGATTTAATATCTTTCATACATGTATCTTCTTTTCTCACCTTGTCCCCTTTCTTATTGGGAATATCCTCATCCATCTCGCGAGCACCTTTAGCCTTGCCACTCTGACATTTCTCATCAATCAAAAGGTTAAGAGCATCGACATTTAAACAAGTATGATTATCCGTAGATTGTTTCTTATTATCATAAACGTCGAATATAACTTTTTCCTCTTCTACCTTCAATATCAACTTACCCTTGCCAATGTTGATCTTGGCCTTACCAGTGGCTAGGAAAGGTCTTCCTAGGATCAGAGGACATCACTATCTCCATCCATCTCGAGAACCACAAAGTCCACCGGGAAGTAAAACTTGTCGACTTGCACGAACACATCCTCTAGAATTCCTTTCGGGTGTTTTATTGATTGATCTTCAAGTTGGAGGCCCATAAAAGTTGGTTTCAGATTTTCCAAGCCCAGTTTCTGGAACAACGAATAAGGGAGAAGATTTATGTTGGCTCCAGAATCACATAGCACTCCGTCGAATTTGAGTTGCCCAATTGTGCATGGAATTGTGAGGCTCCTGAGATCCTTGTGTTTCTGTGGCAACTTGTTCAACACCACTGCTGAGCATGCCTCAGTCAAGCACACCGTTCCATTGCCTTCCCACTTGTGCTTATTGGAGAGAATATCCTTGAAGAACTTTATGTAATTGGGCATCTACAAAATCGCATCAATAAAAGGAATATTAATTCAAAATTCTCGAAGAATTTCTAAAATCCTAAGAAAAATCTTATCCATGTCTTTTCTATTCTTTTTATGTGTTCGGGGAAAGGGGAGACGTATTTCAATAGGATTAGACAAAGAAGGAATCGAGGTTTCAGAAGAGGCCCTGTCTGCCTGTGAAGTATGGACTTGATTCTGCCCCAAGTACGTACTTGAGCTGTGCGAAGTACGTACTTGGTCCTGGTAAAGTACGTACTTGGGAGGTAGATTCGAGTTTTCAAGCTTTTCCAAACTTCGGACTTTGTCCTCTTCAAGTTCGGACCTGGATTGCAGGGGAGGTGCATTTTTCAATTCTTTTCCACTTCTCAGAGCGACGGCATGGCACCGCTCTTTCGGGTTTTTCTCTGTATCACTCGGCAATGCACCGGGAGCTCTTCCACCTGCATTTATCGATAATTGCCCAATTTGACATTGCATCTCTTTCATTCCCGTGTAAACATCCTTCAGCATCAATCGAATCTCAGCGAATGATTCATCCGATTTAAGCATGTGAGCATCCAATCTTTCTTCGACTGTAGGAGGTCTTTGAGCTTGACCTTGTAGTTTAAAATTTCCAGGCCTTTGAGCTTGAGTATTGTTAAACAGAGGCCTTAGTGCTTCGTAGATGCCCGGTTGTGCATTCTGTGCCGGATTTGAGCTTTTCAGAAAGTTTTTGGGTATGTGGAAGTTTACTCGAGGTCTATTTGCATTTCCGATGTAATTCACATCGCTAATCATGGGCTTTTCCTCAACCTCTTCTTCTACCTCTTGAACATTGGCAACCCGTCGGGTTTGGGGAATGATCTCATCATCATCTTCAGGGTAAAGTTCATCCTCTCTTGCCATCTGCTCGAGCTTTGCCCATACTGTTCTTCTATCAAATCCTAACAGATCACCACCGGCTCCGACATTGAGTCGTGTCGAATCCGAGATCGGAATCCATTGTGGAAGTGCTAAACTCGCTCATCCTGTGTGTAGTTGTGATCGGGGCACTTTCGAAGCAGACCCTCGTATCTCCCTCATGCTGATGCCAACGACTCATCCCTTTTCTGCTTAAATCCCTTAATCTCACTCTGAAGTTCATTAATCCTTGATGGTGGAAAGAATTTATTTAAAAACTCCTCGACGAGATCACCCCACGTTTCAATCGATTGTGGGGGTAATGATTTGTACCATAGGAGTCCCCTTATCCTTCAGAGAAAAGTGGAATAGTCTGAGGCAGATTGCATCCAAATCTCGTGGGTGGAATTGCATGGTAAGTAGCACATTCTCGAAGTGCTCCAGATGGTCATGAGGTGACTCACTCGGGTCACCATAAACAGTTCAGCCTGAACCATGGTGAACATGTGAGAAGGAATGTGAAAGTTGTGTAGCAAAATTTGGGAGAATCACTGGTCCTGGTGTAGTATGCACACGGGGCGGCTGATTACCACAAACCGATGGAGGTGGTGCTAGAGGTGATGGTTGCATAGCTTGAAACAGATTTTGCAACCATTCCCTGTTCTTTGGGAGATTCATATCAGGGAAGTTACCAGCCATAGCTCGATTTCTCTGGTTCGCACGAAACGTACGATCGATCTCAGGGTCAAATTTCTCTAAAGCCTCTCCTGAGGCTCGGGTCATTCACCAAAAGATCAATATGCTCGAAGCAAAGAATCAAACCAACTGAAATTTAAAACTAGAAAATAACAATAACAAAATAATAATAATAATAATAATAATAATAATAATAACAATAAAAACGATAAACAAAATTAAAGCTAAAAATTGCAATAAATCCCAAACTAAAATAAATCAAGTCCTTGGCAATGGTGCCAAAAACTTAACACGAAAAATTCTTACGTGTATAAAACAGCAAGTGGACTGGTCGTGTGCAGTAATAAAGTGGACTTTAAGTCCGAGTTATCGATCCCACAGAGACAAAATTATTTAAAGTTAAGAATTTAAAAGCAATTAAAATTAAATTAAAAGATTGTGATTAATTGATAGTAAAAAGGTCAAAATGAGACTTAGCAAATTAATTGAGATTCTTATGTGAGAAAACAACTAAGGCGCATGCTTCAGCCGAGTTACTTATTTAGGTATACGAATTATTCCTCGAATTGTTAGACTATTATTGCTTTGGTGGAAAAAACCTTAATTAATTACTACCCGATCTCTCTGAAATAATAATCCTATGATAAATTGATGGTTCCCTAAAATATCTCTATCCGAGAATCTAATCAACAATCATGCATTCAAGTTCTAGAATTTCCCCGGATTAATCCGGCTAACTGCACCCGAGAGTCTCTACCTATTTCTAGGGGCAACTCCTTATTGTTTACGGATTATGTGATGATTTCTCTGAACCCTAACTTATGTTCTTTCAAACTATTAAGCTAGGCAATATGACAAACATATGGTGATTAAGCATATGTAAATAATTAAACACAAAATCAATACACAAAGCTATTATAGAATTATTACGAAGAACAATATCATATATATAAAATCATAATCCGGTGTTCACATGGCTCTAGTTTGATGAAATTAGTTCATAATCGTAATGCGAAAAACAACAAAAGATATAGAATTATTCATATACAAATAAAATAATTCTAAAAATCTCCCTATTATGGATTGATGAATAATCTCGATGTAGAATCGTCTTTCTCCTTGTCTTAGCTCGTCTCCTAAGTCTCTCAAAGTAGTGGATTTTCGAACCGTATTGCTGTTATAAGAGGAGGTATTTATAGAAAAGGATCCTCAAGTCTTCTACTTGCATTAGGTATCAAAAACTTGCCAAAAAACTTTCAACTGCTCGCCAAGTACGTGCTTCACAATCCTCAAGTACGTACTTGATGACGTGGCATAAGTGGATTGACTGGCGTTGACTGCACTCAAGTACATACTTCACAAATTCAAAGTACGTACTTCACATCCTCAAGTACGTACTTGAAATACAGTTCCATTTTGCCTTCTGCGCAGTAATTGTGTTTTCTTCATAACTGTTTCTTCCAATCTCAGATTTAGGTGATTCAAGTTCCCACTTGAAGCTAAGATATAGATATAAAACTTTCTTGAAGGACACTTTCCCAAATTCCATCTCTAAGCATACTGAAATATCGAATGTACGTCCACTGTTCCTCAATTGTCATGATTTTCACCCTGAACTCATTTAACACACAAATCAAAAGCATATGTGGCATAAATCATACATAATCGACCTTAAACCATGCAATTATCGACCTTTCAAATGTGTAAAACTCACACTTATCAGTTCCTCTTCAACATCCCTTTAGTATTCATGATAATATCATGATTACTTCCCATATTCAACATGTCATCAACATAGCGACACACTATGACATAAGTGTCTTGTGTTTGTCTGACATACACACACTTGTCACATTCATTGATTTTGAAATCACTTGATAACAGTGTGTTATCAAACTTCTCGTGCCATTGTTTTGGCGTTTGTTTAAGTCCGTATAGAGGTTTAACAACTTCACACACTTTCTTCTCTTGACCAGGAACAACATAGCCCTCGAGTTGTTCCATATAAATTTCTTCTTCTAAATTCTCGTTTCGAAAAACAATGTTCACATTCATTTGATTTATCTCAAAATTATGCAATGAGGAAATAGCGCTGAGTATCCTTATGGAGTTTATTCTCGTTACTGGAGAATAAGTATCAAAGAAATCTAGACCTTCGGTCTATCTATACCCTTTGACTACTAACCGGGCTTTGTACTTGTCAATAGATCCATCAGTCCTATATTTTCTTTTCAATATTCATTTACAACCCGGAGGTTTACTTTCCTTTGGAAGATCAACCCACTCCCAGGTGTGGCTGATCATAATTGACTAGATTTCACTATTGATAGCCTCTTTCCAAAGTTGAGCATCTAGACTGGACAATGCTTCCTTAATTATCTTTGGCTCACCTCCTAATGTATATGATACAAAATTGGGACTAAAGGATTTAGGAACTCTTTCCTTTTTGCTACGATGTGGTTCTTCATCCCCGGGATTAGAACTACTCATAGACGCATCATGTGTTATTTTAAGAGGACCATGTTTGTTTCTTTCCATACTTGGAAAGAATCGTCAAAAAATGATGTATTTCTAGATTCCATGAATATACCTTCGTAAATCTCTAAAATTTCTGACTTATGTACTAGAAATCGATAGGCGCTACTATTGAGTGTGTAACCTATGAATATGCAGTCAATAGTTTTAGGCCCTATCTTCACTTATTTGGGTTTGGGTACATCTACCTTAATCGAACACCTTGACACTATGAGGAACTTGTATGAAGGTTTGTGACCTTTCCAGAGTTCGTACAGAGTCTCACTCCTACTTTTGTGGGGAATCGTATTAAGAATGTAATTGGCGGAGAGGATCGCCTCCACCACAAATTCTTAGGTAACCTAGAATTAGTTAACAACACATTCATCATCTCATTAAGAGTATGATTCTTGCGTTCCGATACTCCATTTGAATCTCGAGAATATGGTGCTGTAGTTTGATGAACTACGCCTAAGTTTGCACATTCATCAACTGGTGCTCTGTATTCACCACATCGGTCACTTTAGATAGATTTTATCCTTTTACTTAGTTGATTTTCAACTTGTTTTGTAATATGTACAAGCTTCAAGCGCTTCGTATTTATTTCTTAGTAAATACATATAACAATACCTTGTGCAATCATCAATGAATATAATGAAATACTTTTTCTATCTCTAGTTTGCACAAACTTCAAATCACAGATATCAGTTTGAATAAGTTCTAAAGGTGCTATTTTTCTTTCAACAAAAGAAAACGGTTGTTTGACTAGTTTTGCTTCAACATAAATTTCACATTTGTGTTGATTATCCAATTTAAAAGTTGGTAATAAGTTTGAACTTATTAATCTTCGCATAGTATTATAATTTACTTTGTCCTAGTCTAAATTGCCATAAATTAGAATACTCAAGCAAATAAGTAGAAGAAATAATCTTATTATCATCATTTTTAGTTACAGCGCGAATCACATTCATTTTAAAAAAGCTCTGCTCTAGGTAATCTTTTCCTACATAGATTCCACGCTTCGTAAGAGAAAACCTCTACTTCAAACACCAACTTGAACCCCTTCTTGACCAAGACATATTACGAGACCAGATTCTTGCGAATATCAGGAACATGCAGCACCTCAGTCAAAGTCAACTCTTTCCCAGAAGTCAACTCCAGCACCACTTTGCCAATTCCTAGCACGGGAGAAGTAGCAGAGTTTCCTATGAATAATTTTCATCCATCAATTAAAGCATAGGAGGAGAAAGCGTCCTTGTTTGAGCAAATGTGGCGGGTAGCCCTAGTACCTACAAACCACTCTCTCCAGTTGTCCACTAGATTGGCTTCAAACACCACAGCAACGAGATCAAGATGACAGATCGATCGCAACCCTGTTGTCAGATAGGTCATTGATCATTTGGTTAATGCCCTGGACATCATCTTCAACTAGGTACACCTGGTTTTTCACCTGATTCTAAACCTGGTTCTGAACCTAGTTCTTGCCTTTGTTCTGGTTTTGACCAGAGTCTTTTCCTTTCTTGGGCTCTCGGCAGTCTCTAGCCCAATGACCAGTCCGACCACAGTTGAAACAACCCTCTTCTTATTTCGACTTGCCTTTCCCATCCTACTCTTTTTGGGATCCTTTGGATATCACCTGGAATTTCCTTTTCCAGTTGGATCTTTTCGGAACCTATGTGATGTTCACCATCGCCTACACTGGAGGCTTCTTGTCCAAACCCCGGTTGTGTTTCTCAATTCTGAGTTGGACAAGCAAGTCTTCTAGACTCATCTCCTTTCGCTTATGTTTCAAGTACCTCTGGAAATTCTTCCATGAGGGCGGTAACTTTTCTATGATTTGAAGCTCTTGGACTTTGCTCGTCACGAACTTAGAGTCCACCATCTTAAAGTCTAGAAACTTTGCGACCACAAAATTCTTCAATCCGGCGTCCTCAGTTCTATACTTCTTATCCAGTGCCTCCCAGAGGTCTTTAGCAGTCTTAACTGATAGATAGATGCTATAAAACAAATCATCCAACCCACTGAGGATATAATTCCTACAAAGAAAATCACAGTGGTGCTAGGCATCATATGCCACACTCAGTTGGTTATCAGTAGATTTAGTTGGGACGGATAAAGCATCCTCCCTCAAGAAGCTCGCCAGATTCAAAGTAGTGAGGTAAAACAACATCTTTTGCTGCCACCTCTTGAAGTTAGGCCCGCTTAACTTCGTCGGCCTTTCGGCCTGCGCCGGAACAGTCGGAGCAACAGGTAGTATTACCGGTGTTACAACCTCAACAGCAACATGGTTACACTTTTCATAGACGTGCTCAATCGGATTAGGATTAGCATCATCCCTAGGACCAACATTGTTGTTGTTGTTCGCCAATTCAACAAAGTGACAAATTTGAACAAGAAAAGACTTCTGTGTTAGGTTTGTTGCACAAATTGCACTTAACACATGAATACAATTAGAAATGAATGAAGATTGAAAGTCGAGACGAGAGAATTCTCTCTATCCTTAATGCAAAATTTCCCTGCTACAGGTGGTGCGGGTCTATGCAATAGCATCCCAAGATACAACAACTAAACTTTCTAAATTCGAACCACTTCAATTCAGAAACTCACGAACTCAAGAACTTGCTTAGAACTCACAAGAGAAGGATATGAGAATTGCAAAAATGATATTCATTTGGTGTGATTTTTCATTCAGTTGGAGGAGCCCTTTTGTAGGCTCGAAAATTAGACAAATTAAATACGAGAATTAATTTAGTATTCTGAAACTGCATCCCACGATCGAACGGCCGCATCGACACGTTCGAACGTGGAGCTGAAACGTATTCTACTGTTTAAGGCAGTAAAAGCGTTTTAGACTTTGCATTAAAAGAGTCAACGTCCGAACATCCATAAACAACACATTTGAATATTGGACCTTCTAGAAGACTAATTCAAAAAATGAACGAAAAAGTGGCCAGCGTTTCTTGAAACCCATTTTTAATCATATAAGATTTTTTGCTGTTGGATTTTCTGTTAATGGATCAATTTTGTGGAATTAATTTTTTTCCAAAAAATTAATATATTGCAAGCCCAATCCCAATCCCAATTCCAAGCCCAGGCCCAATCCCAAGACCCATGACCTACGAACCCAGCCCAGTCTAGTCTGGGCGGGCAGACAGATGGTGGCGGCGACGCACGCGCGCGTGTGGTGAATCGGACCTCTTCCCACACAATCCCACAAAACTTGATATGAACCAAAGCGCTAACCCTTTATCCGAATTAGTCAATGGTTTGTAAACCCACTTATAGGTTTTAATCCTATGTGGGATAACTTTCCAAACACCCCACTTTAACATTTAATTTCTCAAACGTTACAAGTCCAATTTTAGAAATTCAAAATGCTAAATTCATCTACTCTAATCATAGATTAATATTATCTAATAATATTTTGTATTCTGGATACTTACGGTGTTTTAATTTCTTATGCAAAAGTGGTGTAAATACACTTTTCATAAATCAAATTATTTAATAATAAGATTGCGTAAAATGTTTTGATCTCTAAAATTACAAATCTAAACTCTGTATCATGATAACATATTTGGCCTATGCTTAGACTCCGACCATAATCATTTCTCTTTGCTCGCCAATATTACGTATGATATCAAGCAACTAGAGCATGAAATGTCAACAATAATCGCCAGAGGGAAATGATCCAACGCCTTGGATCTTGACACTCTTACTACAATGGAGGATGATTGGGAGAAAAAAAAAACACCATTGCCTAGTTGATTATTGAGTCATCCTCTCGTTCTACTATTATAAATAAGAGAAGTTGACATTGTAATTCGTGATTCACTCAGAAATAAAGATGAATATCTAGTGTTGGCTCATGTATGTAGACAATTTGTCGAATCACATTAAATCCTTGTGTCACTTCAGAGGCTTAAATTTAATATTTTATTTTTTATTATTTATTTTCTTCACACTCTATTTACACCTTAGAAAAAAAAATTGGATTCAGGGCTACGATTTGGATACGGCCCAAAAAACGGAATAACCCCGACAACTCCGATAGAAGAAGATGGACTTGTAAATTGGGCTTACAAATAATGGAGCCCAGATTTTGAGAACTAATGCGAAAAGAATGTGGGTTAAATGTGAAAAAAATCCCAATAACATAAGCAACAAAGAAGAGCCAGACCATAAGGAGATCCAATAAAGGACGGGCGGTAAACAAAGAAATTCGAAAGGGAAGTTGGGAACAGTTCCAGAAGTAGTGGCGAACGTGGAAGTTACCAGAAGCCGAGACTAAGGGCAGAAAGTATATGAAGACGAAGAAAAAAAAAGGGGGGGAGGAGACACAAAAAACTCTGCAAGAAATCCCGTTTTCATTATTTGTTCAAGTAGATTATAGTTAAGTCAGTAGACGTAAGTAGAGTTAGATTAAACGTAGCTTCTGTATTTTCGTAGCGCAAGGTAGTGAGTAGCAGTGTTTGAAGACATTCAATTTCATCCATATTCAAGTTGTGTATTTGAAGTGATTCCAACGAAGAATCCCCTATGTAAGTTTTCATTAATAACTCGAATTGCGTTGTATATTGTATTTTGATTACAAATATTGCGTTACGAAATAACTTGTAAGACTTAAACCACCGTTAGCACATATAGGCAGGGGTTAGTAGACAATTTTAAGTTGAGAATTGTCAAGGGGCTTGGATCGAATACTCGAAATGCTTTCCTAGTCTAATTTGTTTAAAAATACGAAACAAATTTTTGGCGACCACAGTGGGAGTTGTTCGTCGAATTTGACTTCCATTGAATTTGTAGTAAGATGTCAGAGGAATCTTCCAGAGAAGAGTCAATCAATAGCCTCGAAACACAACTGTATCTAGGCACAAGATTAGAGCAGATAAGATGTACGAGCAATTTGTTAAGGTTATGAAACAAACTTTAATTGAGGCTCGTGATGATCAGCGAAGAGAATTCAATGATCAATATAGAGCCTTGGCTCAAGAATCTGCTCGAATATTTACAGCGATAGTGCAAGATATCGCTGTAAGTGCTCAAGACGGCCTTGCTCGAGAAGTTACTCGAGTTATAACCGAATTAGGAGAAATATTTAATCAAACTTGCGATGCATTCTCGAGAATGGTAAATGTGCAAGTGGTTGCAGCTCTAGAGCCGTTAATCGAAAAACACAATATTTTAATCAAAAAAGTAACACAGTTAATAGCAGTTGAACCTAGGACTCGAACCAGACATTTGAATATAGGAGAACCACCACCTGTTTATCCTAGAGAAAGTAGAAATAGAAATAGTTGTTTCGAAATCGGTCAAACATCGAATATCTCACCTGTAACCGAACATAACTTCCTAAACCTGTCTATGCCTGGAGGGCCACCAGGATCAGGACCACAGAATTACACCCAAAGCGTGCGTCCTCCATGGAATATTCCACAAAACATTAATCCAAACCCTTTTCAACCACAATCCTCGAGACCATATTTTCCTACTACACCGACTGGGTACGGCCAAGTACCTGTAGGATACCCCACTAATGGCCATTTTAATAACTTCGAACCAATTCCAACCTTTACCCAAGGGCTGTACCCTGGGGGACAAAATCAGATGTCTGCTTATCCGGGAACCTCGAATACTCATTTTCCAATAGGCTTATTCGAAGAGGCTTACGAAGTCGACCTGGCTGAATTCGTGAAAGGGCCTCCTTATCAGTGTGGAGCCCTCAAACAAAAAGACTGTATGGAAACTAGTTCATTGCAAACTAAAAAAGAAAATAATTATACTTTCGATGTAACGAAGACTGAACAAATCTTCGATTGGCTACTAGCTAATAAAAAGTTAAAATTTAAGGAAAAACATAGGATCCCCTCGAAATCTGAAATAAAAGGAAAACATATTGCAAATGGCATAATGCTTTTTCACATGACACGAATGATTGCAGTTTATTTCGAAATCTGATCAAGAAAGAATAGATTCGAAAGATCTAATTTTTCCGGATGTGCAAAAAACTAATATAGATGAAGATCTGTTTCCCATTATGAATCTAGAAATTAACACTGTTGAATGTTCTATATCTCAAGTCACAATCGAAACCAAAGTGGCAATCCGGACTTTTAATCGCCTGATTGATGAAGGAATACTGACCTTCCCGAAGGTCAAAGATGAAGGTCTTGAAGAAATGTGCAGGTGGCACATGAACACTCTCCATACCACGGACCAATGCCAGATCTTCAGACGCTTCATTGCTAAACAGCTCGAGAGGAACCTGATCACCTTGTCCTCAACTAAAACGATGATTCTGGGTTTAACCCCAGAAGGAAAGCTGAAGGAAAAACAGGAGGAAATCGAACCTCCTAGAAAAAATTCAAAAGATGAAGAAAGAAATTACAAACAGGTGCTCGAAATGCCCCTATGCGAAACCAAATATGAAACACCCGATCGAGTGGTGAATAACTTTACTAAACTGTAGAAAGCTCTGTGCCACCATTGTGCCGACACTCTCCATTACAAATTGGTGAGGTTACAAGTGATTGACAATGACCCCAATTGAGTCCCTGCTTATCAAAGAATGGAAAACTGGAACAAGAGACCAAGACAAGAATTCAGTAGCAGGGCACCGGGCCCAATGCCTTCACAAAGGCACTTTTGAGGACGCAGGGGAAGAGGTTTACCATATAATCATTCAAGAGAAACGAGTATCGCAAAAATTTTGAATGCAACTGAGATAACCAAAAGTCGATAGCCCAGCAGGTGTCTTATTCGAAAGCTTCAGTTGCAATGTTGATGCAACAGGAAGCGGTCATCGCTAATCTGAGAATCGAGGAAGAAGCACTGGCTAAGGGAATTCTCAAATCGAAGATAGTAGGGAAGTCAAACCCAGAAGACTTCGAAAAAAAGATGGACAGTTTAAGTGACTAGATGAAGGACGCGAACCTTCAGAATAAGAATGTCGGTTTGGGAAAAGATGACGTAGGGGACTTCGAGTCAGGGGATGACCTGGATATCCTATTAGATGATACTTTGGACGAAATGGAAGTTAAAGGGAAAGAAGCCTCTATTCAAAGGGCTATGAATTTCAAGGATGGAGCAGATTGTAACATGGTAACCATCTTGTCGGCAGAATTCGCGGCGAAAGAAGTCGAATTGGATGAAGAGGAAAAGACACTGGAAGCATTAACTGCCCCCGAATGAGGTAACTCTCCTTGCTTCGAATTCATTAATTATAAACCCGATGAAAAGAAAAATGAAAACGAACATTTTTTAGAGTCATTGTTTTCAAAAGAGACAATAAATAATAATCATATGAGGCCATTATATGTTCAAGCGGAAATTGAGGGCACTAAAATTAATAGAGTACTAGTGGATAATGGGGCTACTGTCAATGTGTTACCCGAAAGCACATTAGGAAAGTCCTCGAAAGACTTAGTGGCTGCTAATGTGGCAGTTTATGGCTTTTTAGGACAGGTAACTAAAGTATTTGGGGTCCTACCATGTCGAGTTAAAGTGGGATCTATGAGTTCGTACTCTGCATTTTTTGTAGTAAAAACGAATTCATTCTTCAATGCTTCACCCGGAAGAGATTGGATTCATCAAAATTATTGTTTGCCTTCGACATTACATCAGTTTCTGATATGTTGGAATGGTGCTAAATTCGAAATAGTCAATGCCAAAACTAACTCATATTTTGTTGACACGCAAATTGTTAATGCTAGGTATCAAGTCGAAGACCTCGAAATGAAAAACAAGGAAGCTTTACCTTTCCCAACCATCGAAAAGGACAAAGGGAAAGTCAATGAAGAGGTGACAGGAGGATTCGAAGAACGTGCGTCCACCGACAGTAAAGGGAATACCCAACTCGAAGGGAGATCTGCCTAGATTAGCAAAAAATTACATGTTTTTAATTTATGGATTCTAACAAACAAACGAATGTAATTGACAATGTTTTTAAGTATTTGGTGCTCGAAAAGCTTAATATTAGTTTGCATGATTATTCTGCCAATTCGATTGAAAGTAAGAATTCGAATATGTATACAAATGGTAGTTTGGAATCACAAAGTCAAAATACGGAAGATATAGTCGAAGAAGGGATTCTAGAACAAGACAAAGATATCAGGCAGGATATACAAGACCCATTAGAAGAGGTTAATCTTGGGATGGTCGAAGAGCCCAAATAGATCACAACGAAAAAGAAGAATTAATCCAAATATTAAGGAATTATAAGGATTGCTTCGCTTGGGCTCATCACGAAATGCCAGGGATAGATATGTCGATAGGTCAACATGAGTTACCCATAAAACCTAGATATAGGCCAATAATACAAGCGCCGAGAAGGTTGTCACTTGATTTAATAGCCCCGATCAAAGAGGAAATCGAAAAACTAGTAGAAGCAAAATTTATAAGACCAACTAGATATGTAGAATGGTTGGCTAATATAGTTCCGTTAATAAAAAAGAATGGCAAAGTACGAGTTTGCATCGACTTCAGAGACTTAAACAAAGCTACGCCGAAAGATGAATATCCCATGCCAATGGCTGATACTTTAGTCGATGCAGCGGCTAGGTTTCAATTCTTGTCTTTCATGGATGGGTATTCGGGTTATTACCAACTGAAGATAGCCGAGGCTGATAGAAATAAAACGTCGTTTCGATGCCCTGGTGCCATAGGAACGTTCGAATGGGCAGTGATGCCTTTTGGTTTAAAAAATGTAGGGGCTATTTATCAAAGGACCATGAACTACATGTTTCATGATTTTATTGGAAAGTCAATGGAGGTGTACATAGAGATGTTGTTGTCAAGGCCCAAACACATAAAGAACATATAGAATATTTAATCGAAATCTTCAAACGAATGAGACGTTTTAGTTTGAAGATGAACCCTTTAAAATGTGCTTCCGGAGTAAAGGCTGGAAATTTCTTGGGATTTTTAATCCATAATAGAGGCATCGAGGTGGACCGAAATAAAGCTAAAGCAATCGTAAATGCGAAGCCCCCAGGAAACAAGAAAGAGTTACAACATTTTTTGGGACAAGTAAACTTCCTGAGAAGATTTATATCAAATTTAGCAGGGAAAATCGAGGCATTCTCCCCACTCCTACGTTTGAGGGATGAAGGAAAATTTATTTGGGGAAAAGAACAACAAGAATCATTCGAGGCCATAAAACAATACTTAACACAACCTCCGGTTTTAATTCCCCCTTGAAAAGGGAAGAAATTAAGGCTATATATATCGGCAGCAGAATGTTCGGTTGGGTGCCTTTTGGTACAAAAAAATGATAGAGGATTCGAACAAGCAGTCTTTTACTTGAGCAAATTACTAAATGATGTCTAGAAGAGATACACTTCAATTGAGAAGTGGTGCCTTATCCTATATTTCGCATCTGTAAAACTAAGACATTACTTCTCTGCATATGTCGTGGAGGTAGTATCACCAACAGATGTGATCAAGTTCATGATAAATCAGCCATTAGTAAAGGTCGGCTTAGTAAATGGAGTCTTAATTTACTCCAATTTGATTTGGTATATGTACCTCAAAAGGCCATAAAAGGCCAAGCATTAGCTGATTTCCTAGTCGATCATCCTTCAAGCATAAAAGAGATGCCCGATAACATTGAGGTCGAATTGATAAACCTAGTACCATGGGTCTTATATTTCGATGGTTCTAGCACTCGAGATAGTGCGGGAATTAAGGTATATATTGTATCCCCAAATAAAATAATCACCAAAATGTACGCCCAAATCGAAGGAGATTGCACAAATAATAGGGCGGAATATGAAGCTCTTATTATGGGCTTAGAGGTGTTACTTGAGATGAATGCTAAAAGCATCGAAATAAAAGGTGATTCCCAGTTAATCATAAATCAAGTAAGAGGACTATTCAAATGTATAAGCCCAGTGGACATAGCATCGTTTGCCCGAGTCCACGAATTATTGAAACATTTCGAGACTGTCAAATTTACTCATGTTTTGAGGGAAAATAATCAAATATCTAATGATTTGGCCCAGATGGCATCGGGATACAAGATGAACCTATGTTTACTCGAAACAGCAATCCAACTCGAACCAAGAGTGTTAGTACCTTTTGAGCAAAGAAAGTTAAGTATTAATAAGATAAACATTATGAAAGAAAAAGATGATTGGCGCCTCAAAATTATTGAATATCTGAAAAATCCGTCTCAAGGGGGTTTCTCGAACAGATTAAAGCTAATGGCCCGCCATTATTTTTATGATGCTCAAGAGTTATATTCTCAAGGGCTTTTGTTAAAATGCATCGATTTACAAGATGCTTTGATTACAATGGCGGAGACACACGAAGGTGTCTGTGGTGCTCATCAAGCAGGTTATAAGATGAGATGGTTGATACACAGATACGGATTTTATTTGCCTACAATCTTGTGGGATTGTATAAACTACGCCAAGGGATGTAAACGATGTCAAAAGTTTGGAAAAATCTTAAGGGAACCTACAGTCGAATTAAAATCTATAATTAAACCCTGGCCTTTTCGAGGATGGGCTATGGATATCATTGGTGAAATTAAGCCGGCCTCGTCTAAAATGCACATTTATATTTTGGTAGCGACTGATTATTTTATGAAGTGGGTCGAGGCCAAGGCTTTCGAGAATATTAATTCAAAACAGGTGATCGACTTTATTAAAGAAAACCTAATAGCTAAGTTCGGAATCCCAGAATCTATCACAATTGATCAGGCGAGAGTTTTTAATAGCACGGAGATGCTCGAATTTATGGATCAATTCGGAATAAAGCTACTCAACTCCACACCATATTACGCACAAGCAAATAGACAGGCCGAATCATCCAATAAGTTGATTAAGGGTTGTATTTTGAAAATGATAAGCAATAATCCGAGGGATTGGCATGAATTGTTGATCGATACTTTGTGGGCCTTGAGGACGATCAAAAATGATAGTCTTGGGATATCTTCTTTTCAGTTGGTTTATGGGCATGAGGCAGTGATACCAATAGAAGTTAATATAAAATCAAAGAGGATTTTGGAACAAACTTTACTCACGTTGAGGGAGTATACTGAAAACATGAACATCGAAATGTTAGATCATGAAATGTTACAAATATCAGCCTTACGACAAATTGAGTCTCAAAAGAAGAAAGTTGAAAAAAGTTACAATAAGAAAGTAAAAGAAAGATCTTTCGAGGAAGGAGACTTAGTGTGGAAAGTGATCTTGCCAGAAGGTTCAAAAGATCAATTTTATGGTAAATGGTCCGCTACTTGGGAAGGGCCATTTCTAATTTCGAAGAGGTTAACTGGTAACTCATATAACCTTTGTTACTTAGATGGAATTGAATATGGTCGAGCACTAAATGCACGATATCTAAAAGGTTACATGCCCACGATATGGGAAGTAAATAAGCAAATTATACTCGAGAGATAGCCCGAAACAGCAAAACATTTCATTAATAATAATATCCGATGATTACATGAAGGAAAGTAAAAAAAAAGAATCTAAGATTTGAAAAATTCGAACAAGTAAACAAGATATCTAGCGAAGATTCGAAAGCATCTCGTTCTTGGAGGGCTGGTCTAACCACTTCCTCAAGTTCATGGTTTAACTGAACCATTTAACCATGGAGGGCTGCCACATCCTCTTCGACTTGATTAGCTAAATTGGTAAGTTGTGCTCTCCTAACTTGAAGGGTAGCTATTTGGGCATCCAGGGAAGCAATTTCATCCAGATAAGTAGCCCGAGTACCCTCCAAGGTAGTAGTCCGATCTTGGAGAAGGCTAATTTGTTGATTATGAGCGTCGGGTACATCCGCCTCGAAGGGATTGATCCCTCGGGCTACTGAAACACGAAGGTTGTCGAGACTGGTTTTGAGCACTTCACGCGTCGACTGAAAAATTGATAGCCACTTCTCGGACAACCTTGAAGTATCCCGTCAAGATAAAACTTCAACTTGGTGATCAATAAAGGATCAGTGGGCCAAACCCTGATGTCGTGAAGCACTTCATTGAAACCAACCTGAGAAAACTCCAAGGGATCTGTACCACGAAAACATACAACACGTTAGTCTAATGTAACGATGAAAAGGAAGCCTAAGAAAATAGGTCAATGATATCCATACCTTCGAATGAAGAATTTGGGGTGGCCGTCACGTTAGAGGAAGAAGATGCTAACTCCTCGAGGATCGTTTCAGTACCTGGAAACTATAAGAAATGTGATAAGGATTAAAATCAAAGGAGAAGTCTGAACCCCATAGAAAAGTTCGAGAGGATACCTTCCAGTGACGAGGTACTGGATACCGCTACGTTCAATGCGAAAGGGGCAGAACAGGAATCTACAGACATGGGGTCTTGGCCAAGGGTGACCGTTTCGAGGTCATCATCAACTCCTAGAATTGTAAGAATAAATGAATAAGAAAAATGAAACGGGTAAAGCAGTATAATCTAAAAAATATACCTTCAAGTAAGAGCCTTGAAACGGGCTCCTCCTCGATTTCTTCAAGCTGCGCTGAGGAGGAGGGGATTGGCAGAGTGTGGAGGTTGAAATTCCCCACTCGATCCGCCCCAAGGCTACTCAGTATGCTGGGATCCACGAATATGGTACCCGAGATCCCACGGGCTGAATAAGAAAACCTAAGGGCGGAAAGAAGTGTTGGAATAACTAGGGATGTGTCTATAGCAACCCCTAAAAGAAAAATAAGATTTTTTATATGCTGGGTCATTCGAATGGGATAAGTTGACGAGAAGATTAAAATATTACCTGAAGTGTGAAAAGCCGATGACTCGGAAGAATGCCCATCGGAGAATCAATATCTCCGTCTCAAGAAGAAGAAGCAGAAGCCTTGTCGAGAGGCACTATTAGGATCAGATAATCAAAGACAAGTTAAAAGATAGATACATAAAAGACAAGTAATGGTTGGGACTAGAAAAATACCTTTGATATGATCCATCCCCGAATTAGATGAGGCCGATTCACTAAAGGCAGAGATTTCAGGAAGCGTCTCGAACTGAGGCTTCCCCATCAAAGGAATGGACAAATCTTCAACCTCACCTTCAGGTTGAACAAATGGGCTAATCTCGGCACTCGCTCCAAAGAAAGGCATGTCTAAAGAGTCATCTCCACTATAGTTCCTGACCAGATCTGCAATATACAAAAAGCGTTCGAATTCATTAGAAAAATAAAAGTTCAAAAGGCAATATAATACAAGTGCGTAGGAAATTTTGGAAAAAACGATCGAAATCATAAGATGAGACTTACCATCAATATCGATAGGACCTTCTGACCGAAGGCGTTTTCAAAATTCGTCATTTAGGGAGAAAAGGTCAGCCTCCTCAACAGTTGCATCCTCGACCGGGATGCTAGGAGGTACAACTCGAGAAGCTCTAGGAGCCCGGCATTTTTTAGGCACAGGACCCGGAATCACAACATTTTTCGGACTAGACCCAGCTTCGATAGAAGAACTCGCGGAAGGATCCACTCTAGCGGTGAAAGTAATCATCTCCGATGGCCGAATAAGTTCCGAGGAAGTAAGAGGTTGAGGAGGAATAGAACGCTCAAAACTCCACCCGGAATCCAGGGCATAAGGAATGATATAATCCGAATCCTGGTTGAGATAAGGAAAAAGAAGATGTGTTAAACACAAAATAGATAGAGTATTCGAAACATACAAAGGAAAAAGGTGAGATGTTATGACCTTAGGCAATAGATAGCTCGAAACAGGGGATAAATCAACTGCACTAGTAAGTAGTTTCCATAGAGCAACAATTTGCTTCCAGAGAATACTCCTCGAAAAAAAACGACTAAGGACGGAGTTCCAAAAATCGAGGGAACAGTCATCCACTAGAATCACCTTGCAGAAAGCAGGGGTTAAAGAAAGAGGCATCTGAAAGGAGGTCTTCTCTCGAATACTTTTTTCCGCCTTGGCCCTTTGAGAGGTAGATGGATGATAGGACCTCTATGACCAAGGACGATTTAATGTGCCCAAAAAAGGCAAAGCGAAGCCTTAGTATATCCCGAACTGCCTCGAGCAAAGCTGGAACAAGTAGCATGCGATCGAATAAAGCGACGTTAATAAATGATATAAAAAAAGAAAACTGACATTCGAAATAGCGAAAGAATTACCTGGGGATTATAAACTTCAACACCCGTTGTATTTTCGGACAAAAGAAGGTCTCAAGACAAAAGGATCGATCTCCAATAGCTCTGGTCATTAGTACAGAGGTTGAGGGAGTCAATTGATTGCAACCAAGATGGAAGGGCAATATAGGCCCAATGATTTGCCTCTAGCCCGTGCCTCAGTTCGAAAAAGGGGCACCATATCCCTACATGGAGGGGATGGAAGATCGAAGTCAAAGCTAAAAGATAAGAGGTCCTCTCGAGGGGGATCAGTAAGTTAATGGTGGCCTCCCCATAACAAACCCATGTCGAGGCAGGTTTGAACTGAAAGCCTAAAGTCTTTTTGGGGCCACGTTTCTATTCTGCTTGTATCTGTTCTTCGAGGACTCCCATCGACTTGATATTGAGTAACTTGGGATAATATAAAAAGACCTAACAAGATAATAGCCATAGGAGACCAGATAACAGGTTGGCGTTCGAAGGGTCATGATGTAGCTGAAACATCATTCGGTAGAAATGTGCCAATAGGAAAGGAGCTAACTTGATCGGTCCAAACATGGCAAAGATGTTGGCCGATAAGACGAAAAAAGTCTTATTGACGGCACAGTGGCATTCATGAATAGCCAAGAAAAGACAAAGTTGAGAAATAACGTCTCTTCGACCGCCGTAACGGGATAAACAGAATTAATGAAATGCCTAACGAGATTGGTATAAGCGATGTTTGAGCCTTTACCTTTACCATTGATCCTCATCCAATGCTCAGCATCCTCAAGCACTAGAGCAGCACCATCCACTAGTTCCCCAGTGGGAAGATGAATGCCACAAGGAGAGAGCCTCGTGATAAGGGCAACGTCTTCTAAAGTAACTGTTTGGAAGCCTCGGGGCAAGACGAAACATTTATAAGACGGATGCCAAGAATACGCCAAAGAATTTGACATAACACGTTAGAATGGCAGGATGGAATAACAGGCCATTCGAATGAGCCCCAACTGACAATTTCCATCCCATTTGGTGTGAAATTGGGCCAGCTGTTCAAACCAGAGGAACACATCAATGGCACCAATCCAGCCGTTTATGGGTTTGCTCAAATTATTCCATGCAAAATCCATCGGCTTCGAAAAAAATAAAGGACCTCCTGCTCCCAGGGCAGGGAAGGTACGAAGGAGATTAGGTTTTCCTGAGGAAGAAGGTTTGAAGGCTTGGGCTTTGAAACGGCATCCCAATACGAAGTGGGCGATCGGTTCGCCTTGATGAGTGGATTCCCAGGAGGGAATAATATGAGTATGTTTCAGGGGAGTTATTTTGGTATCCCAATAATGAGAAATAAAGTCTTGAATTACTGCATACAGAGCTTGAGCATCTATCAAGTTCAGATGGGTTTCGTGAGAAACCAAGTTGGAAAGCTGATAAAGCTCGAGATTACGGCGAGGATCGGCCATTGTTGGAATTATAGTAGAAAAGATGCTCGAAGAAGAAAGAAAATAATTGTTCTTGGCTGCTATGGAAGAGATGAAGTGTTTGTAGTAATGACAAAGAATGAAACAATGGATATATATATATATATATATGAAACAAACACCCGGTTATGAAAAGGCGCGCCCTTTCTTAAAAGAGTAATGATGAACTGGAGAAGCGACCATTCACAAGAAAGAGACACATCCGTTACCATTAATGGCAGCCGCCGAAATTACCAAAAGTCTTTTGAAGAATGTATCGGTCATTCAAGAACTAGACATGTCGTTTAAACCACCCAGGAATTCGAAACGATTTGCTCATAACCAGGAAAGAAGGCGTGACTCTTGAAATTCACGAGTTTGAAGTGAAAGCTTAATGTTGGAAACAGGACGTGTTGCTTAATACATATGAATTCGAAACATTCATATGTATTAGGGGGTCATTTGTTTACACCTTAGGAAAAAAAATTGGATTTAGGGCTACGATTTGGATACGGCCCAAAAAAGGGAATAACCCCGACAACTCCGATAGAAGAAGATGGGCTTGTAAATTGGGCTTACAAATAATGGAGCCCAGATTTCGAGAACCAATGCGAAAAGAATGTGGGTTAAATGTGAAAAAATCTCAATAACATAAGCAACAAAGAAGAGCCAGACCATAAGGAGATCCAATAAAGGACGGGCGGTAAACAAAGAAATTCGAAAGGGATGTTGGGAGCAATTCCAGAAGTAGTGGCGAACGTGGAAGTTACCAGAAGCCGAGAAGAAGGGCAGAAGGTATATGAAGACGAAGAGGAAAAAAAGGGGGAGGAGACACACAAAAAACTCTGCAAGAAATCCCGTTTTCATTATTTGTTCAAGTAGATTATAGTTAAGTCAGTAGACGTAAGTAGAGTTAGATTAAACGTAGCTTCTGTATTTTCGTAGCGTAAGGTAGTTAGTGGCAGTGTTTGAAGACATTCAATTTCATCCATATTCAAGTTGTGTATTTGAAGTGATTCCAACGAAGAATCCCCTATGGAGGTATCTTTTTAAGTTTTCATTAATAACTCGAATTGCGTTGTATATTGTATTTTGATTACAAATATTGCGTTACGAAATAACTTGTAAGACTTAAACCACCGTTAGCACATATAGGCAGAGGTTAGTAGACAATTTTAAGTTGAGAATTGTCAAGGGGCTTGAATCGAATACTCGAAATCCTTCCCTAGTCTAATTTGTTTAAAAATACGAAACACACTCTATTACTACCATTCCTAATGGCACCTTATCTCTCCGATTGGCTTAGGAACATTACCATTTTCATAGCTATCCTTCACATTATGTCCAAGTTGGTTACAAAATGAGCAATGCTTGGGCAAATTGTTATATTCAACTTGCATAAGTTTTATCAACTCATAGCTTAATAATTTCACGGTAATCTTCATTATGCCCCCTGACCTCTATACTTAATATGTTGTTTCCCCTATACTCTAGAACTTTTACTAATGGATTTTAGTTGGCAAAGCAAGTTTTATGGATCAAGCCTTCAAATATACAAAGAGGGGGTTTTTATTTTATTTTTCCCCATTATTTTTTTGGTCTAGAGTAAGTAACTGTTGGGATCGTGGTACAAACCCCTGGGGACGCTGGCGCAACGGAAAGTATAAATTTAAAAATAAAGTGGCATCCCCGAAATTAGGGCTAGGTAGACATGGTACCATTGGACTCTAAACTATCATGAAGATAAGTTTTCTCGTGTTTACCTCTTGAAGACCTTAAAGCAGCAATGTCTTTTTAAGCAAATCCCTGCTACACCTCTCCGGATGGATTTGCCTAGCGCCCCAAGTATTGCGCCTTTAAGTTTATCCACACCTTAGCTCGTAACCTCGACTATCTCCACCAGATCTAGCCAAAAGAATATGAGACATGGGTAGGAATATACTTTGGTGTTCTTTGTACTCAACACATGAGTTGGAAGAATATTTGTGAAAGAGGTGGAAAAGAAAAGATGGAGAGAATAATCCACAATCTAAATTGTGATTAGGTTGGAATAAAGTTATTACTTAACCAACAACATATAATACACAGTTGACCTGTAAGCAAATGTACCTTTAGTGCGCTCTTGAGGAAGCTCAGGGCATTGATCTTTCCAGTGTTCCTTCTTTTTGCAGTTGAAGCATTTTTCATTTTTCCCTTTGATTTTCTTGATACCATCCTTTGCTTGTAGTTCGTTACCCTTCTTCTTTTTCTTCTTCTTCTTTCTCCCTCTGCTTTTCTTGTTACCAAAAGTGGGAGATGAAGAAGTGTCAGCAAGCAGCACAAGCTTAGCCTTCTTGACCGTTGCCTCAGCAGTGCGCAACATGTCCAATACCTCGGGGAGAGTGGCAACCAATTGGTACATGTTGGAATTCACTATGAACTGATCATAGGCAGGAGAGAGCGACTAAAGTACTAAATTAATAGCCAAGTCAGGATTTATCGGTAGTTCCATATCGTTGAGTTTGTTCACCAAGGCAATCATTCTCAACACATGGTCGGTGACCGATGTTCCTTCAGTCAGGCGAGCTCTAAATAACTCGCGAGAGATAGCAAACCTGTCACGGAGTGTCTTAACACCGTACAACTCTAAACAATCTCTGATGCGTGTTCCACAGTCTCAGACTGCCTCTACAACTCATTAGTCATGGAGGCCAGAATGAGATAACGCACATAGATATCGTCTTTGCGCCATTTCTCATGCGTATCTCAAGCAGCACTTGGATCACTTGCCTCAGGTGCAGGCTCAATGGGCTGAGTCAAGACATAGTCAAGACTTTCAGATTGCATCACAATCTTAAGGTTGCGATACCATTCAGGGAAGTTCGGTCTATTTAGCTTATTAGTTTCAAGGATTACCGAGAGTGGAGTTTTAGCCATTTAACTGTTACTTTGCGAAAATGGAAAAACATTAGCATTTAATCATAGATTATATCCACATGAAATTAGGGAAATTTTAACTTCACGTGTGCTCCCACTGATTTTCAAATTCTTATTACCCCATTGACAGAAAAAGGGAAATGTAACAATTTCCAGCGGGCTCGAGCGTCAAATGTCTTGACTGCATTCCACGACTTGTGAGACAATGGGTGGTAACATTTGATCGGGCGCAATGGCCCCATCCACATCCAAGTGGTTCTCGAGATGTTTGCCTCACATTTCATGTACGTCCCGAGAACACGATGCAACCATACACTAGTCTGCTTTGAAGTCCGACCCATCAAATTCTCATAGCATAAGAGTAGCCAGGTGGTCCCACGACTCATGGACGACTCCTTAGCGAAACTGAGACCCATGTGCACTTCTAGTATGACCGCCTGTCATATAGAAGGCCTAGTTGTGAGGTTAGTACACTTAACTTGCCACCATTCCACGACTCGTGAGACAATGATGACAAGCCGCGATATTCACTCTCACATCTAATGATAGAAGGCACTGGACCTAATCAAGGGGCTTTCAGGCCCCGATTTATCCATTTAAGGACTTAATATATATATATATATATATGTGTGTGTGTGTGTGCGTGTGTGTGTGTGGGGGGGGGGGTTTTCACATACAAGGTCTCACCATCTTCAGTTATTTATCTTTCTGAGGTGATCATGCAACACAACATACCATATATAAGATACTAACGATAAATAACAACAAGCATGTTATACATAAAGCGGTAAATATGATCTTAATCAAGCCAATCCTAAAACACCCCGAGCCATCAAGGTGTTGACCAATCTAATCTAAGGACCCAGACCCTATACTAAGGTCTTCACAGCTCCTCGAGCTTAAACGTCTCCATCATCGTCTTCAAGATGTCTTCATATTAGTTTTGAAATTCTCCATTAATCCTAATTATTTTTCTAAAATCCTAATTTTCTAAAAAAATTTTGGAAATTCAATTAGGATTTAATTATGTATTAATCTAAAATCCTTAGATTAATTCAAAATATTAGAGTTTTGGAAATTGAATTAATTTTCTAAAATCCTAATTCTCCATTAATCCAAAAATTAATTCAATTTCCAAAACTCTAATATTATTCTATTCTAAGAATCAATTAATATCATATTAATTTTCCAAGAACTAAATAATAAATACATGTTTTGAAAAATCAATGAAAAAGTCCACTTTTCTATTTAATCCGAAAATGCCCAAGTTCAATTTCCAAAGTCCATAAAACACCAATTTTATTTCATACTTGAAATTCAAATAAAACTCATATTCTTTGAAAGTCCATGAAGAAGTCCACTTCTTCACTTAATTATAAAGGCCCCAAATTTTAAAAACTCAATTTCATTTTAATGTCGAAAGTCAATAAAATGCCAATTTTATTTCGTCCTTTCAAAATTTAAATGAAAATCCATATTTTGGAAAAACATGAAGAAATTCATTTCTTCAAAGAGAGGCCAATTTAAAATTTTAATTTTATTCTAATTTCGAAAGTCAATAAAATACCAATTTTATTTCGATCTTTCAAAATTTAAATAAAAGAACCACTTTTTCGAAAATCCATGAAGAAACCCCTTTTAAAAAACTCAATTTTATTTTAATTTTGAAAGTCAATAAAATACCAATTTTATTTCGTCCTTTCAAAATATAAATAAAAACCCCTGTTATTGAAAAGTCCATTTTAGGCACAAGACCAAAAAAAAATATTTAATTGCATGTTTATAGCCAAAATATAAAATTATAAAATAGCCCCACAGAGCCAAATTGCAATTTATCAAAATTCAAAAAAACCCAAGTGGGCCGCCGCCGACGTGGCGGCTCGTCTTTGATTCGCCGGGGGTAGTAGCCGCGCTGCCCCTATAGACAAGTCGTCGCGCATGACGGCGTTGTATCCAACAACGCCGTCTTACGACAGCTCCAGCGAACAGCCGCAGCTGTTCGCGGTTCACGCTCATTGCGGTTTTTCTTTGACAGCGGCGTCTTTGGTGGATCCGCGACGGCACATGAGTGTTGTCGCGGGTTCAATAATTTCTTCCACCGTTGAACCAAAACGCGCATGATTATTCATGAAAACGCAACCATATCCAAATTTATAAAACGCAAATTCTTAGATTTTGAAAAATCCAATTTTTCAAATCCAAATCAATTTTCAGATTTAAACGATTTTAATCGGTCCAAAAATAAAATAGAAAATCTAATCCATATTACATGCGATAAAACAAAATTTAAAGCACATAAACATAAACACATATAAAGAATCCAAGCCATGTCAAAACCTTGGCTCTGATACCATTGTTGGAATCTTGGTATAAACCCTTGGGGACGCCGGCGCAGCGGAAGGTATAAATTTAAAAATAAAGCGGCATCCACGAAATTGGGGCTATGTAGACATGGTACCATTGGATTCAAAACTATCCAAAATATATGTTTTATCGAGTTTACCTCTTGAAAGCAGCAACATCTTTTTAAGCAACTCCCTTGTAAACCTCTCTGGATGGATCTGCCCCAGC
Source organism: Buddleja alternifolia (assembly GCA_019426215.1). NCBI lineage: Eukaryota > Viridiplantae > Streptophyta > Magnoliopsida > Lamiales > Scrophulariaceae > Buddleja > Buddleja alternifolia. Next base: position 7,804,346 of record CM033399.1, on the reverse strand, counting down.
GCTCCAAGTGTTGCGCCTCTAAATTTATCCACATCTTAGCTCGTACCCTCGATTATCTCCACCATTGCTAGCCAAGAAAATATCGAATTTTGGCTTGTGAGAAATGGGTAGGATTATCCTTTGGCGTTCTTTTTACTCAACCCATGAGTTGGAAGAATATTTGTGAAAGAGGTGGAAGAGAAAAGATGAAGAGAATAATCCACAATCTAAATTGTGATTAGGTTGGAATGAAGTTATTACTTAACCAACAACATATAATACTTATATATACATATACTAGTAAACGGGGTCACCGCGCAATTGCGCGGTGACAATTGCCCTGACCAGCAGTCATATTGTTGCTATATGTGCTTCTGTAACAACGATGTTGAACACACCTCATCGGATATTTTGGTTATGGTGGAAGAGGGCATGAGATTGACGGGTAATATTTAGTGAGATCGGGAGTTGGACTCCCGGTGAATTTCAATTACACACATTTAACAATAAAATATATATATATTTTGATGGACCCCACACATATTTTAATATTATGTCTGGTTGAAATTCACCTGGAGTCTCACTAAGTATCACCCGAGATCAACCATCAATAGCAATCTCTATATTGCATCGAAACCACAAACTGAAAACGATCGGCGCTTGGCTTTGCCAACGCATGGAAAAGAAATGGGTTATTGATTTGACAAGCCTATGTGGGTCCAGAGCCAAGGTTGTAAAGCCTGAAGTTTCGTGTAATACAATGATAGTTTAGGCCCTTTTCTTTTATTGATGAAGGTATATAGAATGAGCAGGAATCAATTCAAATCTTCTGTCAAGGAATCGCAACTTGGGAATATCAGTTCCGATATTTTGAACAGTCAGTTTCTTTGGAAATCCGATGTAAAAGGGTAAATTTCTTTCTAGGATAATACATGAAATATTATCCGATGTAAAATTTAAAAAGAATAAAGATTTCCATAGGAAATGACTAATAAAGTAATTATGAATGTAAAATTCCAAAGATATTAGTTTATCGTGAGTAGGCCTGTCTATTAGTAATTATGAATGTAAAATCCAAAGATATTAGTGTATCGTGAGTAGGCTTGTCAATCAAGTTGAGCGAGCCAAGTCTAGCCACGCTTATGCTCGGCTTGATATTATGCGAGTTTTTATCACTAATGCTTGAATTTGCATGAGCTTTTTATTTCAAAGCTCGGGCTCGACTTGAAAATTGGTACGAGTTTCGAGCCAAACTCGAGCCGGCCCGAATTTGTTCTCTTTTGAAAAACTTTAAGTAATAAAGTAATCTAATATATAAATTAAAAAAATAACAATCTTAAAAACATAAAAAAATTAACATCATTCATGTTCTAATAACAAATCATAACTAAATTGTACCTTGAAAGATCTCATTTCATTGAAAGACCTCATTTCATTGAAATATATGCTCCACGCATTATTTAAGATTGAAAAATACTATAATTAAATGTATAATAAACTTAGTTACAAAAAAATTTGTTTTTGTCGTGAGTTGTGACAAGAAATAAATAAAATACAATTCTTAAAAACAAAAGTTAGCAGTCCTCAATGTCAGTTTATGTGAATTGTCATATGTTTGTATTGGATACGGTCCGGTAGGTTTAAATTGATAATTTTTTACTTTTTTAATTTCTTGAGTATAGTGTTTTATATTAGAAATTTTAGATTGAATGTTGATTGATTTTAAGGATTCTATTCCTTAATTTTTAATCTTGATATTTTCTATGTAATCTGGAATTATTTACAAAAAAAAATACTATATTTTATTTTTGTATATAATATATAAAACATATATATATATACATGTATATATTTTCTTTTATGAGCCTACTCTCGCTCACGCTCGGCTTGAATTCAAATTCAAGCTTTATCCTTTGGCTCTAGCTCGGCTTGGGCCCGGCTTGTATAAAGCTTAGCTTAAAAATTATCAAGCCGAGCTTACGAGTTTCGAAACGGCTTGAGCTCATTGACAGTCCTAATCGTGAGTGTCCAAATGAGAAATTAATAATTTGTTACGATATTTATATATGCAGATGAAGAGTTTTATATGTAAATTGTTTTGTGCTATCACAAAAATAGTCAATGGTTATATAACTGTCTCTATATATCTATATAAACTATTTAGAGAGTCGATAAAATCTTCTTAAATTAAACTTCAATATCCAAAAACTAAAGAACAATATATTTTGTTCCAGAGTAACATTGTAGAAGCTTTTATTCAAAAAGATCTGATAATAAAGGGCTAATAGATTTTTTATTCAATCATCCCCAGCCTTTTGATATACTCATAAGTCATAAGGGGAATGATATTGGAGCTCCACAAATTACTATAGGAGCTCCACTTGTCTTTCTCTCTCTATGTAAATGACAATAGTACCCATTTATTAACAAAAAATTAATTGCTAACAAATAAAAAAATAAATGTTCCTTTTAATAATTTAAAGAATGCATAATTGGTCAACAAGTACATATACTCAAGCACAAAAATATCAGTTTAAGAACATAAAAGAATTACGTAAAGAACAATATTTTTATTATTATCATTGTTATTGTTATTATTATTATTATTATTAATATTATTTTGACAGTTTAATATATAATATATGTATATAGTTTGTCTCTTTATATCAACTAAGATATTAAATCTTGATATAAGTGTCGATATTGGGGTAGTAAATTTACGAAAATTTTAGGGTTATTCAAAATTTCGATTTCGATTTTAAAGAAATCTTGGACATTTATAAAAATATTTGGAAATTTCAATGAAACTTTGTGTAACTTTAAATATCATAATTATGTATTTTTTACATTAATAATATTTCATGTATAGTATATGCGTAATGAATCTTGTTGAATAGAATGACTAAAATCTGTTATGAAAAATATGAAATAACGGTAGTAAAATAATAATAAAATATCATAAGAACTTCATTAAAATAAAGTGTACCACAATTTTAGTAAAAATCATTATTCAAAACCACATCAAGCTTCTAAGAGGATTTTTATGAGATCTTATTTAAATAATTTTTGTGTTCAGACCCGGATGCTTATTAACTTATTGCCTAATATCACTTTCAGATTTGTATTTAAATTTATTGCTTATTGGTTTATATAATTGGTCATTTATTATCTTTTCTTTTAATATGAATGATCATTTGACCCTAATTTTTAACTATAAAATATTTAAGAAAATAAATATTATTTTAAATTTCAGAAAATTTTGGGTTTCGGTCAAAATTTCGATGGATATTTAGCAGACATTATTTTAAATTTTGGGAAATTTCGAGTTTTGACAAAAATTTCGAAAAAATTCGGATTTTAGTCGAAATTTCTTGGATCAAAAGTTCGATTTCGCTTCGAGACCCCCAGAAACACAAAATTTCGATGTTTCGGGTGAAATTTAAGACCTTGTATACAACTGAAGATATTATTAGACACTTCTAACATTATCACCATCATCACCACTATTGTTGTTGTTGTTGTTATTATTATTATTACTAGTATTAGTTTTAGTATTGCTACTACGTTTTTAATAGGGATTATGTTTATCTGGATTGTACTTATTCATGCGTAAATCTTGATTTACTACTATAATACTACATAAAATTAATAGTTTAGTGTTAATACGCGGTAAAAATGAAAAAAATAATTTTCATTTGAAGTTTGATGTTTTGTCATTTTTAATTTGGCATATTTACTTTGTTATTATTGTTGATGATGGTTTAAAGTTTTAATTGACAGCTGCATTCCATAATAATATATAAAAATTGTTAGGAATTTCATGTTAGATGTTTTGATGATGACAATTAGGACTTTGTGTTAGACCCCAAAATATGTAAGTTTGATTTTAGTAGAAAATTTGTATAAGCCTTGAAGTTTTAGTTTTGTAATAGGCTTATTAGGCTTTGTTTTATTTTGCTTTAGATTATTAGGCTAAGTAGTCTTAGGCTGAGCGTCTGATAATTTCTGAGTGAGTTTATCAGTGGTAAAGTTCGAAGACTCAAGCGCCTGATTTCTGAAAGAAGATAAAAGTCTCCAAGCGTCCAATTGACCAGCTACATCAAGCGTTTCCTTATGGGACAGAAGTAATGTCACCTGAATTTATTTCTAAGTTCAAAAGGAGTTTAATGCAAATATTCCCGAAGCATTAAATACCAACGGATATTTAATTCAAATGCATTAAATGCTGATAAGAGCATTAAATGTGATAAGCACTTTCAGACGTACGGAGAAGCCACCCTATTGGACTGTCAACTATCTCAGACTGCAGCACCAACTTTTGTGCAGCAGATTTTCAGGAAAAAGGACAAAAGTTGTTCACTCGCGGAAGTGAGAGACACGCGCCTGTGCATGTGTCAAACGGACACTTTCTCCAAGAATGCCTATAAATAGGACTTCAACAACAAGCCAAAGTGAGAACAATTAATCTTCAAGTCGAATTGCTGTTGCATTGAAGTCTCATTCCTTAAACTCTCAGAAAAGCCAGAATATTCAAGAAAACATTCCCTTTGCTTTTCTTCAATCCTGAGACAGTCAACAAATATCTCAAACATTCTTTTCGAAGAAACCACTTTCCTACTGAGATATTTCCAAGTTGTTTGAACTTCATCAAAATCAAACAAACCGCTTTAGAAAAACCCATCCAAGCCTCGCGATCTGTGTGAAGTCGAAGTTGGATACTTGCATCATTTCTGGGTGAAAGAAGCAAGGAGATTGAAGTGATTTGGAGCAGAAATCTGTGTGATCAAGGAGCTCAAGTCATCGACATCTATCTCTCCCTATTGTGTAGAAGATTCTGTGTGATTCTTTGAGAATCACTTTAGTGGATTGCCTCCAAGTGTTCAAGGAGAAGAAGGACGTAGTTGGGATTACATCACCCAACGAACCTTACAAATATTGTGTTATTTACTTTTCAGTCAATCATATCATATCATATCATTGCATAAATTGACTAAGTAAAATACAATCAAACGCTAAGCAACTAAGAAACCTCTGGTGACGCTAAAGCTTTCAAAGGAAGACTAGAAAAATCATTCCGCTGTGCTAACACTGATTAAAGAACTGAACGCTTAAACCCACTCGGTTAAAGTATTCAAATCTTGAAGTCTAAGTTAACTCTCTAAAAAAAACAACAGTCTTCATCAGACGCTTAACCTAAGCGTCTATATTTCTAAGAAAACGCGCAGTCAAGCGTTCCCTTTTTAAGCGTCCAAAACCAGTTTAATACGAAATCTTTTTGAAGTCAAAAAAGACTTCAGGGTCTATTCAACCCCCCCTTCTAGACCCTTTCGCATGCCACTTGGGACCAACAAGTGGTATCAGAGCGGTTAAAATTGAAATTTAAAAATTTCCAGCATAACTGCTCGTTTAGATCCTTTCTTTCAAAAATCTAGTTGTCTTTTAAAATCTAGATATGGCATTTGCTAAAGTTCCCAAGCTGACTGAATCAAATTATGACACATGGAAAGTCAAAGCATTTACATATCTCTGTTCATGTGATGATGACATGTGCGATATCATTTCAGATGGGCCAATCAAAATATATAAAGTTATCACAAGAGCGCCTGGAGCCACAGAAGAAACTCCCGATGGTTACGTTGAAAAACCAAAACAAGAATGGACTCCAGATGAGCGTCGAAGAGCTAACTTGGACAATGTTGGACGTAACGCTCTATATACGGCTATTGGTGATAATGACAACTTATTTAACAAAATCAAATCTTGCAAAACTACTAAAGAAATATGGGATAAGTTGGCTACGATTTGTGGTGGCTCAGCCCAAATCAAAGAAAACAAACTTTCCATCGCCAAGGAAAAGTTTAATGGATTTAAGATGCTACCCAATGAAACGTTAGAGCAATTGGATATAAGATTCACAGCTCTAGTTACAGAACTTACATCGTTAGGAATGGATTTACAGAACCGAGAAATGGTGGTCAAAATCTTTAGAAGCTTACCAAGTAAATTCTTGATGAAGACAACCGCTATGAGAGAATCAAATATGCTGGATCTTCTAACTCCAGAAGACGCCTTTTCAGAACTAAAAGCATTTGAGTTCGAGTTGAATTCTGCCAGTGATATTGTGAGTAGTCCAGTGATTGAATCTGGAGCGCTTATTGCATCAATCAAGGGCAAATCGGGTAATAAAGGAAAGAATTCAGATATCAATGAGGAAGAAGAGTTGGCTTTGCTGAATAGATTCAGGAAGTTTTTGAGATATGAAAAGAAGGGAAAAGGTTTCAATAATCAAGGACAAAGTTCATATCAAGCGCCCACTCCAGTACAACAACAGTACCAAGCGCCTCAGTATTCTGCTCCGTCACCCCAAGCGCCTGCTCAATATCAAGCGTCTACTCAAAATATCTCAGCACCCGTGATCTCAAAGCCACACACTGCAAGGTTATCAAATGAACAAAAGATGAAAACTAATCTTTGTTATAATTGCAGGAAACCAGGGCACTACCAGGTAAATTGCCCTTATCCAAACGTATCCAAGCCCTCAAGGCAGGATTACTTGGATAGAAACCAATTCAGGAGTAACCTTCGGCAACAAGGTTTGTTAGCGGAATCAGAACCAGCATCCGCACCTGAAGATTTAGAATCATCAGACGAAAGTAGTGATGATGATGAGCCATTAGATGACTCAGCGCTCATATGTCTCATGGCCAGAGATGATGAAGCGTCTCCTGAGGTAATCAATGAATTATCAATTCCTCTTTCTTATGATGAATTACTTGACAAAGTCAGAGAATATTACAATGAATGTCAAGAAGCTGCCAAAATATATCAAAATGATCTCGTAATTATTTCATCACTCACTAAAGATAAAGTAACGCTCAGAGCAGAGTTGCGAATTCAGCAACAGTGCATTGAGAAAAACCAATCGCTTGAGAGTGAAGTTATTCAATTAAAAGGTGATCTTGATATAATAGTCAAGAGAGAAGCTGATCTGATGGCTAGACTTGCCAAGTCAGAACAGCTCGTCTCATCGTTGTCCAAAGCATCCAGAAAGCTCGACAATGTGACTGAAGTAACAAGGTTATTTGGAGAAAAGACCGGTTTAGGATGCAATAAATTCGGTAAACAACCAAACAAACCTAATGTTACGGCAAACAACAAAGGAAAGGGTGTTTTCTTTGTTGAGAAAGGTTCACAAGGTCAAAATCAAAATGAACCAAGTGACAATGGTAAGAGGCCAAATGAGAAAGTCAAAGATGACTCAGGCAAGGGTAAAACTAAGGCAAATGATTCACAAAGACGGGTTAATCCAAACGCTCAAAAAGCTAAAGATAAGACTGACAACTGTGAATCAAGCGCTAAGCGTCCAGCACCAAAAGTGCAACCCAAGCCAGTGCCAAGGAAATACCATCGTCAATATCCAAGACAGTCAAGATTATATTATCGATACTATGATGATTATGATTATGACTATGATTATGATTATCATTATAATCAAGGATATTATTATACACCCAAAAAGCACACACAACACAATATGAAACCCAAAAAGGCCAATATTCCTACAATGAAGACTAGGCAAATCTGGGTTCCTAAAGTTCTAATTCAAACTAACAATGTTACTAATGTTAAAGGACCCAAGCAACAATGGGTACCTAAACAGAAATAGAACTTCCTTCTTGAGTGCAGGTACCTAGAGCTAGAGTCGATACATCTGTTTGGTACTTCGATAGTGGATCGTCAAGGCACATGACTGGTTCCAAGGATCTTCTGATCAACTATCGAGCTGCCAATGGTCCTCAGGTTGTATTTGGTGACAACTCCAAAGGTAAAACCAAAGGTATAGGTACTGTGCATAGGGGGAACATCATGATAAGTGATGTTTATTTTGTTGAGGGTCTGAAGCATAATTTATTAAGCATAAGTCAATTTTGTGATAAAGGCTTTGAAGTCATATTCTCAAGTGACTGTTGCTATATAAATGACGCTAAGACAAAGTCTACTAAATTGAAAGGAAAAAGAACTAACAACGTATATTTGGTAGATTGGGGTTCAACACTTGATAACAACCCAACATGCTTTGTTGCTAAAAATGAATCTAAAAAGGGTTGGTTATGGCATAGAAAAATGAACCACCTTAACTTTAAAACAATCTCTCAGCTTATAAGTCAAAATCTTGTAGAGGGATTACCAAATGGACCATTTCACAAGGATCGCCTTTGTGACGCTTGTCAAATGGGTAAACAAGTTAAGTCATCGTTCAAGAGAAAACCTCATCTATCTACCTCTAGAATACTTGAACTACTTCACATGGATCTGTTTGGACCTGTTCAAACAATCAGTGTAAGCGGTAAAAAGTATACTTTGGTGATAGTAGATGATTTCTCTCGATTTACTTGGGTGGAATTTCTGTCATCCAAAGATGAAACATGTGACAAGTTAACAACGCTTATTCGACAACTTCAAACATTGAAAGATCTTAAAGTTGCGAGAATAAGAAGTGATCACGGTACTGAGTTTACTAACAAGGTTGTTGAGAAGTTTTGTGCAGAAAATGGAATACACCATGAGTATTCAGCTCCCAGAACTCCCCAACAAAATGGTGTTGCTGAGCGCCGGAACCGAACGCTTAAGGAAGCCGCTAGGACAATGTTAGCAGAATCCAAGCTTGCTCCTAGGTTTTGGGCCGAAGCGATCAACACTGCGTGTTACACTCAAAACCGTTGCATGATCAACAAACAGCATGGAAAAACTCCATATGAACTGTGGAAGGGACGTAAGCCAAATGTTTCATACTTTCACGTCTTTGGTTCTAAGTGCTTTATTCATAGTAATGGATCCCAAAGCCTAAAGACTTTTGATCCTAAAGCGGATGAGGGAATCTTTCTAGGCTACGCCAAGAATGGGAAGAATTTTCGCATCCTAAACAAGGGCAAATCGAAGGTTGAGGAATCTATTCATGTTGTTTTTGATGATGCTAACCAAGAACCGAGTAAGGTTCATATAAATGATGTAGGAGTTGAAGATCTTTGTCATCAAGCGTCTAAGATCACTATTGATGAAGATACTGACGACGATGATGAGATCTCAGTGCCACCTCCTAAGATTACTCGTGAGATTACTCTGGACAATTTTATAAGAAATGCTGATGATCATGAAGAGAGTGATCATCAAGAGCAAACAAGGAATTGTGAATTTGAAGCGCCTACGCAAGAAGGTAGTCAAGCGTCTGATCCCCAAGCGCCTGTTCAATCTCTTAACCCCTTCCAACCAGACAGACTATGGCTGCGAGATCATCCACCAGAGCAAATTATTGGAGATATTGGAGCGCCTGTTAGAACTAGAGCCGCTACAATCAATGAGGCTATGTTCGCAAGCTTTCTATCTCAGATGGAACCTAAGAAAGTGGATGAAGCGCTAAGTGATCCAAGTTGGATTGAAGCCATGCAAGAAGAACTTAATCAATTTGAGCGTAGTAAGGTTTGGACACTAGTACCAAGACCAACTCACCAAGGAGTCATTGGAACTAGATGGGTTTATAGAAACAAGATGGATGAGAACGGCATTGTAATAAGAAACAAGGCCAGACTCGTAGCTCAAGGTTATTGCCAAGAAGAGGGCATTGACTTTGATGAGACATACGCTCCTGTCGCCCGTCTTGAAGCAATCCGCATGTTTCTAGCGTATGCAGCGTTTAACAAATTTACAGTGTATCAAATGGACGTGAAGAGTGCCTTCCTGAATGGTAAACTCCAAGAAGAAGTATATGTGGAGCAACCACCGGGATTCTTCAACTACCATGGTAAGAGTATGGTGTACAAGCTAGACAAAGCACTTTATGGGCTTAAGCAAGCACCCCGAGCATGGTATGACACTCTCTCTATCTTTCTTATTGGTAAAGGCTTTTCAAAAGGCAGCGTTGATACAACGTTATTTAAAATTACTAATAACGAAGATATTCTCTTAGTCCAAATTTATGTCGATGATATCATTTTTGGCTCTACTAACAAGCGTCTGTGTGAGAAATTTTCGAAAATGATGCAAGAACAATTTGAAATGAGCATGATGGGTGAATTAACTTTCTTCTTAGGATTACAAGTTAAACAACTCCCTAATGGAATATTTATTAACCAAGCTAAATATACGAGAGACATGATTAAGAAATTTGGTATGGAAAATACATCATATTCAAAAATTCCAATGAGCCAAACGCTTAAGTTAGATAAAGATGAAAGTGGAAAGAAAGTTGATATCACTAATTATAGAGGTATCATTGGATCACTTCTTTATCTTACTGCTAGTAGACCTGATATCATGTTTTCGGTATGCATGTGTGCACGATTTCAAGCTGATCCTAAAGAGTCACACTTAATTGCTGCCAAGAAAATCCTTAAATACCTAAAAGGCACACAAAATGTGGGCTTATGGTATCCTAGGGATTCTCCTTTTGAACTAATCGGTTACTCAGATGCAGATTTTGCAGGTTGCAAAATAGATCGTAAAAGTACTAGTGGTACTTGTCAATTTCTAGGTGATAGGTTAGTTTCATGGCATAGCAAGAAACAACAATCCATAGCTACCTCCACAGCCGAAGCTGAGTATGTAGCTGCAGGAAGTTGTTGTGCACAAGTTTTATGGATGAGGCAACAACTTAGAGATTATGGAACAATCCTAGGTCCAACCCCCATTCTTTGTGATAACCAAAGCGCTCTAGCCATGACTCAAAACCCTGTTCTTCATTCCAGAACCAAACACATTGACATTAGATACCATTTCCTTCGTGACCATGTTCAAAAGAAAGATATCTCCATGCATTTTATTGGAACTGACAAACAATTGGCAGATATCTTCACCAAAGCGCTCAACGAGCAACGCTTTCTCACTTTGAGAAGTGAACTAGGTATGATTGATTTAAACGCCTAATCATCAAGCATCATACTTTCTTAGACATACAATTTAGGGGGAATCCACTTGGCTTATATCTAAAATTTTCTTTACAAAACAAATGGTACAAGTTATCAAATTTAGGGGGAACCTTAAAATTATACTTGAACCTAACTAAGCGTCAATGATCAAAAACTTTCAGATGCATGATCATCAACGCTCAGTATTCTTTTGTGAAATATGTTGGACGCTAAACCATAAAAGGAATTTAGCTTTAAGCGTCCATAGTCTCCAATAAGTGGTATTAAGCGTTGAAACTATTCCATTCAACACTTAATATAAAACAAAAAAGATTTTAAAAATTCATGCATAAAATTTTTTTTACACGCTTCTTGAAGTAGTGGATAGACTCAACAGCCTATTGTGTACTCTATCCACATACTTCTATCACATCAAACTGGCGGGTAATCAAAAACTTTTTCAAAATGACGGTTCAGAGATAGCACGTGTTTGTGTACGTGTCAGTGTACAAACGGGCGCGTGCGTTACACTCTGAAAATGCCAAACGTTTCTAAAACTTTAACTCGGATGTCACATATTTATATGAGAATTATCATGTGTAACTTCTCTCTATTACGCAAAACTCGCGTCTGCGGTTAATGAATTCATGGCTGAGATTAAAACTCTTTACACGTGTGTTAATCCTACAGAGATAAGAGAACACAAGTTTCAAAAATTAACCTCTGTCTTTTAAAAACACAATTTGCAGAAACTTCATTTACTCATACTCAAAAATCTCTGCAAATTTATTTTTCTCTCTCTCTTAAAAGCAAAAGCAAATCTCAGTTCATCTCTTTCACTAAAAATGGCACCAAAGAAATCCTCGTCTACTTCTGCCGAAGCTACCATCAAGGTTACTGAAGGCCTTGTCGTCGACTGGAAATTTTTGTATGAGCAACCTCAGATCAATCTAACAGATATGATGGATATGGTCGTCAAAGCTGGGCTCAAGTCATTCTTGACTCAATACTCGTATCTGTTTCCAACTGAAGTGGATATCTTCTGGAGGACTGCCAAACTCTCAGAGGACAAGAAGTCTATCTCTTGTCTAATTCCTCTATCCTCAAAGGAGCCTCCCAAGGAATTCACTCTGACTGCTGCCTCCATTGCCGAGAACTTTAAACTCCCAAATGAGGGTGAGGCACTGGATTCTATTACTTTAAAACAGATCAAGGAAGCATGGACTACAATGAGTGCGTACGACGATGTACCCTACACTCAATATTTCGAAAAGAAAGACCTAGTGTCCAAATACCGGCTATTGGCTGATTTCTGCAGCAAGATCATAGAATGCCGAGTGGGAACCTTTGATAAGGTGAACCCAGTACAATTCCAGATGATGACTGCCATACTCTTGAACATCAAAATTAACTGGAGTGAGTACGTTTTTGGAAGATTTCGGGACTGTTTAAGCGGAGCAAATAAACCATATGGGCTTGTCCTGAGTGACCTCTTATACAAATCACAGTGTGTATATTTTTCTGGTCTTCCGTTGAATAAGACCAAGTTGCTGGGAAAAAGGATTTTGAACAATCTCTTCAATCCTCCCAAAATTGGTGGTGCTGCCAAACCACTATCTGAGCGTCTGGAAGTACGTCAAGCGTCCGATAAAGAAGCGGAGCGTCCAGTGCCAGAAGAAGCTGTGAAGCGTCCGGCTGCAATCAAGAAAAGGGCTCCCAGAAAGCCCAAAGTTCAATTTGTCGCCTCCACTCAAAAGGATGATGAGGAAACTGATGAGGATGTAGAGGACAAGTTACCTCTCAAAAGAAGGAAGCTGGAAGGGATCATTAAACAAATAGACTTTGAAGAACCAGCTGTTGATCCTCCCGCTCCTCCGCCTAGACTCGTTGAAGGAGTCAACGTGAAGAAAATCTTCAAGCGTTCCAGGACTAGCAAGCGTCGAGCTGCTCCCGTTCCTGAAGAGCCTGAGGCTGTTGAGCCAAGCGCTCAAGTTGTTGTTGAGCCAAGCGCTCAAGTTACTGTTGAGCCAAGCGCTCAAAGTATTGCTGTTGAGACTAGTTCTCAGGGTAAGTTTATTTCTTCCCACAGCATCTCCTTTCCTACATCTGTAGAAGATCCTGCTCTTATAGAGGATAGTTCCTTTCTTTCAGCTATAATTCCAGCTGCTGCTGAAGCGTCAACTGATATCACCCTGGATGTTGACTTGACCGAAGTCGTTACTATCGCTAAAGATGTTGCCGCAGAAGTTGCTGCAATTGAAGCTGAGGAACCTGCAACTACAGAGGTTCAGACTTCATCTCCTGTTAAGGCTATAACAGAGGCACGCTCAGAAGGTCAGAGCGATGCTGAAGACGTTCCAGCGCCTAGACACTTCTTCCAACTCGACCCGCTGACGACGATTGATCATTCAATCAATTATATGCCCCCAGCGCTCGAAGAAGATTTCATTCCTGCAGGCTACAACGAAGAGAGATATATTGCTGCAGAGAATGATGTTGCTCGATTGATTGATTTTGACAGTCAAATCAAAGCCATCATACAAGACAGACAAGGAGATCGAACTCCTAGATGTGCCATGGACATAGCATACTATCTGGATTATGGGCACAGCAAGCCAACCGGGTTCGCCCTACGGGATTACAGCATTCGTATGTATGAGCCTCTGCGTCCTAACTTTCTCAATCCTTCAGAGTCAGTCTTGAACAGAGAAGGCTACACACACTTCCCTCAGACTGCTCATAGCCCTGAAAATATTGCATTAGTCCATCCACTTCGTCTGTGGAAGAATAAGGCTGCTCATGCCGGTGAGCGTCTCGAATCATTGACAGACTTGCTTCAGACTGAAGCTGATGCCTATTTTGACAGCGTCTGGAATGCTAACTATCAGCCTGATAGATATCGATTTGAAGCTATCAGAGATATTCATCTTGAAGGCATTCGCGCTATGGTGACTGCTGGCACAGACTTCTGCATAAATGAAGTTAACTGGGTTGAAGCGTATGTGGGACACAAGTATACCTTCTCAGAACTAGTTCAAGCTCCCCATCTTTTCGGCATAGGCATGCATGACAAGAAGCGTCAGTTCGCCAAGTATTGCCTCAAGCAGCGTCAACAGAGAGTCGGACCTGTTCTCAAGCTCCCAATTGTTAGACATCAAATCGAACAGTGTCTGCGTCAAGAGCTTCACAGATTTTCCACTACTCCTCTTCTGTTCAACGCTCAAGCTTCTTCCAGTGGTACATCTGGCGTATTGTGCTTAAATTTTGCCCCAAGCCACTGTGAAGAAAACTTCAATCTGATGGTGAAGATTTTGACTCCTGTCTCCCTATTCGATAAGATCTTCACTGTCAATCTTAGATCTTGGAACGGCTCAGTAATCAGTCCATTCAAAGGATATCCACTGCTCCCTTCAATCCGCAGCGAGGTACTTGATCACTATGAGTTTGTCCTCTCCCTGCTTGAAAGGAATCAAGAGCTGGCTCAAGCACTTTATCCGTATCTTGAAGAGTACTATGCTGATTGTGTACCTGCACATCGGCGTCCTACGTCTCTTCCTTCTGACTGCTTGATTGGATTTTCCAGACAATACTGTCCAGATTCACTCTTCTCCATCGCTCAAGCGCCGTCCAAAGTTTTCCCCAATCATGTGCTTGATATCATTGGTCCAATGCACATCAGGGCCATTGATAGTCCTCTTCGCACATTCATCTCCGGTACTTGTATTTCCAGAACCAGACTCACTGAACTCTTGGATTCTCCATCCACTTCATATGCCGACTTAGCAAACTGGAACTTCCAATTCGATGACTTTCGTCAACCAGAGTCAACGCTTGAGGAAGCGCCTGATACATCAGCTGAAGCGTTCAAGTCTGCAGTTACAAGTATTCCAGCGTCTGCTGAAGAACTCGTTCAAGCGTCTCCACCCGAGGATATTCCTGACGCTTCTGAACCTGTTACTGCTGATAGTGCTGAGGATCTGTCTCTTGTCATTCGAGGTACTGTTTTTGATCCAGCCTATCAAGTTTCGTTTGACTCTCTCAAACACTCATCAAGGTTCAAGCGACCGGCTCCTCAAGCGGTTCCTTCCGATGAGAGTCAATCTTTTGGTCCTTTGCTCAAATCCGTCTTGGAGAATATTAGCGCCCACGCCACTCAGAACGAAGAATCTCTCCATTGGATTAAAGACGATCTGGCAAAGATTGAAACTCACGTCATGAGCGCCCAACTTGCTCATATGCGTAGTTCAGCTCAAGCGGCTGTTGGTGAGTGCAAGCAAGATTTTCAAGAAATGCATGATGCCACTCAAGCAACCCAACTTGCCATGAAAGAAGAGCTTGAGAAGCGCCTTGAAACCCTTGAGACCTCTATAAATGATGCTACCAGCGCCAAGCTTCTCGTTCTGCAGGAGCGCTTCGACAAGCGTCTGGATGACATCACAGATTCTATGTCTCAAATTGCTCATCAGGTCAGTTTACTCACAGATCATTTCTTAAAATCTGATGATGGCAATAAGGGGGAAAAGAAGAAGAAAGGAGAAAAGAGGAAAGCGTCTAGTGCAAAAGCTGAAGAGCCTCCGTCTCCTAAGCGTCAAGTGCTTACTTCTACTTCTGCGCTTCGTCTTCCGTCTTGGATAACTGCTCAAAGTACATCTGGAGCGCCCAGTAGTACGCTAAGGGATCCTCCTAGAGCGTTATATCCAAATCTACCAATACCTACAAGAGCACTGCTTGAACAGTTTGACATCCCTCTTCAAAGAACGTCCATTCCAGAGCCTACAGATCCAAGAATCTTAGCTGAAGAGAGAAAGATGACTGACTTTATCCAAACTTTTCGAATCTGCCTAAGGTATATTGGTATTGACCCAACTGACTGGGACAATCATTTTACTGTCTTCAAGAAGAGACAACAAGAAGAAAACAAGCTTATAATCAACAAAGATCATGAAGCAATGATGATCTTGGAAGACAATCTGACTGAAGCTATCCGAGCTGAAATGACCAAGCGATACAGAGTCAGACCAAGACATTAAAAGCTTTCTGATCTTACCTTATCTATATTCTTGTCTCTTATATCTTCACTTGTTCAGTTGTAAAAATGCCTGTAATTCTCGATATATATAAAATGCATTTTTCAGCTGAAACATCTCGTTGAAGCGTAACTAACTTTAACTAACGTTATCTAATCAAGCTAACTTTTACTTTTGGCTGTCTAACTCTTGAACTATAAAAGAGTAAGTATTGCCATCATCAAAAAGGGGGAAATTGTTAGGAATTTCATGTTAGATGTTTTGATGATGACAATTAGGACTTTGTGTTAGACCCCAAAATATGTAAGTTTGATTTTAGTAGAAAATTTGTATAAGCCTTGAAGCGTTTTAGTTTTGTAATAGGCTTATTAGGCTTTGTTTTATTTTGCTTTAGATTATTAGGCTAAGTAGTCTTAGGCTGAGCGTCTGATAATTTCTGAGTGAGTTTATCAGTGGTAAAGTTCGAAGACTCAAGCGCCTGATTTCTGAAAGAAGATAAAAGTCTCCAAGCGTCCAATTGACCAGCTACATCAAGCGTTTCCTTATGGGACAGAAGTAATGTCACCTGAATTTATTTCTAAGTTCAAAAGGAGTTTAATGCAAATATTCCCGAAGCATTAAATACCAACGGATATTTAATTCAAATGCATTAAATGCTGATAAGAGCATTAAATGTGATAAGCACTTTCAGACGTACGGAGAAGCCACCCTATTGGACTGTCAACTATCTCAGACTGCAGCACCAACTTTTGTGCAGCAGATTTTCAGGAAAAAGGACAAAAGTTGTTCACTCGCGGAAGTGAGAGACACGCGCCTGTGCATGTGTCAAACGGACACTTTCTCCAAGAATGCCTATAAATAGGACTTCAACAACAAGCCAAAGTGAGAACAATTAATCTTCAAGTCGAATTGCTGTTGCATTGAAGTCTCATTCCTTAAACTCTCAGAAAAGCCAGAATATTCAAGAAAACATTCCCTTTGCTTTTCTTCAATCCTGAGACAGTCAACAAATATCTCAAACATTCTTTTCGAAGAAACCACTTTCCTACTGAGATATTTCCAAGTTGTTTGAACTTCATCAAAATCAAACAAACCGCTTTAGAAAAACCCATCCAAGCCTCGCGATCTGTGTGAAGTCGAAGTTGGATACTTGCATCATTTCTGGGTGAAAGAAGCAAGGAGATTGAAGTGATTTGGAGCAGAAATCTGTGTGATCAAGGAGCTCAAGTCATCGACATCTATCTCTCCCTATTGTGTAGAAGATTCTGTGTGATTTTTTGAGAATCACTTTAGTGGATTGCCTCCAAGTGTTCAAGGAGAAGAATGACGTAGTCGGGATTACATCACCCAACGAACCTTACAAATATTGTGTTATTTACTTTTCAGTCAATCATATCATATCATATCATTGCATAAATTGACTAAGTAAAATACAATCAAACGCTAAGCAACTAAGAAACCTCTGGTGACGCTAAAGCTTTCAAAGGAAGACTAGAAAAATCATTCCGCTGTGCTAACACTGATTAAAGAACTGAACGCTTAAACCCACTCGGTTAAAGTATTCAAATCTTGAAGTCTAAGTTAACTCTCTAAAAAAAAACAGTCTTCATCAGACGCTTAACCTAAGCGTCTATATTTCTAAGAAAACGCGCAGTCAAGCGTTCCCTTTTTAAGCGTCCAAAACCAGTTTAATACGAAATCTTTTTGAAGTCAAAAAAGACTTCAGGGTCTATTCAACCCCCCCTTCTAGACCCTTTCGTATGCCACTTGGGACCAACAAAAATTATTTGATTTTTATATTTATGTTTAATATCTGATATGTAATACAATAGTGAAATATAATAACTTGTTCTGATTGCATAAAAGTACTTTTGGAATTTAATTTTGAAGTTTATAATGTTTTTATACTTCATGGGCATTGTTTTCATATTTTAGTAATAAAACTAAACTTGGAGCTCCTATAGTAATTTGTGGAGTGTCAATATCATTCCCCAAGTCATAATTGTATATTTCATTTTAGTATCCACTTATATTCAGAAAAAAAAATTATATTCTGTCATGTTAATTACATGTTAAACTCCAAAATAGGGTTTATAATATATTTGAATCAGTAATTATTATGTACAGTGAATTTTTATTTTTTTTTGAGTTGGTCGGATAAGTATTTCCTTGAGTTTTTAAGATTTAAAAAGTATTTTCAGTACATTCTAATGTTGATGGCTTCAATACAAGTTTTGTAAGAACTAAGAAGCAAAATAAGGATACTTTGTATTAACATTGGGGTAAAGACACACATTAAATTGGCTAGTAGGTGGGTAATGCTGCCGGAAAGCGAGCGGCCAGTTGAGGACAGTGCTGACATTTAGGGACCCACTTCATGTCATCACTGGTGGGGAGCATTCAATATCCCAATTCAGCCGAAAAACAGATATACAATCGGAAGCAAAGGTACAATTTCTATTTACTACATGTCGGAAAGCCAAGAGCAAATTGAGGCGGTGCCGGAACTAAGAGACACATCTCTTGTCACAGCTGATGAGTACAAGCCAAGTCTCCGATGCTATTAGAAAATGGATACACATCTCCCGATTGCACCGGTGCTAAATCGATAAGGATTTGATTGAATAGATGGGAACCTATGTTATGTTTACTAAATGGTAGGCAAGTAATGAGACCAAAAGCTCTATAATCCGAACTAAATCTGAAATTTATCGTAATTTATATAGAATGTTTGAGGCTATAGTTTCATGTGTAAATGGATCAAATGGAGCAAAATATTATTAATCAAGCTTTATTTGAAATTTTGTTCAGCTTGAAAAATATATTTTAATTTAATCAAATTGTTACTTTGGTTGGATGCAACTAAACTCTTGGAAAAGGTACACATAGACCCCCTCCCCCTCATTTATTATGTGATCACCAAAACCCTCCTTATTTATTTGAAATTACCAACACGACCCCTCACATTAAGAATTTTTTGCAATTACACCTCTTATATGTTTAAAAATTCTTAGGAGGTTTGCATGTCATTTTCCCTAAACTTTTCAGTCACTTGAGCAATTTTCATTTTCCTTAATCATAGTGCAGTGTAATTAGTGTATTTGAAGCAGAGCAAGTTTGAACTCCTCTTAATCATAGTGCAGTGTAATTAGTGTATTTGAAGCAGAGCAAGTTTGAACTCCTATTAATCATAGTGCAGTGTAATTAGTGTATTTGAAGCAGAGCAAGTTTGAACTCCTCATTATATAAAGAATATGGTTAAATTTAATCTCTTGCGTTAAACAGAGTGGATTGAAACTAACATTTAAATATCAATTTCGATTAGATATACACCGGTCACTTTAGAGATTCATAAGCCGCCGGAAAGTGAATGCCTAATTGATGTCGGTGCCGAGTATTTGGGACCCAAACCCACACGGAACGGAACCAATGCGAATATCCCAATAGCGCGTAAAAAGAGTTACTCACCTCCCAGTACAATCGATAACATAATCTTCGGCACAGCTCCCTATCGGATTAGCAGCAAAGCGTACAACTCTCAGCGTGTTATACATTGATCACTTAATTTACACTCTTTCGACCTGCAACCATTTCCTCATTATTGCATTTCAATGAATCACCTGCCCCAGCGTAAAGTTGATATTCTTGCTGGGCTGGTTTCAGTTGAAGAACGACATACCTGAGTGTTAACTCCACTACCTCTCTACTTACTGAAGGAGAAGTATCTTACACGGGCGAATGGGAAAATGAACGCCATGTCATCCCTACAACCAACCAAAAACATAACCAATTCCATAAGATACTTTCTAATGTTTGACATGTTTTCTGAACGCCAAGCCCATTTATGCACGATTAATTTAAGTTTTATGTATAAAATCAACGCGAGTCCACTAATACAATGGTGCGCTTCAAATATCATGTCGATGGTAAAAATTGAGTGGAAAAGATAAAAATAAAATAAAGTTCAAAAGAATTAAAAAAAGGAACCAAAATAACAATAAACGGGTGGGTTTGTAAGAGCGTCTTAGCACTACATAAAATGAGAAAATTTGAGCGGACATTCCAAAAAACTTGAAAACGGAACTAAAATAATAGCAAAAGGGTTTCAAGTGGTCTTAAAAGACAAGACTGTCTTTTTTTTGCATTGTAGAAAGGCACAGAATACAATTACAAAGAACCCCCCATCCCTCTAAAGAGCACCAAAAAAAGAAAAGGGAATTGGAAATCAAAACCCCACAAATTTGAACAAGAATAGCAGCAAGGAAGTCGAGGAATAAAAAGAAAAAACAACAAGTCAGAATACAAATCCCTAACATAATGAATTTGATTATCAAGCCTAAAATCATCAGCACAAATGGTTGCAAGTGAGATTTGAGAAAGTAACCTTGAAACAAAGTATGGCGGAAAATGCCGAAACCCAACGCGAGAGCAGATAAAACACTTATTTAGAGGGGAAGTGAGAAGGCTGACGGGAGCTGAACGCGACGATAATGAGAAGTGGGGAGCCGATTTTATAGAGGAAAAAAGGGGTAGCCGGAAACGTAACAAACTGCCGGAAGTGCAGCGGCCAGCGCCGCCCATCTCAGATTGTCGGTCGGCGAAAATACATGAAATAAATCACCCACCACAAGATCCCACTACAAATCGACGATTGGGAAACACCCACCACACAACCTGTAAATGGTGTCTTTGGATTGGAATGGGACTTTTCTTCACCACAACCCATTACCCAAACCCACACCAGTCAAAAATAATAAGAGGGGAAGAAGAATTGAAGGCCCAAAACCACACCTCAAAGCCCAGTCAAAGATAGTGGCTGAACAGACGGCGTTAACCATCACAGGGCAAATTTTGAAGCAGCTGGCCCCAAAACGTAACGGAAAAACGACCAAACTAACAGTTATACATGCTTATGAATATAAGGTAATATACATATAAACATGTGGTCAAAAGACCACATCATACAGGCCTCTTAGGCGTGTACCTCCATCTTATCAATAACATATATAATATATATATATATACATATCACAGACACGCCTAGAGGCGTGTATGATGATACATTTGATGTCTTTTGTGTTTCAATTACACTAAGACATATATATATATTATTATTTATGTAGTTACCTAGTTTAATAATCCTCTTCCTTAGTTAATTAGATCCACTAATTAATAAATAAGATCTTTCCATATCCACAATATCTATCCTAATATATTTGTAAGATCTTTTTCATATCAATTAGTTGCCTAATTAATTAAAATAGATCCTACCAAATATATTAATAAGATATATATTAAATATATATATATATACATAGACTTGGTGAACAAGATAAAAAATCCTTCACCAAATCTATACTCATACACACCCAACTTGTATATATACATATATATTCATTTTATCTTTCACACATTAATTAATTAAATCATCAATTAATTTGTCTTTCCCAATTTAATATTCTAATATTAAATTATAAGACTATTAATTAATTAAGATCACTTAATTAAATTATTCTTTTTCCCGATTAATTAATCCCACTTATCCTAGTCCATGTTTATTGCAGAGAGCTCTGATTTCTCTTTGCTTACCAGGGATATTCAGTCTCTTAATGTTCCACACTCCAATGCTCCCCATGATTAGTAGTTGTGACAATTGACACGCTAAATGGTAACGTGCGTAGTAGCAAGTGCACTAGTCGTGATAGTAATAAAAGTGGACGAAAAGTCCGGGTTGTCGAACCACGGAGACTTGAATTCTAGATTATGATTTTATAACGAAAAAGAACAACTAAACTAAAGGTAAATTGAAGGTAAAACGCGTAAAATAAGAACGAGGACACACGAAGGATTTAAAACCAAATATAAAGGGAGACTAAGGCACATGCTAGGTCCAAATTGCTCAATTATACTTATAAAGGCTCTCGTTGAAGGATTACGCTTATGTTGCTATGTTGAAAGCTCCTAGGGTAGAGAATAACCGATGTCTCGTGCTAAACTCCTATGCTTGAATGACGGTTTCCTAAGTATATTTACCCAGAAATCTAATCACTAAACATGCATCACGCACTAGAGCTCACTCGATTTAGATCAAACGACTTCACCCGGGAATCTTTACCTATGTCTAGGGCAATTCCTCATTGGTTGAGGGTTATGGTGTGAATTTCGTGCACCCTAAGTCAATTTTCTCTCGAAATATTCACCTAGGCATAAGATTCTAACATATGGTGATCAAGCATATGCAAGACAAGCAAAAACACAAATTCACACCACATAACAACATAAGAATAACTTCAACAATCCTCTATTATATGCATAAATCACAATTTGGCCTTACATGGCCCTAGCCTTACACGTTTAGCTCATAATTGATAGCATAAAAGATATAAATGGATTCATATACATATTCATGGACATAAATGAAAATGAAAAGCTATGAAAACTCCCTAAATGGTGAATGATGATGGATCTTCAAGTTTAATCTTCAATCCTAAGCTAATCTTCCTTCTTGATCTCTTCAAGTTGATGAAAAAGTGGCTCAATTCCCAGGAAATGCTCCAGAATCCCCAAAAATTGAACCCTCTTAATGTGCTGAAACTTCCCTTTTATACAATCTGAAAATCATTTATACCGGCGCTTAGGCACGGGCTGTATGGCACCTAGGCGCGGCCTACGTGTCGTACTTTTCTTGGGGGATAAGTCCAGCGGCGCCCAGGCGTGGTCATAACAGCGCTCAAGCGCGGACAGGACGGCTCCTAGGCGCGGGAATGTGACGCCTAGACGCTAAGGCGTGGGACACAGGATGTGAACTTATTTACCTCTTGTCCGGCGCCTGGGTGTGGTAATACTAGCGCCTGGGCGCTGTTAGCAGGCTTGAACTTGTGTCGTGCATCTTTTTCACCCCTTTTCTTCGTGTGCTCTCGTTTATCACCTGAAATCACTTAACACCCAGATTAAACGCAAATGTGGCATGATCTAGGCAATAAATGAATCCAAAGCATAAGATCACGAGCTTAAAAACACATAAGAACGCCTCTTATCAACAGTTACTAACCCTGGTTCAACAAAAATCTCTTGTGTACTTTGACTTGTGGATGCCCTTTTAGTATAGTTCATCATGCTATCCCCACCTTGGAGTATTTGTCCACTTTTGTTGACAGTTATCCAAGCAGTTTCCTTCTGTTCTATAGGCTAGTGCACTTTTGTGAGCCATACTGATATTATCCTTTGGCAGTTCAGCTTTATCCTGAGGTTTCTTTGGCAACCAAACATGTTTCCCTTTCCTCTTCTTACACTGCATAATGTCATGACCATACCCCTTACAGTGATCACATAACACCGGTTTCCATTCATAGCTGATTTTCAGTTCTCGTATAATACCCTTTTAATTGGCAAAGTACACTAGATCAGGCATATTCTTAGTGTCTACTTCGGCCAATAATCTAGCAAATTGGATCCTCTTTTTCTGCATAGTCATTTGATCAGCAACAATAGGGGTACTAACTAAACTTGCTATTTTACTCAACGATTGGCAACTCCAATATTTAATGTCTAAATTTTCCAACCTAATCCATACATGTATTTCTCAATATTGTTCTTACTGTAATTATAATTTTCAGTCCAGGGAGGAATAATCAAAGGTTTCCCATCAAAATGCACAATACCTTTTTGCATTACTGTATCCCTATTTTCAACTGTATGAAAACGCACAATAAACAAGCCATTCTGTTTCATAAGGATTTTATCAATTCCTAGCTTACCCCAGATTCTTCGGATGAAGCCATTATCACTGGATAAGAAGGATTGGCCCCGAGGACGTAGCACACCACCGATGAATTCCAGTAATCAATCTCCGTCTGAACATCTTCTTGCAATTCTTCATATATGCTGCCCATCTTTGGATTTTGGTGCCATGTAAGTGAGTTTACATCCAGCCCCTCTCAGTTTAGAGATGTCAAAATTATCCCATACGTTACCATGTGTTTTCTTCATCTCAACTTCAGTTGTTGTGTTCTGCGATGTGTCTACTGGTGTCGAAACCCCTTCAGTATAGTGAAGTTTCTTTAAGCAATGCTCAATAGTTGAAATATTTTGACACTCTGTTCTGTTTGTACCGCGTGTGTTTGAGCTCGTTGAAGGACTACCTCCAAATCGCCTAAGTGATTTTGCCCTAATTTTCCCATTTCAGCATCCAAGTTTTATTTCTCATAAATCTTCAGGACTCTGCAATTGTGACTTCGCACTAATCTCTACAGGTTTCCTCTTGGCCATGGCCAACAGCTCAAGTTAGCATAGATACTATCTTGCGTCGAGAGAGAAGGCAGAAGGGTTCTATCCGTTTCCCCCATTATTACTTTACTACAAAATTACATTTAATTTTTAATGATTCAATTTATATTTTAAGAACATAATCGGTGAATGAGAAAAAAAAATAAGTAGGTAACGGTAGATTGTCTCGTATAGAAGACGACTTTCAAATTAATGGTTGAGTTTTGTTTGTGGGAGCCAAAATCCTGTTTGCATAACTGTGTTTGGTACCTTTTTCAAGCATAAATAACAAATCAAATTAGTGGAGCTTTTAATAAAAAAGTTCTTAATTTTGTAGAGTAAACTAAACACCCTACAAATATGCAACAACATAACTTCTGAACAATATTCAATAGCTAAGTCCTAAATTATGTGAGCAGGATAATTATAATGTGGATGATATTTATAATGAGGGATTAATAATATTTGCAATTAAAATAACTTTGTTCTTTTTGGTTTGAGAACAATAAAATTTGAAGTTTAAGTTTTTCTCATTTTCATTTTCAGAATAATAAGAGTTGTTGCTATTAATTTGTTGGGATAAAAACATTAAACCCTGCAAACTATGGTCATTTTCACACTTTTCTTAGATTTTTTTCTTCTCTTTACATCCCAACCTTTAAAAAATTGGCATTTTTTATATTTTAGCATATATTCCGGTGGAATATTCCATTGGAATTTTGTCACATGCCATGCATGTACCATTTTTAAGGGCAAATCTGTCATTTTAGGTGTTGAATTTTGAGAAATTACTCTTTTGCCCTTATTTTGCTTCTTCCAGACTTCATTTTGCTTCTTCCAACCTCATTTTTGCTTTTTCCAAACTTCATCTTTCCCAAATTTCTCAATCAACCTCCTCTTTCCTCCATGGATTTTTTTCCAATGCTTTACTAAATGTTAATCTCTCACACACAAAAAGAAACTCTCTCTCAGACACACGCACGCACACACACACACACATATATATATATACACACGCAGTCACTCACGCACACACACAAAATCACACACACACACAAAAAGATCACACACTCGCACACACATATGTATATATATAGTAAAACCTCTATACAAGATTACTCTATATAAGAATAACATCCTTATATTAATAAAAAATCATGGTCCCAATTCGGGACCAGTTATACATAAGAATAAACTTTATGTGTAATATTTCATGTTTTTTTTAGGACCATCCTTAAGAAATTTACCTCCATATAGTATTAAAATGACATTAAATTTTAAATATATTTATATATCTATATAAAATATCTAGAATAATTTAACTATGCTACATTAAACTTAAGATGATATGAAATACTTATCTAAAGTTGTCTGTGACAAATATATTTATATGTCATGATTATGCTAGCATTTATATATGTATAGAAAAAAAAAGAAAAACGAAAAGACATTTTGAAGATACAACATACATGAGTGAATAGTTTAAATATTGCATACATGATGTACATACATTTTTTTTACATTTCCTAGATACATACATGAATGAATCTTCTAAATCTAATACATACACAATGTACTTGCATGATGTACGTAGATTTATTTTTTTAAAATTCATGAATCTTATATATCTTTTAAATTCATATTTTTTAAAATATGAAGGGACACATTTCCAAGTGTCGTATAATGTGTATTAGTTATTTTTTTAAATTATAATTTTTATATATAAACCTCTGTTTAAGAATAACCTCCCTATAGTAATATTTTCTCTGGTTCCGAGGATATTACTGTATAGAGGTTTGATCGTATATATACACACATAAAAAAATATAATTTATGAAAAAAAATAAAATTTTCCTGCATGTGTGTATATATATATATATATTATAGTATAGTATTTTCGTAAATTAAATTATTTAAATAAATTTTTAAGATAAAATAACAAATTTGTCTTTAAAATGGCACATGCCTGACATGTGACAAAATTACGGTGGAATATTTCACCAGAATATGCTAAAATACAAAAGAGTGCTAATTTTGTAAAGGTTGGGATGTAAAGTGAAAGAAAAAAAAGTATCTAATTTTCATCCCTAATTTGTTTACATCCCTTAATTTGAATGATAATTTTGGATAACAACTCAATTGTGAAATTTTAATCATATGAGTTGTCATAATAAAGTTGTTTTTATCCCGTGATTTGAGAAATAATTGATTTCTTTCTATTTTTCATTGGCTATGAGGAGCGGGTAGCACCCAAATTAATTAAGATTCGATCCAGCTAGTAAAATAAGTAAATTGTTGGAACTTGGAAGTATAACGACTGGCTTCCTTTTAACGAATTGATACTATATATTCATGCATATCAACACTAAAAATGTAAATTTTAAATTAAGTGATAGTCAATGAATATGTTAAACTCACAGGACACTGTGCAATAAATCTTTGTAAAATGATAGTAGTGAAAAAATATGATTATGTATTCTTGTGCAATAATTGACTTTCAAAAATTTGGCGAGTTTAGAAGAGTCCTCTTAGCTTTATCTATTACCATCTCAACCTATATTTTTTTATTATTTGTATAAATAATTTAGGATTTAATATGAGTGAAAAAACTTTTTCACTTTATAAGCGAAAAAATCTAGCAACTAATTCAGTATAGTTGATTAATTGTCATAATAAAGTCATTTAAATTATGTAATTTAAATAATAAGGTTGTTTCCATATTGTAATTCCGTTGATGATTAACGAATAATATCCAACTAAGATTTCCCATGCCATCATTGAAATATATAAATAAATAGCGGTGTGACAGCTCAATGACTAAAATAAATGATAAATGTATGTAAAAATAAAAACTTTTGATGTAAAATATGATAACACATTGCAAAGAAATAAATAATTTGAAGTTGTGGGCGTGCACTATTTTGCGAAATAATTGACTTTCAAATATTTATAGATCACAAAAGGTTCAATTAACTCTCTATTGTACGATTTTGACCTGCTTGGTGTTATTCTATAATGATATTTTAGAAATTAATAAATATAAAATCAATTATTATTTTCATGTGTAAATAACTTGATCTTTTTAAGTTTGCGAGCAATGAATATTCTATTATACTCATTCAAAAATTCACTAATTACTCTTAATATTATTATAATTTTCTTTCCAAATATAGAAAATGATATATTTTTCAAACGAAAGTCATAGTAGAAAATATATATATATATATATATATATATATAAATATATGCTAGCATTTCTACTTACCAAGGGAAAGTAAAATAGGTTACTTTCTTATTTCATCACTCTGCTCACTATATATACGTTTTCACATATATACATATGTTCCAGTAGTAACAATTAATACTTTGTCATTTTAGTTACCCAACCTGACCTGTCAACACTAATAACAATCATATCCAGTTCTTTTGCCTATAATACTTCTCTAGATATTAAAGGCAATTGTTCTGGCATTTCGTAATTCATACCCAAAAACAAAAGCGTATAGAAATAGGGCGCCGTTTGTGTGTGAACAAAGTCGAAAGATAAATCCACAGACAAGAATCAGAAATAAAGCTTGAAGATGGAATGTGGAGGTAGCTTTAACCAACAACACATGTACCCCTCAAGAGCATCCAAATCCGGTAAAAGTACATAAACTTCTACGACCATTTTGATTCTAAACTCAAATCTTATGAACAATGTGTATTGGTTTTTTGAATAGATCTTATAAGCATGTGTGCATGAATTTATTAGCTTTTATAACTGTACTTTGTGGAAGTATTGTTCAGTTAGCTCAACGAGGTATGGTTGTAGTTCAAAAGTCTTCTAAATACTTTGTGGATTTGCATCTATGGAAAAACAATATGTAATCGACTTTCGTATTATTTTATTTTGTGTGTTCTAATGTAGCTCTTTTTTATTTATGTTGTTTCTTTATATTCTTGCATACACATGTCATGCATGAATATAAGAATTTCAATTTTGTTCACTTACTTGAACTAATATTTTTCTTCTTTTACTAATTTTTTTCAATTCATTTGCCTTTTACTATTTTACTTTTGTTTTACATAACTTATATGTCAAAAATATTTTCACAATCTAATGCAGTACATTGTGTAGCCTCTAACTTGATCAATCACTTATAGTAAAAGTAAATCCGTAATTTATCAAAAAACAATAAATATGTCTCTATATCTTTTATATAAAGCTCAAACATGAAAATGCATTATCTTTTATGATGATATTGATTTTGCCTCAGTGAAAATTACTAGTAAAATTCTTAGCGCAAATTAATTGTATGTAGAATTGTGAAACGGTAAATATACATATTTGTGTATGTGTGCTTGTTGTTGGACTGAATTCAGTGTAATAAAGTAATTTCTTTTCTTTTATATATGTTAGCTATTTAACAAAAGGCTTGTCTTTATATATATGATAATGAAAATACAAGAAAGTAATTAAGAACATATAATTAATCACTATTTCCTGCACAATTTACATAGTTAATAAAAATTTTATAGATTAACCAATCAATTTTAGGTCCAAAACTTTAGACGGACACGAATAGAATTGAGTTTGTGTTAGACTGCAGTTCAGTTACACAGACAAATTCAAGCCTTTATTTTATACAACTAATTTCAACTTGATTTATGAAAAATGTTCGAATTGTTTCTTACCAGTCCAAACAAAATTAATACTCTAAACCTGCAAACACGAAAACCTATTCATACATGCACGTAACGAAATCATATATACTCATATATGCATACATTGATCAGATTAAAGGTAAATATCACTAATATTCCCTGAAGTTTAGCATTTATATCACTTTGGTCCTTAAAGTACCAAATGTTACGCTACCGTCCCTAAAGTTTAATGTGTTTCAATTTTGTCCTTTGAGCCATTTTTTTGTGAATTTTGGGCTTGATTGGAGAGCATGTGCACCTTAATTGACAATTGTTAGGGGCAAATGTGAGGTGCATATATTTTTATTGTTGGATATGTAAGGTGCACATTTTGCCCCATCTATCTAAAACCCACCGTAAAATGGCTTGAAGGGCGAAAGTGAAACATAGCTTAAACATTAGGGACGGTAACTTAACATTTGGTACTTTAAGCACCAAAGTGATACAAAGGTGAAATTTCATGGACTATTAGTGACATTTGCCTTTAGATTAATTTTATACATCGTGAAAATAGTTTTGATAGCTCCAATAGGTAAAATATGATGATAATACCATATACACACTTGTGCATGTATGCTAGTATATATATTTGTCTAAAGAAAAAAGTCAGGCTACTTTTCATTATACATAAGTTGACCATTTCATTTGTATATCTTTCTTTTAATAGCTCTATTATTTGAATTGAATCATTGATTCATGCGGGATAGTCATCTATCAATGTCAAAGTCTTGTTTTTTGAAATTATTAGTAATTTATTAAAAGAGATTAAATGATAGGAACCTATTAAATTTCCCCCTCATTGTTGTTATTCCCACCTCTTTAACCAAAAAATAGATTGTCCCATATTCGTATGCTACAAAATAGAATTGCATCGCATGAAAAATAGAATTATATTCACATGAGATTAACGTCTTGAAGATATACATTTTTTTTTTCAATTTAGGTATAGTTATTCAAGAGCCAACCAAAACCACCACCAACATCCCAGATGCTAACAACTTGAATAATCTGCCACAACAATCATTCAAGCGTGATGCGGATCAGTATATGCCCATAGCTAAGATAATCAATATCATGCGTCGTGTCCTCCCGGCTAATGCAAAGATCGCTGATGATGCAAAAGAGACAATTCAGGAATGTGTCTCTGAATTCATTAGCTTCATCACAAGCGAGGCTAATAAAAGGTGTCATGGGGAGTACCGAAAAACTATAACTCCCAAGGATGTTCTCTCAGCCATGGGAACACTAGGGTTCGATAACTACATTGATCCCCTAACTATTTTTTTAAACAAATATCGGTCAGAGGACCCAGATCGCAACACCATGCACCGGATGCAATTCAAGCGCGACTCCAACCTGGTTCACCAACCTGAAGTGCAAATGGCTCGACCGCCGCCAATGATGGGCTATAAACCGACACTGACTAGCGCGTACACAGCCCGTGGCAATAATTATGTTGGGTTACCACATATAGGTGACTATCATGTGGCTTATCAAAGTATTGGCGAGGGCTCATCCAACAATTTGAAGTATGATTCATTAAGGCAATTTAAATAAACGAGTTTGTCACATTGTGACGATTCTATAAAGAAATGCTTTTATGTGGTTTATTAATTATTTTCATTGTGCCATTTTAATGACTTTAGTTTAAGGTTTTCTCTTTGTATGTTTTAGTTGGATATTGCTTGAAATTATATCTGTTTTGGACTTTCCGATTATTTTGCCTTTGTGATGCTTAGTATTTCGAAGCCTTTTCTATTGATGAAAATTTGGAAGAGTTTTCAGAGTTTGGTTTCAGATTATAACAAGATTTAAGACAGACAATAATTCATATCATACATAATACTTGGATAAATTAGATCCCACTTTATCTCATAAGTAAAATAAACAATAGAAGCACTACTCTTTTATTGAGCGTGAAACATTGTGGACTTCAACTAATCCATGTAAGCTTTAGATGATTGAATAGTTTGTTTTTAAATTTTTAGTAACATAACTATGTTTTGATATAGTTTTAGTTCTTAAATTTAAAACGAATTAGACCAAACAAACATTAATATGTGAGTAAGTTACATTTTCGAAACCAAAAATTAAAAGTTTAATTTAAACGGAAAATTGCCTTATAGGATAGACCTACGAAAAGTCCATTTGGCCATATTATTATGTGCTTGCTCTATTCTTAGTTTTACAAATTTTGCTAATTTGGCATGAGGGCCCGTCTATTTTTCCAACCTCACTAAAATTATGGATCAGGTGTGGACCTGACTTAAAACAATGAGTTTTACACAAATAGACCTGATCCACGAATCTGATGAGACTGCCATCGAATCATGTGCAACACCATGCACCAGATGCAGTATGTCAAGTGCACACAAGCTTGGTTAGCGAACGTAAAACTCAAATGGCTCGACCATCCGATGGGTATGCACCAACACTGCACCACTGCCTAGTGCAGAATTGTTATACAACTCATGGCGTTAATTGCCTCAAAAATAAAATAGTTCAACTTTATAGCTGTTTTTTTTATAATTAAATTATTCTTCTTATCAAATTTTATAAAACGAGACATGTTATTCTATTAGATTCTCAGTAGTACAAAAAGTATCAATAAATCAACATGACAACTTATTTCAAAAATAAATAGTTCAACTTTATAACTGTTTTTTTATAATTAAATTATTCCTCTTATCAAATCTAATAACACGAGACATGTTATTCTATTAATTATGGCATATTATTTGTAATAACTTGTCATGTTGATTTTTTGATACTTTTTGTACTACTGAGAATCTAAATCATAATATTTTATTATATTATTAACATTATCTAATGATTAAACTATGAACTATTTTATTTTCGAAATAACTTCTCTTATTGATTTTTTGATACTTTTTGTACTACTAAGAATCTAAATCATTATATTTCATTATATTATTAATATTATCTAATGATTAAACTATTTGATATTTCACTTAAAATATAGTCTAATTGACTAACCATTGGTGAATACTATTATTTGGGGATGAATGTGTTAGAGTGTATGCCCTCAAATGCCATAAAGATGATAGATTTATAGGGCATTGACTTGTAACTAAACAATATCTTTTCGTATTATAAGACATTATTTTGTTGTTTTCTTATAGACATTTGTAAGGTTTTAATAAACAACGTAAAGTCCTTGATAATAAGGCAAATCTTCTACTTCCTATGGGTTAGGAAGAATGACACTAGAAGAGTTTGATCCTTATTATCTAAAAATGGTTCGCAAGTTGAAGAGAGTATTGACTGGACATCAATACTGGATAAAGACTTGTATGATGTAAGTTTTGACAGAGAAAGTGCTAGTCAATCACTATGGGAATGGTAGTGGAAACTTATGTCATAGACATCTCAGTTAGACTGACATGTTCGAACACGACTTACATCGGTTTCATCACATGGGTTTTCACTCACTGACAGTCAATAATGAAATTGATAAGTTGTGATAGGTACGCGTGAACCTTAGACCTGAGGAATCAAGTTGAAGATGTACTTGTGACATCAAGTCTGTCATTAGAGTAGTTAGATCCAATTCACCCTTTGGTGGGATCGACCTCGAAGTGCGACTTGATGGGCAAGTAGCAGTCTTAGCTGATTAGCAAAATGGGATTTATTCTCTCATAAGTGGATGAGCTAAATATCCTATGCAGTCATGAATGAGTGAGGTTAAAAGACTTTGGCCAAAGCATAAAGAGATACTCATGTTAGACATGAGAATATACTCATAGACCTCGATTCATTATGAGCTAAGCATATGGTCAAGTCCTGTGAGTTTGACCGAACCATGACTCTCACTTGACTGGTATATATGAATAAACGGTTTATACTCGTACGGTATTCATAGCGTAAAAGGTTTGGAATGATCCTAATCATTTGTTCTCAATTGGGGTACGATGTGAGCCACGGGTCTGGCTAGGTGTTACTCACATCCTCTTGGTTTCCTCCCAATTACCTTTTGAGACGAATCTAAAAAGTTGCGCTTAAAGGAATTACAAAAGGCAAAAATCATGGAATAGACTTGAGAGATTTTTCGATATTGGATATCGTGATTAATTAATTAATTAATCATTAGATGATTTTATTAATTAATTAAGATAATGTGTTAATTAATTTCTTAAATGAAATTAATTATAGAATTAACATAGATTTAATTAGTTATTCAATTAATTTATTTGTTGGATAAATAATATTAATTATTTAATTAATTAAACAAACAAACATGGACTAATGCCCGAAGGCTTTCTAAAGCCTAAAGTGGACGGGTTAAAGAAGCCTAGGGTTATTATTTTCTAGTGTAGTATAAATATACTACTTAGTGAAAATAATAAGAAGTCTCCAACATTAACTTTCTCTCCAAGTCAAGAAGTCTTCCAACTCTCTCTCTCTCCCCTAGCCGATTTCAAGGAAAGAAATGAAGAGGATTTTTTTCGCTTTGATTCCTGCGTGGCAATTTAGAGACAGTGACAGATTTGCTGTTTAAGAAAGGATCAAGAAAGCTTATTCAGAATTCAACATACGCGAAGAAAGGTACTTGAATTCGAAACACAATTTGAATATGTCAAATCGAGATGAACCACATGGGAGATTTATCTTTTCTCTACGTTTTCATGTTTTAAATAATCAAGAATGACTATTTCATCATCAAGAAAACAATAATCAATATTGTTGGGTTTTAAGGGTAAAAACGAAGCGAAATAAAAACACCCATGGTGGTTCATCTCCGATTTTATATATTCAAGCCATGATAGAAAACGTGTACCTTTTTTTGAGTTTTCAAAATTTCTAAACCAGCTTCTAGCTTCCTATTCCAAGCAGTGAATCAGCCACTGCCTCTAAAACACCATGCCAGTATTCAAAGTGAAAAATCTCTTCTTCTTCTCCTTGGGGACGGCTAGAGAGATAGAAAGAGGTGAGAGTTTTGACTTGGAGAGAAAGCTAATAATGAGGCTAGGACTTGATTATTTCCAAATAGTATTTATACTACGCAAGAAAATAATCAAGCCTAAAAGGCCAAGCTCTAGGCGTCCATAATGGATGCCTACTTGGGCGTGTATTGGTCCCTCGGGCTAGTCCACATGTTTGGTCTTGATTTAATTAATTATTCAATTAATATTATTATCCAATAAATAAATAATTAAATAACTAATTAATTAATGTTAATTCTATAATTAATTTCTAGAAAGTTGTAGATATATGTCTTAGCTTCACGTGGGAACTTGAATCATCCAAATTGGAGGTCTGTGGAAAGAGTTATGAAGGAAATACGATTTCTGCGCAGAAAAGTACGAAAGCTGTCTAGACTTCGCACATACGCGCCTAGGCGCCGAAATACCCGCGCCTGGGCGCCGACACCTCCGACATTTGATTCCTTTTAGCCAAAAGTTCAGCATTTTAAGTGGAAGGGAATCATTTAAAGCCAAAAGGTCAGCACATGTGTTGAGGGGGTGTCTTGGTTGTATTTCTTGGTAGATTTACTTTATGGAATTTTATACTGCATACTTTAGAGTAATGAAGGACACAAGAGAGGGACAACACATGAGAGGGAGGAAAATATACACCTATAAAGGCAATCATCTCTTGCATTCTTCATTAGGAAATTGGAGAGGGGGGCAGCCCCTAATCTGATTTCACCATCATTCATCACCATTCTTTATCATTGGGAGAGAGGGGAAAACGAGAGGAAGGAAAAGAGCTTGGGGATTGAAGGCTCAACTTGAAGATTCATAACCATTCACCATTTAGGGAGTTTTTAAGAGCTTTCCATTTCATGTATGTCTATGAATATTTATATGAATCCTTTTATGTCTTTTATGCTTTCAATTATGAACTAAATTTGTAAGACTAGGGCCATGTAAGGCCAAATTATGATTTATGCTTATAATAGATGATTGTTGAGGTTATTCTTATATTGTTATGTGATGTGAATTTGTGTTTTTGCCTATCTTGCATATACTTGATCACTATATGTTAGAATCTTATGCCTAGGTGAATATTTCGGGAGAAAATTGACTTAGGGTGCAAGAAATTCACATCATGACCCGCATCTAATGAGGAATTGCCCTAGACATAGGTAAAGATTCCCGGGTGAAGTTGTTCGATTCAAATCGAGTGAACTCTAGTAAGTTAATGCATGTTTCGTGGTTAGATTTCTGAATAGGAATATTTGGGAAATCACGATCTAAGCATAGGGGTTTAACGCGAGACATCGGTTATTCTCTACCCTAGGAGTTTTCACCATAAAAATATAAGCGTAATTTTCCAACGAGAACCTTTATAAGTATATTTGATCAATTTGGACCTAGCATGTGCCTTAGTCTCTCTTTACATCTTTGTTTAAAATCATTTGTGCAACCTCGTTCTTATTGTACGCATTTTACATTCAATTTACTTTAATTGTATTTGTTCTTTATCGTTATAAAATCATAAACTAAAATTCAAGTCTCCGTGGTTCGACAACCCGGACTTTTAGTCCACTTATTACTACACACGACTAGTGCACTTGCTATCATAGCATGTTAGCTTTTAGCGTGTCAAATACTCTCTTCGACTTGCGAACCAAATTAGATATTAAGGGTCAAACTCTTCTAGTGCCAATCTTCCTAACCCATAGGGAGTAGAAGATTCGCCTTAGTATCAAGGACTTAACGTTGTTTATAAAACCTTACAAATGCCTATAAGATACAACATAAAACGCCTTTTATAAAAATGAATTGTTTAATTACAAATTAATGCCCTATAATTCTATCTTCTCTGGCATTTGAGGGCATAACACTAACAAATACGATGTTAGCTTGAAAATTATAATATAATTGCTTATAACAAAAAAATATTTAGGGAAAATTATTAGAACCCCTCTAAAATAAATTTTAGTATTAAACAAATCAATGAAAATATTTTTCAACCCAAAAAACCCATTCCACCAATTTTTCATTCCAAAAACCTCAATATTTAGGGTTAATAAATTTATGGACTTAATCGTCCTTAGTCTTCTAAATTAAAAATTATTCAATTGTAGTTTTGTGTAGAAATTTATTTATTTAGAACATTTATATTGATAATTATACTAATTATGATTTTAATCTTAGAATTTCAGATTTCTTTAATCTTTTTGAAAGTTTTAAATGTTTTTTCGATAATTACAGTATTAAAATCAAAAATAAATTATATAAAAATATTTAAAATATTTAATATTGAAAAATTAAATTTGTATTATACGATTTATCAATTTAAAAGATTTAAAATAAAACAATTTCGATAGAAAAAATTGATCAATTCTTCACTGAATAAACAAAGGTAGTTTAGTCCAAAAGTTGTTAATCCCATTTTTTGAATTTTTTGGAATGAAAAGTTTGTAGAATGGTTTTTTGAGATTGAAAAATATTTTGATGGATTTTTTGAATAAAATAATTATTTTTAGGGGGTTTTAGTATTTCCCCCAATTATTTATGATGTTATGCACGAGACAAAGGTCGGTTTAAATTTTCCACTGATATGGAGACGTATGAATATATGAGTTGTTTGTGATTGTTAGTATATTCTGAGAAATGTCAATCCCGTATGGACATCTCATGCCACGATCATCTATTGTTCTTTGCCTTAGAGTTTGGAGGTTATGACTTATGGTAGAATCATCAAATATTTGAGTCTGATGTAACGATAAGAAAATTCAATGTATGGGGTCTTTTAAATTATTAAGCATATGTATGAAAGCATTAAGATATAAGCTTCAATAGAAAATCGCGCGAATAAAGCTTGTACAAGGTCTATTTCTAAAAATCAAGGAATATTTTGCAAATACTTTTTATTTCGAGAAAGTTGATCTTCAACCGTTGTTGGACGACTCTGTACCATCTACTTGAAAAGTAGAGAGTGTACATAGGCGGTGCCACTTAATCTATAATTATTGATAGTGTTAAGTACCCAGCAAGCCATCTAGTGGCTTGTCCATTAGATTGTAAACACTATGATTGTTTGGTCTTTTATATATTGAATTTGTTTTTGCAACCTTTTCTTTATCATATATGCTTTCATTAGTTTAGATAAATATCCCATGGATCACTTATAGCTAAGGGAGTGATCGCGCACATAAGGATTTGCGATTGTGGAATGCTCTTGATGTCTGTGATACTAAAACCTCATTCCAAGTCATAGAGACTATGAGATATGGGATATCTGTTGGGTTTGTTAGTGTTAGGTGTATGCCCTCAATGCCTATGAGGAATTAGATTGTGTAGGGCTTAGATATATTATTTGTACAAAACGTTTGATATTTCTATTAATAGAATAAAGATTTTGATGTTGTTCCTATAAATCTAAATGGCGTTTGTGAACAAATTAGTCCAAGAGATATCAAGATAGACTTTCCACCTCTTCTGGACAAGAGGAGGCACTAGAACAGTCCAGTACTTAATCTCTAAAACTAGGAGTTCGTGAGTTAACGAATATTAATTGGGCATTAATATTCAACTCATATGACACCTTCTTTGACAAGGAAGTGCCAGTCGTACATTGATTAGATAGTGAGAGCTTGTGTCATGAATATGATTAATGGAATTGATATATTTGAACTCGAATCGCATTAATCCGATCACATGGGTATTTACTTTTTGACAGTCAATGATCGGGATTAAGATTGCTATAGTATGTGTGAACTTTAGACTTGAGGAGTCACTTATAACATGCTTGTAGTATTGGATATGTTATTAGAGTAGTTCGACCCGTATCACCTGATAGGTGGGGTCGACCTCGAAGTACGATCCAATAGTACATTCGATTTTATAAGATAACTAGCCAAAACGGGATTCACCGTCTCGACAGTAAATGAGTATGTGACCTGTACGATCGTAAGTAATTAAAATTATAAGACTTTGGCCAAAGCATATAAACTATCCCATGATTGTCACTGAGGGTAGTTTGGTAATTTCACATTATTATGATTCTTAGTACAATATCAAGTTCTATGAGTTTGACTAAACCATGACTCTTACTTGATCGGGTCACGTCGGTGAAGAGTTTATACACATATGGTATTCGTAGTCAAGGTTCGTGATGACATGATCATCTCGTTTTCAATTGGGTTATGATTTAGTTCCACGGTGTTGGCTAGGTGACAACCTTATCCTTTAGAATCCTCCCATTGACAATTGAATCGAGCCTAGAGAGTCGCGCTATGTGAAAAAAAGGAATATTTCCTTAAGCTAAGGGTATTTTGGTAAAATCACATTTGATGTGAATTGTCTGACAAAATAGATGGCATGATTTAATTAAAGATATTTAATTAGATTAAATTAATTAATTAAATCATATTAATTCATAAGTTAAATTAATTGGAAATTAATTTATAAGTTGCATTATATTAATTGGATTAATATTAATTGGATTAATATAATTAATTAATTACCAATTTGATTGGACTTGGATTTAATTAATTACACATGGGCTAAGTGAAAAACAAAGCCCGAAGCCCATCTAAAATAGGCCAAATCGGCCATCCCTCACTAAGTAACCCTGGGGGTGTCTTTTACAATACTTGGTATAAGTATTCAGTCAGTGTCAGAACTCCAAACAGACAAGTTATTATTTTGGAATTTGACACTGAGCCAAAATAAACTTCGAGCATTAGGAAAGAAAAATCCCTCCCTCTCCATCTGTCTAGCCGCCTGCAATAGTTTCTGAGGAGGAGATTGAGCTTTTCTTAGAGAATTTTTCTTCCGCGTGATTATCTAGAGGCAGGAGTCCAGGGTTGCTGCTGATAAATCAAGAATCAATAGACGAAAAAAGTAATTTGATTACTCTTGACAATTTTCGTTAATTGATCTATATGCTAATATCATGAATATCCCAGAATCAGATTCTCAGGTCTGATTCGGATTAAAAAATTTATTCGCTAGACTGAATCACAAAAGTTAGAGTATATGGCACTTATATTGTACAACCTTATATATATATATCACTCCTTAACTACCATTAGTATATTGTTCATATAATTCTTCATATAATTCTTAATGACATCTATAAGTCTTGAATGAACACCTAGTCCATATGTCTCAAGGCAGACCTTCCACTAGTTATGGTAGTTAAGGAGTTGTGTTTTTCAAAAAAAAGAAAAAAGAAAAAAAAAAGATACGCACTGGAAGGGTTTGGTACTTCATCACTTAAACCGTTCGCAAGTCGGAGAATCTCATTGGGCATTGAGATTAGTGTGGACTAGTATGACACATGCTCTGACAAGGAGTGCCAGTCGAACACTGTGGGATAGTGGGAATGTGTGTCATAGATACATTAATGGGAATGTGTATTCGACCACGATTCTTAGCAATCCGATCACATGGATTTTTACTCAGTGATTGTCAATGATTAGATTACTGATTATGATAGTATGCGCGAGCCTTAGACCCGAGGAATCAGGATCACAGTGTGCTTGTGGCATTGGTTCTGACATCAGAGTAGTTAGGCCCAATTCACCCGTTGGTGGGGCCGACCTCAAAGTACATTCCAATGGGCAAGTAGAAGTTGTGAAGTGATTACCAAGAAGGAATTTACTGTCTTAAAAGTAAATGAGAAGTATTCTATGCAATCATAGGTAAATGAGATTGAAAATCTCTGGCCAGAGCTGATGAACTAACTCGTGTTAGACGAGTGTAGTTCGGTAATCTCATATTACTATGATTCTTAGCATAACATCGAATCTTGTGAGTTTAACATATTTCATGACTCTCATTTGATCGAGATACGTCAGTTAAGGGCTTATACTCATATAGTATTCATAATCTAGAGGTTCGTAATAAGTTAGTCATTTTTACTCGGTTGGGCTACAATGTGGAGCCACAGTGCTAGCTAGGTGTCATCCACATCCCTTGGTATCCTCCAATTGTGAATCGAAACGAACCTAGGGAGTCGCTCTATATAGGAATAGATGGGGAAATCATATTTTGTATTTGGAGGTTTTTTTGGTAATTTGTCCTTTGGAAATATTAATTACTTAATTTGATGTATTAATTTAATTGGTTGTTTAATTAAATTAGACATTGATTATTAAATGAATTATGTTGACTTGGTCAACAAAGAAATTAATTAAGTAGAATATTAACTAGATTAAATATTAAGTGGTTAAATTAATTGGACTAAGTTAACTGGGCTAAATTAGCCCAAATATGTGTCCAAAAGCTCATATGGGTCATGTGACTAGTGCGCTTAACTTGGAGGATTTTATTTAATCCTCCAACATAAGCTCTAGAGTAACACAATGTAATATTCATTATTCTTTCCAACAAAAGACGGGACAGAAAATAGTTCTTCTCATCTCTACCTAGCCGCCTATGGGAGATAGAGAAGAAGATTTCCAAAAGTCAGTTCCTACATGATGATCTAGAGACGGGACGTTTGGACCGTTGGAGATATTTCCAGGATCGATGGAACACGCTTCAAGAGGTAAGTTTTTCGTGTTCATATTTTATGTGAAAATCAACGAAAACTCAAATTGATCTTGGCTTTGGGAATCCGGATATGTTTTATATTCCGCTGCGTATGACACCAGGATTCCCAATGGTGGCATTATAGAAAATTTGTTGGCTCCCCAAAAGGCCACTCGGGACCATGAGTTCACGACTAGTTCATGATTCTTGAAAAGGCCCCCAGAACCTTTACTTCAAGAACAAGGCATGATTCTCTCAAAAGCACCCCTTGGAACCTTGAATTCAGGACTGAGACGTGATTCCCGAAAAGGTCCCAAAACCTTGAGATCGCAGTCGAGCCATGATTCTCCCAAAAATGCACTTTGAAACCTTGAGTTCACGGTTGAGGCATGTCTCTTGAAATGGTCCCCTAAAACCTTGAGTTCATGGCCGATGCGTGATTCTCTCGAAGGCGCTCCCAGAACGTTGAGCTTACTCTCGAGTCACCGATTCTCTTAATGGCTTTCCAAACCTTGAGTTCACAACAAAGTCGCTAGTATTTACTACAAGGGCCCCCAAGAACCTTTGCGTTCTAAGTGAGATATCACTAACCATCAAGGCCAGAAGATATTGGCCTAACCTTGAAGAACCTCTAAGTTGCCAAAAACTCAATATTTTC
The DNA here is from genome assembly GCA_019426215.1 of Buddleja alternifolia. Classification (NCBI taxonomy): domain Eukaryota; kingdom Viridiplantae; phylum Streptophyta; class Magnoliopsida; order Lamiales; family Scrophulariaceae; genus Buddleja; species Buddleja alternifolia. Next base: position 7,763,377 of record CM033399.1, on the reverse strand, counting down.
TCCATTAAGAAATTAGCGCTCCTAGGTAATGAATGAGGTAAAATCTTTCAAGAAATGACTCATTGAATAACTCTATTCCATCTTAAAAGTTTGAAAGCTCTTTGTGCACTGCTCGAGCCAGTCTAGCTCGAAAAGTCCTCATCAAGTGAAACTTCAAGCCTTAGAGGAAACTTTAAGCCAAGGACTTATTAAAATTCTCAACAAATTCTAACGAATTAGAGAGCTTATGTTAGTCTTAGGTGCTCATCTAGCTATTTAGTGGCCTTGCCAAACCTGTAAGCACAATTAGTATAGTTGTTTTATTTATCAAGAGGAGACGATTTTGGAACGTTCTCCAAGGTTGTGATCCTAAATTAGTTCCAGTCCATAGGGACATGAAAAAGAAAGGGAAATCATAGTCTGAAGGCTTGCTCGTGCAGACATTCTCAAAGAGAAAGTGCCATGTTCCATGGGCATTGATCGAAAATCAGTGTATGCAAAGAGGGTCTGTACTTGGAGGTACACGACCTAACACCACATAGGATTCCATGTTGGTTTCATGTCGAACTTGAAATTCTAAAGGTTCTGTAGTGTGAGATAATCCTCAAGACCTGAGATGTCATGGGTGCAACGTGTGCCATCCATTATGCTTTGACTTATTCTAGATTTCAAGAGAATCACCAGACATTATAATGTTGGATATAGTCTGGATGTATGATGAAGCAAATAACATCAATAGGGGATCCATCCAAGGTAGGACACTGGGATATTTTTTATGTTGTTGTTAGAAATAGATGACCGGTGGAAAATCTCTGGCCAAAGTATCGAATTCATTAAGAAAGATTGGTGATCCTAACTTAGAGAAGAAGGTCACTATAGCCACAATGCAGTCATAGTTATCTAAGTTAATGAAGTTTTTGCAGAACCCAAACTCTAGACTTGGAGCGGAAAAATAATGAAAGGAATTGGCTCACACGAAGATCATAATCTGGATAGGTCTATCTCATAATCACTAGCATCTAGGTTTTTGTGATAATGTTGCTAGACATCGAATCACAATCAATGTGAGTCTTGAAATAACCTTGGCGATAAATTTAAGACCTTGATTGATTATTTAGGTACTAATTAATTAAGCCTTAGAGAAGGATCTCATTGGTAGCTTACTAGTGAACCTAAGGGTTCACAAAGTATACTTGAGTACGATTCTCACTTATAGTATTAATCCCTAGTGGATTAGATTAATTCTTTAGTAGGCTTTCTAAAAGATGAATTAATTAACTAGTTTAATTTAATTCATGAAGAAAATGAATTAGGATGGCTCTAGTTAATTTAATGTAAGATGTCGAATTAATTAATTAGATGAAGACTAATTAATTAATTATCTTAGGGAGATAAAATATTTATTAGCTAAGTCATAATTATTTAATGGGATAATTACACTCACACCCCCTCAATGATGGGATACACAAAGCTCCCCTCACTAATTGATAATTATAAACACACCCCTCATTTGTAAGGTTTACAGGGGGTGCAATTGTAAGAATTATTACACATGAGAGGGTGTGTTTGTAATTATCAATTAATGAAGGAAGGTTTGTGTAATTACCCCATTATTGGGGGGTGTGAGTGTAACTATCCCCTATTTAATTTAACCTTGGTGGAATAATTAAATAAGGTCTTCCAATTTAATTAATGACTTGTATATGAATTAATTAAATTTAGATTAGAATTAGGTAAGAGGTAGAAGAAGGAAGGGTTGGACTGAGCAGTCCAACCCTAGTTGGACTGCAAGAGGGTGTCCGTCTCTGCTTAAGTAGAGAGAGGCGGACGCTTCTAAATAGAAGTTGGCTTGTGTTTTTTGTTTTCCTTCGTCTCTCTTTTAATTCTCTGCGTTAGAGCCTAAACACATGGAGAAGTGCGATCAATCCGGAGAAAAACAAGAGTAAATGGGCGAAGGTTTTTGCTGTGGAAGAGGACATGGGTTGTTCAAAACTGAAAGCCACCATTGATTCCTGTTCATCAGCCTAGCTGATTCGACCGGGTGTAGATTAATGACTATATTAATCTACCAAGGTATAATGGTTGTAGAACTCACTATGAATGTTTTTGTATTCGATGGTACCATGTAGCCTATGCACTGTGCGTTATTAACTTTTAATTGTTTGCTGCAATGAGTGTAGATACCTATTCGATCTGTTGTAGCTTTTAAGCTTAGATGTCTCACATTCTGAATGAGAATCATGAACAAAATTAGGACCTAAGAAAAGAAGCTAGTAAAAAATTCCTACACGGTATCTTAACCTGAGAGTGCTAATCACCGACATTAAGAAGAGGATTCCAACTCCTCATATGATTTTTAATAAAAAATAAAGGAGGCCTACAGAAAGATCAAAAGTCAAGTTCCATGAGCGAGCATAGACTCAAAGAGAGTCCCTGGGGGGGGGGATTATATGACCCCCCAGTGCTAACGCAAATCTGCACGGAACTACCCTGTGAAAAATTAATAGCCATAAATGTCCCTGTTAAAATTTTTACTTGCAAACTCTCCTTTTCTGTTAGTCTTCATTAATGGCGTTAAATTTGTTTATAATATGCCCATTATGCCCTCATTTTAATAAGTATTATATTATATTCATCTATTCTAGGTCGTTCGATAAAGAAAAAATAAAAAATGATAGGAATTCTGAAAATTTATGAAAAATTAAATAAATAAAAAATGTACAGGAAAAATCCTAAAATATTTAAATAAAATACTGAAAAAGTCACAAAAAAAATTCAAAATGAGAAAAACAGGAAATTTAGAAAAACGTCAAGAAAATATTAAAAAAAAATTGAAGAAAAAATAAAAAAGAATTGAGAAAAATCAAAATGTTTGAAAAAACAAAGAAATATCATAAAAATATTCGACACAAATTCTGAAAATTAGAAAATTCTGAAAGTTTAAAAAATTAAGAAATAATTCTAACAAACAGAAAAAAATAACAAACAGAAAACATAATTTAAAATTAAAAAAAATCAAAGAAAAAGAAAAAGGAACACGCTGAAAATGGTGGAGGTGAGGCGAATCTGGTGGTGTTGTTTGCGGTGGCGGTGGTGGCACCTCAGGGTGATGATGGTGTTGTAGACGTCGGGGGAAGTCGGGAAAGGGCTGGTGGTGGCAGATCTGATTGGAAATGGTGGTTTGAGTAGCAGATCGAGTGGTTACGGCGGTGAGCATGGCTAATATGGACTTTGGAGTTTTGATAGAGGGGGACAGGGATGTGTGAGGAAGAGTCGGAGGAGTGGTGGTCGACTGCTTTTGATGGCGGTTGGTGGTGGTCAATTGCGTGTGGTAGTGGTGGTGGTGTCAGGCCATTTCTGGTGGCAAGAGTGGTGCTGGTCCAAGCTTGGCGGCGGTGGAGGTTGGGCTACGTTTGGTGGCAAAAAGGTGATGACGCGAGACGACGAGTTTAGGTTGTCCAGCGGCAAAGGAGAGGTGTTCCATCGGCGGAAGGAGCTGGGTTGATTTGGGAAGAGGAAAAAGGAGATGGAAGGAGGAAAGAAAAAAGAAAATGAAATTAGAAAAAGGAAAAAGAAAAATATGGGTGAGGGTATGGATTATCCAAATCTAACATATCTTACCCAAATACACCATATCCTACCTAAGTCTAATAATTTATTTATTTTAGATTTAAATTGAAGGGATAAAAAAGTCTTTCTCCATGACTACTACGCATCTTAGTCTCGGCTTAGGCGTGTGTACAACACTCTCTGTTAGTTTATGACAGAGAGAAATTTTTGGGCAGAGTTTTCGCTATCACAATGGGGTGTTGTGCAATACAAATAACACACGTGGGTGTTCACTCAAATTTGTATTCCATGGGGGGGAGGGGTTTTCAAATACAATTCCCGCCGGAGAAGTCACCCATACGAACAGAGCTTACTCTAATAGGTCTACCCCCGGAACTATCCTACTTGAGTCAAGTTGCTCGAAGAAGGCAACTCAACTAAGGCTGCTTGAGGAAGCAACTCACTCGGGCAAGGCTGTTCGAGCAGCAAAGCTACTCAAGAAATAAGCTGGTCGAGAACCAAGGCTGCTCAAAAAGCATCCTGCTCGAGCAAATCTACTCAGGTAGGGTCTCTTGAGCAGCAACACTGCTCAAGAGTAGTTTGTTTGAGTAGCAAGTTGCTTAAGAAGCAGGCTGCTCGAGTATGTAGTTGTTCCCATTCGCTCGCGCAGTCGGCCCATCAAAGAACTGGTTATCTGGATTTGCTCAAGCGGCAATTACGTGCTGAAAGGTTTCTCGTGACACGTCATTGTCCATTCCGAGCTTCCCAAATCAAATCGTGAGTTGGTAAACTTCCAACGATGTGTAGATTAACTTGACTCACGGATATTGATCTAGAACAATACCCAGGAGTGGAGGACATTATGATGTGGTAATTTTGATTAATGGTAATTTAGGAATTTAAAGATAGATTAATAATATATATATAGGGATTTATGATTATGAATTAATTACAATGAGAGATAGCCTATTATCCCTATGGATCAATTAAGGGCCTACTGAATTTTGTCGCCCATGACCCATTAAACACTTCTACAAATCTTATGAAACTAGATCATTTGAAGGGGTTTTGCTTAATCACTCTTAAACAATCACTAATCACTATATTTTGTAAGAAATCTAGTTTGTCGTGTTGTAGGTAAGACCTATTCCATCCTTAACTTGTTTTTAAAATATTTTGGTCAGGGTTTGATCATTCTAACCCTCACTCAATTTTCACTCTACATCAATCAGTAAGTAGTCTTGAAGAAAGTGATAAATTCTTCTTAGAGATTGGATCATGTACCTAATCATTCTAGCCTGATTTTATTCCTTGAATAAAATGAGCTGCCTATGAGTGCTGGCTCGGGCATGAAAGTAGTGTTAGCATCACCCTGTTTTATCCAATGGGCTCTCGCTCGCATTGCCCATACATTTCTTTATGTTTCAGAAGGAGGTCAGTTTTTGATTTATTATATTGTTCCTCAAAACTAATTTGTTCTGAGCTCCATTCTGTATAAGACTAAAAGGGTGTTTGGCTAAATTTATCCAAAATATCTTATAAGCTCCTACATCTTATAAGATGTTTTAGGAGCTTATAAGATGTAACATCTTATAAGATGTTTAAAAAAATGTGGGGTTGTGTTACTTTTTTAAAAACAGCTTATAAGATTCAAACATTTTGTCTATGTTTGGTTATGTTTTGGAATGGTATTTTGGTGAGAATTATTGGTGAGAATTATTGGTGAAAATTTTATGGGGACACGTGCAATTTTGATGGGATAATGTTTGGTTATGTTTTGGTAGTTGGTTTTTGAGTTATTTTTTGGTGAGATAGTGTTTGGTTTTGTTTTCAGAGGAACATAAATTACTGTAGTTGTCAAATCATGTAAGTTTTTGTCTGTCAATAATTAAAAATTATAATATAATATTGAGATTGAAATAATTATTATATAGATAAATATATATGTATATATGTAAGTAATAGTAGTGTGTGTGTCTATATATATATATATATATATTAGTGTACATATATATATGTGTAATAGTAGTAATAGTAGTTTATATAAAATTAAAAGAACGTATATATATATACACACACGCATATATATAAGTAATAGTGTTAATAATAGTTGATATATAATTAAAAGAAAAGTATATATATTCATATATGTATATATATATATATGTATCAGCGTGTGTGAGAGCGCGTGTAACAGTGTGCATGTGTGACTGTGTGTGTAATTGTGTGTTTGTGTGTGCTTGTAATAGTGTGTGTGTGTGTGTAATTGTGTGTGTTTGTGTGTGCGTGTAACAATGTATGTGTGTGTGTGTGTGCGCGCTCAAACTGTGTGTTTGTGTGTGCCCGTGGGAAAGGGGTGTGAGGGGGGTTGGGGAAGACGATGAACAGTCTCCCCCCCCCCCCCTCCTTCTTTTTTCTTTTTTTTCCTTTTTTTATTTAATTTATAAAAAAATATTAATAAGTAATTTATTTTAAAAGTTATTAAAATACAATCCTATTCTTAAATAATTAGGTCACTTCTACTACAAGTCAATTACCAAATCCAAACCAAAACCACGAAATAAGAAACCCTTGCTTCAAGTCACTATTCAGGCTGTCAAATCCGCGTTGACCACACGGTTGACTCGGTCAAACCCGAGTTGACTGTGGTCAAATTGCCTTTGACCGTCCCAAAACCTTTTTTTTTCCCACATAATATACATTAAGAAAACATACACATATAAATATGGGTAACACACATGCATTTCTCGATCCACACACACAATCAAATCACAAATTTAGCAATGAGATAAATTATACACAGCCACACACATAAAAAATAAGTAAAACTTTAAAATAATATGTACAAATAACATATATATGTATATAAATATAGATATATATAAATCCAAATACTTTCACTATAACTAATTTGAAAAACAAAATTTGAAAGTTTTACTTTAGAAAACTCCACAAATTTTAATCTATGTTTTATCAATACTATTTCTCATGATAGAATTACAAACAAACAAACTTTTTTCTATTTTAAAGTTTAATGGTGCACGGTCAAAGATATGACAAAAAATTACAAAAAACATTACAAAAAAAAAAAAAAGACACGGTCAAAGAGAAGAGAGAGTGAGGAGAGAGAGAGAGGAAGAGGAGAGGGGGATAGAGAGAGGAGAGAGGGATAGTGGATATTAAGAGGAGAGAGAAAATTTTTGTATAAAAATAGAGGAGAGAGAATGAGATAGGGGACAAAGTGAGAGAAAGAGGAAAAATAATGATTATGTTTTTTTGGATGAAAAAAGTTGTGTATTTTTGATGAAATATTGTGTGAAACAAACATTGTTTGGCGAGAGTTTTGGACCAAATATGACTTGAAAACATAACCAAACATAGCCTTTATTTTTTGGTCTTATAAGCTGTTTTTTTTAAAAAATTACCAAACGAATTTATAGAGCTTATAAGCTCTAAAACATCTTATAAGATGTTTAGAGAAACTTATAAGCTTAGCCAAACATAAGTTGTTGGTAAAGCGCCTCAATTTTGTGAACATTCTCTAAAATAATTTTATTCCACGATCATGTTATAATCGGTATTCTACAATATTACTTGTAGGCCTCATAGGCCAGCCTAGTATACTTTCAGCCCCAATTTGCTGTACAATAGTACTATTGGATTACCTGGGCCAATTTAAGCATATACACAACCATAATGTAGGATACCATCAATTTTTTCATCTTATGTAATACGATATTGAAATCACCAAAAAGCACCCAATCATGATATAAATTTGATGAAGCAATATATATAATTCATTTCATACATGTGACTACATGGATAATTGAGGGGTAATTGAACGTGCACGGCCAAAAGAAATAATGGTGCGTCGTCCGGTCAAAATTCTACCTCCAAGTAAATGGTCCTAGGAGAGGAGAAGACTTTTATCATACATATGAGATTAGTGTTACATAGCACCCAAAATTCCTCTTACGTGTTTGTAATGTCCCATGGAAGCAGGGACAGAGCCAGGGGGAGAGGGGAGGGCTGGTGTTAACACTCGTCCCCCCTCAACTTTGAGAAAATTATTTTGTTTGACCTGTGAATTTTTGATTTAAAAATTCGCCCTTTTAGTCAAAATCCTGGCTCCATCCCGACATGAAAGGTATGCATGCACCTCTTGAAATGGAAGCGTTTGAACGATGGATCACGAACTTTTTGCATGAAGTCATTTTGAAGTGGTGGCGGGCGTTAGAGGAGTGCGTAGCCATTTTGAAATGTGCAATTGAAAGATAGTACAAATGGTTAAGATGGGTTGAACTGAGGAGGTGCATTTTTTTTATGTATGTCGCATTAGTTAGTTTCTCCTAATGTTAGTTCTATTACTTATTAAGCGCAATGAATTACAAACCAACTATTGTACAACGTATTTAATTTGTTCTTAACCAAATTCCTAACCAAAACAAAAAGTATAATACTTTAATTAGATCAATTTAATTAAATTGTTAGAAATTTGATTTGAATCTGCTTTAGGTGTGGACATCATGTCTAGCCAGTTCAAGTACAGTTCGATTCGAGTTCGAGCAAAATCTAACGATCCGTGCTTTTCTACTTAGTCGAGTTTGAGCAAATAGTACATATTCGGAGGCTTGCGGACATATATAACAAAAAAAATGTTTTATTTATTTATTTTTTAATATATCTAATAATGCATTTTATAATACTATGTATATACATATACACAATTATATATTTAATATTTTCATGATTATATTTAATAGTTTGTATATATATTTTAATACAAAAATAATAATATATATGTTTTGTTTTTTGCGAGCTCCAAATCATTTACTCTGACTCGTCGAGCTCGAGCTCGAAAATCCTAGCTTGAACCGAACAATTTGATTAGGGCCGGATCAAGCTCGAAACGTGTGCACCCACAATCACGTCTCTAACCAAACAAGCAAGTCTTCAAAAGAGCACCAATACGGTGGTTTAGTAGTGAGCTTTGTAATTTTTCACTTGAATGTAGCGAGTTCGAATCTCATTGATAACAGAGAGCTTGCCATGTGCATTATAAGCTGACAATCAATTTATAATACTTGATCGAATGCCTACTAGAGCTTATTTTCAATATGCTAGTGGGCTACAACGACAGAGTTGGACTTTACGTTGCACATTACAAGTTTCATCCGAAATTACTAGATCTAGTCTTTTTAATGATAGAAAAAAAGAGGAATATGAATCTTAATTCTTAAATGATTTTATTAGTACCTCAAGCCACATTTTTCAAAATTAAAATTAAACTTACCCAAATTAATAAAAATTGTCTTTGGTCAATTAAACATTTAACAATGAAGAAATAAAGCGCACAGATCATTTCAATCAGATACAACAGCGTATTCATTTTGAAATTCAGGTGCTATTTATTGTACACGCTTTTCCTCCGGCAGCAGTCAGTAGGTGCAATCATTTCATTCGCATACTGAAATTGAAGACTCGGAAAAATCAATTGAAATTGTTGGAAGGTGAAGCAGATCTGGTTCTGATCTGAGTAGATCGAAGCTGTTGAAATCGCTCGCAGCCATGCCCGTGGCAGCTTCCGCTATTTACTTTCTTAATCTTCGCGGCGATGTCCTCATCAATCGCCTCTACCGCGACGACGTCGGGTCAGTCCCTCCCCAATCGCCTCTCTCTATGCATTAATCTCTGTATTTGTGGTTTATTTTTCGCATTATTTTTGTTGCAAACACTTTTTTTTATTTCCGAGATTGCGAGTAGTAATTTGATGCGTAGGTCAAATTATTGTTTTTTTTTCTTCTCCTTTTTCTTCCGAACAGTAGTAGGATATTGGGTAATAGCAAGCAAGCGAAGTTCTGTTTGGTTTATAATAAATAATTGTGTAGAAACTATTTTGATTTTGAAGCTGTAAATCTGTGAAACAGTAATGACTCGGTAGGGTTTTTAGATGCCTTCCTTCAGCTGTCAAAATTCACAAAAAAGAAAAGTGTGATTTGGCCCTTTGTTTTTGCAGTATGAGCAAGTCATTTTGATGCAAAGTAAAAAAAGAAGCGATTGTATTGTCTTATGAGCCTTATTTTTGGCGATACTTCTTGAAGTTCTAACTGATAGATACTTTTAGATGTTTCATGTTAATTGAACTCAAACTTCTTTTTTACTTCGTCGAAGATTAACCTTTCAATTGGCATACAAACTCAAGAATTCTATCCCTTTCCATTTATGACAAGCAGGATTATATTTCAAAACAAACTACTGAAATCTTCCCTTTGCCGTCCAATGTACCATGAGATAGAATGCTACATAATCTGCAACCAAGTGAAAGCAACCTTATGTGTACTTAAACGGCTGCAGTTGACTATTTCCACAATATCATTAGTCTTCTAACAATCTTAGTCATGCAATCAGAGAATAATAACCATTCATCTATGTTGAAACACGATAAATACCTGACCCTTCCCTGAAGTGGTGAAGTAGATTGAGCCGCTTCAGCTCTTGGTGTTTTTGATAATAAATAAAGTTTAGAAAAAATAGATTTATTTAACAAGAAATATTAATTACAAGCTCAAGCTCTTTATGTTTTTGATAATAAATAAAGTTTAGAAAAGATAGATTTATTTCATAAGAAATATTAATTACATGCTCAATGAAATACATACACCATCGCATATGGTTTAATATTCTTCAATAGTCATACAGAGGGCGGAGATCAGTATTTAGAAACTCAAACATACATGCACATGTTGCATAAGTAGCCTCAATAATGGTAGAGAAAGTTAAAGGTCATCTAAATTCTATAATATATCTAGAAAAATGTCACAAGGATTCTACAATTTAGGGCTCTACTACCATTTGGCATGCTCCTCACCAAATGGTAGTAGAGCATTTATGAATTATCATGATCCACATTACAAGTTAGCAGGTGTTCCATTTAGGTACACCAATTTCTAGCCAACAGCCATCATTCACTGAGAATGTCGAGATTAAAATAGAGTGTCATTATGTACTACAGAAGAGTCTGGATTTTTATATTCACTAAGAACCCATTAAAACTCAAGATAAACAATTCAAGTTGTAGACTCTTCTTGTACCCGCTTCTTTGCCTTCTTCAGTGAACTTGTAAAAATTAAGTAGAGCTACGTAGCTATAGAAGAGTCTCAAACATGCACTTAACAAGAAAGTGGGTGCTACTACATTTACATTTAAACTGATGTCTGTACTATGAAGCATCTAACATATGTAAAAAATGTCTATTGGAAATGTGTGATTCATACAGAGGCAAGTGCTCTAATGTTAAATTGCATATTAACCATTAACCATTGACTCTACTGCATTTGCATTTAAACAGATGTTTAGTACTATGATGAAGCAATTAACATATGTATAAAATGTGTATTGGAAATGTGTGATTCATACAGAGGTAGTGCTCTAATGTTAAATTACATATTAACCATTGACCCTGCTGAAGGAAAAACAAGTTGCCAACCTCTTCATGACCTAGCCGTTTCCTTGAACCTTTACAAACGAGTATTATAAGTTGCAAATGTGGTGTCTGTGTTCTTTTAAGACCTCCATTGTCAGCACAATGTGCATCTGTCATCGATGCCCCCACGTACACCCATAGTTGTTAACGGCGAATGGTGCGGCACGGCGCATATGGTCCCATGGCGCACGCCTTATTGAAGTGCGGCGCATAAGTACAAAAATAAATCAATATACTTAGATATAAATATATATATATATATATATATAGTTATATAGAAATAATGATATTAGTTATACAAAAACAAAAATATATATTTATATACCCCTAAACGTTTCAACAACATATAGTCTATTACATATTATAATGTACAAATTTCAGCAGTATACAATCAACAATATACATATTTCAATAAAAATATAGCGAGAGAGAGAAGAGAGAATGTAGTAGCAGCACGAGAGAGAGAGAGGGAGGGCGAGGCTTCTCTCTTCATCTAGGAACAGGAACATCATCAAGAGTGAACCATGGACCATTAGATGGCTTTTGTGAAGAATGCTTTGTTGGTTGACTAGAGGCTTCAGTAGTTTCTTGATCAGAGTTGAGTTTTTCATCTGAATCTTCAACAACTTGTTCTTCATTCTGTCTGTTAGATTCTCCGGAAGCAACCATAATTGCAAAAGAAGATTTTAGTAAAGATATCATGTCAGAACCTGTTGATCCATCAATAAAGCACCAGTTCATGGAAAAAGATGAATTCCAAAGGTTGAATTTTATTGAAATAATTTGGTACACGAATTTTGAAGTGCTTAATAATATAAGACTCAATTGTAGAGTCTACATTATTATTAAGGACCAAAACAGAAGAAGGAATTTTCAGTCGTGTAGATAAAATTCATGAACCAAATTTGATATAACCCATATCTAGCAAAAATGATAGACAACAATCCCTTGGACTCCTACAGCTTGATACAAGAGTTTCAAATGTGGCATCTGCATGTACATCCCTAACTTTAGTTGTTTTAGGTTTCTCAGACTTATAAAAGTTTGGGCTATTTGGTTCTCTCACTTCACTGAGGCTATGATTCTAGTCCTTTGAATCAATTTTAAAGGTGTGTTCAAGAACTTAATTTCTGTGAATAGTACATTTGAATGTCAGTGGTGCCATTTTCCTAAATTTACTGCTTTAAATTGTTTCTTGGTCTATGTTGATTGTTATATTCAGTTTGATCTGCAGCTCTGTTAATAGCATTTCCTTTATAAAAATCAATTTACGACACAAAATTGTACACACTTATTCATTTTATGTTGAAACTAATCAGAGGCAACATGGTGGATGCTTTCCGGATGCATATAATGCAAACAAAGGAACTTGGCACGTGTCCTGTACGGCAGATAGGGGGCTGCTCTTTCTTTTACATGAGAATTAGCAATGTTTACATTGTGATTGTTGTTAGCAGCAATGCCAATGTTGCATGTGCATTCAAATTTGTTGTTGAGGTATGTTTAATGCTTAAGATGCTGGACTTTATGCTTTCACCAGTGAAACCCCGTGGCGAGGCATGGGATACTGATTACAAATATAAATATATTATATATATATATATATATCATTACCTAATTTATTTATTTATTTTATAATATAAAAAATAAAAGTTTGCTGACTATCAGCGAAAAATATATTTATATGATTACTAAATCATATTATTTTAGTCTCAAAAATAATAATAGATGATTGTTATACTAAATAAAATGAATACTAACAAATAAAATGATCGATAAATATCATTGATAAGATAAATAGATATAGAGAAGTTAGTTTTTTATTTGAACTAAAAGTTTGTTGGTAAATACCTTATTTTGAATTTCAAATTTTGAATATTTTAGATAAAGATTAATAACAATATTTATCCAAATTAAATCAAAAATAAATTAATATACTTTTGTTGCATGATCGAGTATAATTAGGCCATCCACATGTACGCTTACTTGGATGGGCTCAAAGGTTGTGTTTCATAACCAGGTCTCAGGTCTTCTCTGCTCTTACGTGAAACTTTTTGTTGTTGGAGGAATAGGTGAATAGATGCTGAGTGGGGAACATAAATGGCATTTTAAGCGTAATCATCTTAATGCATCTCGCCCTTTCCTAGTTTCAAGTGTCTAAAATCCGGAGCAATTAATTTCTTCATTCTCTCATCTTTATAGTAAGACAGACAATCTGATTCTTAGCTGGCATAATTTGAGTCCATGTGTTTTGGCTCACATTTCCGAGGGTCTCTAATGCTATATTCCAAGTCTTTTGTGGCTGTGAATGTATACAAGTGATATTCATTTTTCAACATTTCTTTTAGTTTCCTTGACGCTTTCATCTGCTTTATGTGCAGGCAGTTGCATTGTTCAAATCGTACTTTGGAGGGGCTTTTGATGAAGATGCTATCCGCAATAATTTTGTTTTAATATATGAACTGTTGGATGGTACGCCAACTGAGAATATTTACTAGATATATTCTTATCAACAAAGAAATCCTTTTTTTAACTCAAATTGTATCGAAGATATTACTTTAGTACATGTTCTCAAATGTATCTGATATAAATATGCTTGTCTGCATCTACTCTTCACTAAGGAAAGAAACCAAAAATACTAAATAAATTCTTTATGCTGTACATCAAGCCATAGACTAGATGGACATATTTGGTTAAAGGAGTATGTGAAATGGTCATGTTCTTTTGGATGCTCTTCAATGTAGCTTGGATTAGCTTTCTGTTCTAAGAAACTAATAACTTATGGAGGAAGACTTGGCTCCTCAGCCTCTTTTGCTAGTTATTAGTCTTTTCCGTGTATGCTTATCGAATTGTTCACATAGATTTATGAACAGTGTGTATAAACTATGATCCAATGTCCCAAGTTTGAGTTCTTTATAAGCCAAAAGTAACTGTGTGCAACGATAAGACTATTTGCATTTAAAAGTTGCTTGACTAGTCTTGCAGGCGCTCTTACCATAAACCATTTCCATTCTGTGAACAAAACCGAGAAAACGAATAGTGTCCATAAAGAAGATTATTTGCCTTTATAAGTTGCTTGACTAGTCTTGCAGACGTCTTACAATAAAATCATTTCCATTCCATGAACAAAACTGAGAAAAAGAATAGTTTAGTATCTATGTAACCAAAACGGACTGAATGCTGGACTGAAGTTTTATTTGTTACATTTCAATTGCAGAAATTATGGATTTTGGTTACCCTCAAAACCTGTCTCCTGAGATCTTGAAGCTTTATATAACTCAGGAAGGTGTCCGCTCGCCATTTTCGTCTAAGGTTAGAATTTGCTCACAATTTTCTCATAGCTGAATTAAAAATAAGGAAGTTATATTTTTGAAGAGGTATATGATCCTATCTAATCAATAAAACATTTGAATTACTTATGGGTGGATTATCCTGACATTGTCCGCACGTGAATAACCAAACAGCCTGCAGATAAACCAGTTCCCAATGCAACTTTGCAAGTTACTGGTGCTGTTGGTTGGCGAAGGGAAGGTCTTGTCTATAAAAAAAACGAGGTAGGATAGCCGAGTAACCACCCTACTTTCTAATGTTTTTAACATTGCTAATATGCTAGATTAATTGTTATTTCTGTACAGGTCTTTCTTGATATTGTAGAATCTGTTAATCTTCTGATGTCTTCAAAAGGTATACTAATTCATCCATTGTGAGATTCAATCTTTGATGCATCTTTTGTTCTTGGTTCCTCTTTACCGTTTTGAAGTTAGAATGTTATTCTTATTATATTTTTATGCACTTACACACTGATTACCTGTTAACCCTTTGGCATTGTAGGTAGCGTTCTACGCTGCGACGTTACTGGAAAAGTTCTTATGAAATGCTTCCTCTCTGGGATGCCTGATTTGAAGTTAGGCTTAAATGATAAAATTGGACTTGAAAAAGAGTCACAGCTGAAGTCCCGTCCTACTAAAAGGTAGCTTTATATTTATCTGCTAAATCTAATAAATTGCAAACTGATGAACTGGCTGTATACAGCGAATTCTGATGAAATGATACGTTAGTAGTAAACAGCATAGAGTTGTACTCTTCAACTGAAAAAAGAATAAAAAGATTTTGCAAAGGCATGTTTGGTAACTGTTCCAAGCTTTGAGGTAGATGTCAAGTGACATTGTTCAGTAATGTGAACTGGCAAGCATGAAACTCATGGACATTAAATTGAAAATTTGTTTTTTTTAGTGAATTCATCATTACCTCAGTCCGTCACACTTGCTTAAGTTTCCTGTTGGCATCTATATCACCACTTATCAGTATAATAAAATTAAAAAATCTAGATTTTGACGTTAAGTTTGAGATAGTTCTTTAACTACACATTTTTTTTCATCAGTCAAATCTGTGATAGTACATCTTGGGAATATAATTATGTATGCAAATGTAGGCAATAACCGTTTCAAGTGCTATCTAGAAGTACCTTTTTCCTTCCTTGATACTTATGTCCCTGTTTCTCTCATTGGATGTATCATTTTAAATAATAACGTTAAAGACTAGTAATTTTCTTTGTGATATCTCTAAAAAGTATTGTTATCCGTTAATTTACTTTGTGGTTTCTGAAGATGTTTGTCCCAAATTCAATGTGAATCTTGGGTTTACGAATTGTAAGAATTTTTGAATCTTAAGATTATCTTCGTTCCTTTGGTTTTGTGGATTGAATTCATTAGCGGGATTGCATAGAAACCTTTTCACGACTGGAGAAAACTTACATTTGGGAATAGAGATACTACTTTACCAATCAAGTCAAAGATTGGACAGTTTGTGGGCATGAATTTTACTTCACAAATCAATAGTTTTGATTATGCAGCAGTTAGGAGAAGGCTTCATCTTCTTAATATACATTTAAACCTGTTGCTCTGTTGCTCTTCATCCACATTATTTAGTTTTCTATGATATAATTATATTGGCTATGACTTAATTGTGCTGCATAATTTTTTATGAACGAATTATGTTCCTTGTTTTCTTGCAATTAATTTTGCAATATTTTAGGTACGGTTATAGATCTGTTCTTCCGCAATTGTCATCTAATTTTTTCGCTTGTGTGCGTGTTGTTTTGACCATCTGAATAATCATTTTCCAATGTCCCTGATAACCGTGTTTAATATGTTGCTTCCAGCGGAAAAACTATCGAGCTTGATGACGTCACTTTCCATCAATGTGTAAACCTGACAAGATTCAATTCAGAGAAGACTGTTAGTTTTGTTCCTCCAGATGGTGAATTTGAGTTGATGAAGTAAGCAGTTTCTGGACTTCCATGTCAGTGCAAGGATAATTAGTCAATATATTTTCCTGGACAAGATTCCCTTATGTGATCTCTTATCCAATCAGATATATCGCGTCTGATTTACAAAAGAACATGTTGTTTGATTAAAACAGATTATCTAAAACTAGACTACATCTGATCTGATCTATTATTCCAGATTAGTCCTAAGAAACTCTCGACTTCCAAGAGTATTTTTCCAGAGATTCCTAAGAGGAATTCCAGATCAGCACTTCTTTTGTGCGAATGGTCCATTTCCCTAAACAAACTTATTGCTCGTGTCTACTCAAGGTTTTGCTTAATACTGCTTCGTCATAGTTTCCTTGCATTTTCTTCCATCTTTGTGAGTGGTAGGGCCAAATTGGAGAAGTGGGGAAATTCTCTTTAAGCTTCTTGCTATCTTGAAAGATTCTTATTTTTAACTTTTATTTCTTGTTTTTGTCCTTCTGGCTTGGACCAAATTGGTTTTCCCTCTATAAACTGGCATCTTCTCTTACTATTAGAGTTGGCACTTTAAGGAAATTGGTACACGGCAATCACCTGTGATATATATGATTGGAATCAGAAGAATTCTTATATTGCTTTGCCTTTTCAATTAGTCTTATGTTGCAAACTGACGTTTTGGTAATAATGAACCATTTTCCAACTACTTGATCAGTTAGGGATATATAATCATGTCCTTTAAATGATTGTTGAACACTTTTTTACAACAGACTCTGCAGCCTGTCCTTAATTGGCTTCTATCATTCTCGATTTTGATGTCTTCAGTTTTCTGTATTTGTGTCTAGATAGTAATGAGATACTTATTGTTAGTCAGTCCTTAAGCATAGACTCCATCCTGAGTTTTCTGTATTTTTGTCTACATAGTAATGAGATACTTATTGTTAGTCAGTCCTTAAGCTTAGACCCTACCCTGTTTATAAACCTGAACATCAATAAAAGGGAGGGTCATATGGTGCTTACCTCTAAAAAATACAAGTCAAAATTAACAAAGTGAAAGGAAGTAATCCTATTTTCTGCAGCTCCAGGATCCCTGTTATTCTAAATTTTATATCTTGATCTCAGAGCATCGTGAAACTTGTTTAGATTCACAGGCTCATTTTCATGGTGAACAGCTGACTTGTTTATTTCATTAAAAGATATTTGGATTCCATTACATGAAGAATAGTTAGTCTTATTTCTTTTTGGCCCTTGTTACACCTATGAATTTGTACTTATTCAAGCTAGTATCAAATAATTGTAATGTATATGCAACATTATGGTCCTGTAGTGTTTCAATTATTGTTATCTATGTGAGCCATCCATGTATGAGTGCCTTATTTTCTATATGTTTTAATCCAATGGTAAATGCTTTTTGCCATAGGTATCGTATTACAGAGGGGGTTAATCTTCCATTTCGGGTTTTGCCAACTATCAAGGAATTGGGTCGTACACGCATGGAAGTGAATGTGAAGGTTAAGCATCTTAATTTAATATGCTTATTTGGTTGGTAACTAATAACATTTTTAACAAGCTTCTTCTCCATTTCAGGTGAAGAGTGTTTTTGGCGCAAAAATGTTTGCACTGGGGGTGGTTATTAAGATTCCAGTACCAAAACAAACAGCCAAAACAAGTTTTCAGGTGACATCTGGCAAAGCTAAATACAATCCTTCTATCGACTGTTTGGTATGGAAGTAAGTTTTTCATTTCTGATGTATCATGTGAGCATTTCTTACTTCTGTTCTCGTGGAACACCTTTTCTTTCTATTGCACTATTTTAATTTGGGAAGTTTTCTACGTGAACATCACTAAACGGGAAAATTACACTTTTGGTCCCATAGGAGTTGACCCAAAACACTTTTAGTCCCATAGGACTATTTTTTGACACTTTTAGTCCCCTAAGAGTGAAAAAGTGACTTTTAGTCCCAAACATTAAAAAATGGACGGAAAAGAGCATTTGAGTCACACGCGCCGTTAGTCTTGAAGAAAAACAAAAAATAAATTAAAATAAAATTCAAAATATTAATAATTAAAAAAAATAGAAAAAAATCCAAAATTCAAAAACCCATCTTCTCCACCCCTGAACCCCCATCCCGTCGGCCCCTCTACCCAGCCCGTCGGCTCCCCCCAGCACCATAGACTCCGTCGTCACCCTCGGTCGTCACCGGTGAGGTTTTCAGCTACGATGGTGATTAGGGGTTTTGGGGGGGGTCAAGCTTTGGAGGTGGCGGTGGCAGCGGCAGCGTAGATTTAGGATGGTGGGGGTGGGGCGAAGAAGACAACACAGTCCAGTCATCTTCTTCCTTTCTTTTCCCTTTTTTTTTTGTTTTTTTTTATATATTTTGAATTTATTTTAATTTCTTTTTTATTTTTTTTCCTATTTTTAAGACTAATGGCGCGTGTGACTTAAACGCTCTTTTCCGTCCATTTTTTAACGTTTAGGACTAAAAGTGTCACTTTTTCACTCCTATGGGACTAAAAGTGTTAAAAACAGTCCTATGAGACTAAAAGTGTTTTGGGCCAACTCCTATGGGACCAAAAGTGTAATTTTCCCTCACTAAACTGCAAACTGCTACTGTCTAACGTGCAATTATGCTGAAGAAGTTTAACTTACATTAATGTAAATACACCAAATCAACTTAAATGAAACTAAATTGAGCAATACGACTCCAATGGAGAAACAATGGAGTTAAGAACTTTATATAAATTTGGGATAATTACATTCACACCCCCTCAATGATTGTGTAATTACACAAACCTCCCCTCACTAATTGATAATTACAAAGACACTCCCTCATGTTAAAGATTTCTTACAATTGCACTCCCTGTGTGTGTAATAATTCTTACAATTGCACCCCCCCTGTAAACCTTACAACTAGACCCC
Organism: Buddleja alternifolia; assembly: GCA_019426215.1. Lineage (NCBI taxonomy): Eukaryota > Viridiplantae > Streptophyta > Magnoliopsida > Lamiales > Scrophulariaceae > Buddleja > Buddleja alternifolia. The sequence goes on along the minus strand of CM033399.1, from coordinate 7,744,198 downwards.
CTGAGGGGATGTGTTTGTAATTATCAATTAGTGAGGGGAGGTTGGTGTAATTACCCCATCGTTGAGGGGGTGTGAGTGTAATCATCCCTATAAATTAAATAGGAGAAAATTGGAGACAACTAAGTTTAATTTCTGAAATAAAGACTGGGAAACTTAATATTCTTTGTATAGAGTGTTTTTTGGGTTCTGTTTAATTTCAGAAAGATATTTGGTGGAGAAAGGGCATGATAACTTTTCCAATTATGGGATATTGCTTGGGGTGAGGGGGTGGGGGAGGATGTCCAAAAATGATCTCTTAGATTGTTTTTATCTGAATACGGGCCTTCCGACTGCCCAGTTGATGCAATGCCACAGCTCAACTGGAGTTTCGAATGCACGTGCTACCCATTTGTGTTTTTCTGTGATATTCTTCTTCTTCCTCAGTATTACTAGACTATATCCTATTACGCTCAACTGGAGTTTCGAATGCACGTGCTACCCATTTGTGTTTTTCTGTGATATTCTTCTTCTTCCTCAGTATTACTAGACTATATCCTATTACACCCATTTCATGAAATCTCAAATATTCTTTATGTGCTTTTAATTTGAGCCTTGTGCAAGGACCTCAGTGATTAGTTAATTTTAACTTCAATCGGATCAAATCGAACTATCATCTTCACTTTCCAATGTAATTAATATTATTGTACTCTAGAATAAATTAAATTATTTGAGTGTTCTCTTTCTTGTAATTATTGAGATTGACGCCTCTATGATATGTCCATGGGAATTAAAATTTTAACTACTCACATATTGTTTCTCATGTTTATCTTATAATTTCCCATTTGTCTTAATCAAATATTTCAATATTGAAATCACATTTTCGTATGATTTCAATGACACTCACTTGAACTATTTTGACCAAAGATCTACAATATTTGAACATACAAATTTATTAAAGGGGGTTTCTGTTATATCTATATGATATATCTTCATTTCATGTTGAATATCTTTCACAACATTTCATGCAACCACCGAATACAAATATATCGACCTCGAGGCCCTTTCTTTTGTGTGCATCAAAGTGCTTTGTGCTGCATGCGTAAGTGCACGATATTCATTTTGAATCATTGTTTATTAATTTATTTCTTTCAAGTAGTAGTTTTTTAAAAAAAGAACTCAAGTGGTCCAATTGGGTGTTCAGGTCATTAGTTTAAGCCAACTTCTTATATCTTTGGAATTTCTATCCCCATAACCAATATCATCCTATATAGAACATTTTCCTTTTTTGCAGACAAGAAGCCTATTAGTCATACTAACTACAATTCTAGTTCTAGTAACTCATGGTCTTTGTAATCTGACACATATTTGAAAAACAACGTAGCTTTTCACTAAGATTACGGTCATATGTAAACAGCATCTGTTTTTTGGAAATTACGTTATAATAATCCACACAACTTACAATTAAAACCAATATGTTATAAGAAAAGATAAATATTCCAGAAAAAGATGCATCATGCTATTAGATTGTGGAGTACAGTCACCAACCTGTGGTGGTCCAAGAGAGGCGAAGATGGGTGATCATGGCAGTGACTGGTGGTGGCGAAGAACTTGTCCACTTGATTCAAATGTAAATAGAGACGAGGGAAGGAGTGGAGAGGACCTTGTTGAACAAAGAGGGTTACAGTGAAAGTGGGTGGCTCAAATGAGTAGAAAGAGAATTTTTTTCATTACACGCTCGGCTTTATGTTTTTGCAGTTTTAGCTAATAAGGAGTTTGGGCTAAATACCTGAAGAAGGTCTCAAGTAATGATGATTTTACACTCTTGTTCAGTGTTTAACAAGAAAGAGAAAGGAAAAGATCTCTGGGTTATTTGTGAATGAAACTAAATCACATAGCTAGCGTATAACTATAACAAAGAGTCGGTTTTAAAGATGAGTTGTACTCATGGCTCATTCTTGGACATATTACAACATTTCACTCACAAACAGTTGTGAACTTATTCGAGACTCCTAAATATGTTAAAGCACCTTTTCATAGCGCGAAGAGTGAGCGCTACTCTTATGTTTCTTAAGGAAGTAGTTTCTAAGTTCCTCTTTCCATTAGCCGAAGTAGAATCATCGCCTGAATTGGTGCCATAGTACCGTCTCATTCTCTAGCTATTTTGTGACCTTTTTTCTTGGAATACTAAGTCAAGTAAGTTTCAACTTATATCTCATATTGTATTCTCAAACAGTAATGTACATATTCAACACGCTAAGGCATTGGAAAAAACTAAATAGAATGAAAAACTAACATGTCCGACATTTGTAACATACATTTACAATCATTTAAAATGTGCAAGACATTAATAAACTAAACGTGGAATGCAAGACATAACTTACAAAGAAAATACTATAAATCTTTATTACAGTACATTGGAAAATACTATAAATCTTTATTATAGTACATTGGAGTTGATACTTTATACTTGCTTCCTCTGAATGCAGGATTCACTCTTTAACTTGATATTAAATGTTTTACAATCTTGTTTCTCCAAAACGACTTTAATCATATGTTTGGTTTAGACCTATTTGTCCACTGCATCCTCAGAGCTATGTTGTGATAAAATGTGTATGTGACTGTATCTATGCCAATATAAAATCCCAGAAGCACTCTGTTAAGCTGCTGTGTTACGTTAATTGTTCAGCTTGATTATGGGCATGTTGGGTTCTTTGCAGGATAAGAAAATTCCCTGGACAAACTGAGCCGACTCTGAGTGCTGAAGTAGAATTAATTTCCACGATGACTGAAAAGAAGTCTTGGACTCGGCCTCCAATTCAGATGGAATTTCAGGTACTTAAGAAAATTGATTTTGATATCACATAATAATGGTTCCATTCATAAGCATCAAACTATTTTCAACAATATTATCTTTTCATAATGAAGAGACAATGACATGTCTAAGATCATTTATGTATAATCTTCTTTAGGAGGTTTTGTGCTGTTGTCAAATCTTTAAAATTCAGTTGACTTGGCCGATGCCAATGGAGTCAGAACATCAATAAATTGTGAAATCTAGAACTTCAACAAAATATTATTTTGGTGGTCTGGGATTTTTTTTTAAATCATTGGGGAAGATGAGATTGGGATTGTGTATCTCATGGAGATTTTTCAGAAATCATCAGAAAGAGATGTGTGATCAGTGTTTTGCATGTGGGGAAAATTTGGATGTAGAATACAAGAAGAAATGCAGAAACTTGTATGTGACTTCAACTTAAGGAATGCTTGGGCTTTTATAAAAGTATAAATAAAAAAAGAAAAACTATGACAAGGGAAGACAAGACAAACAGTTCTCTGGAGATCTGGATTATTATCCATTTCTTCCTGATAATGTCCGGAATGCTATCTTAATTACATGCTATTTGCTTAAAGTAACAATGTTCGACCACAAAGGGACTTCCAGTTTGTATGCAGAAAAGTTTCTTCGAGAATAATAGTAGTGTGTGATTACCATCTAATAAACGCGAAAGACATAAGATTCGATGTAAAAGACATTGAGAATGGATTGCCACACGGCCACATTTGTTAGATTTTAGATGATGTTTATCTGCTTGTGCCTGTGCCCCTTATTGATGTTCTGATATTGTTGTTTGGCTATTTTATTAAACATTTTATACCCCTCCCTTTTCTCATATTTCACATTGCTTTAAGCCAATCAATTTCTCCTTTAGATGTAAAAGACCCTATGATGCTTAACATCGAATCTTTACAATCCAATTGAGTAATGAAATCATGTCTTGGCCAAAAGAATGTCTTTTCCCTAAAGGAAAAAGAGATTACCCAAAGATTAGGGGTAATCTCTTAGTAGTGAACATTAGGGGGAGTCGTCGGCAGATGTTTCAAGGTTTGAAAATTCAAAGTTGATTTTTAGCATATTGCTTTTTACTTCATATTCCCCATCTCACAAACAAGGCCATATATGTGTCAGGTTCCTATGTTTACAGCATCTGGATTGCGTGTTCGTTTCCTCAAGGTATTCTACATTCCCCATATGATATCCTTGCGTTTTGCGGCATTTATAAGATTGTTATAACTGTAATCCAATTTCTGCAGGTTTGGGAGAAGAGTGGATACAATACAGTTGAATGGGTTCGTTATATTACAAAAGCCGGTTCATATGAAATCAGATGCTAAAATAAATAAATTTCTCCGGTGTCACTCATGGCCTGCTCAGAGCGAACACATTGCCATCATGAGCAACACATGGATTCATGTATCGTTCAAGGTAAAGATTATTAATTGACAACAAAAAGAAAATTTAAGGCCAAATGTTTTGTGGCAGGTTGTTCATAGAGACTCTTCGGAAAATTATGAAATTTGGTTTCGGATTTTTGTTGTAAAGTGGTAGGGTTATAATACTAGGATTGGCAAAGTGAGCATCACATGATATACATAAGAATTCTATTTGCTTTTTTTACACAATTTATTTGTCTGATTGATTTGAGATTAAGTGTGTGAAAATCAAATGTATTTTCTTAATGGAATTATGGGATCTTCAGCTATGTTATACGTAGGGGTTCTATTTCTTTGGCAAAAAATGTGGTAATTACATGTCGTCGATTATGATATTTGATGAATTTTTTGAATTTTTCTTCGAATGGGTAAGAATGAGTTTCATCTTTGCATTTGTGGGATGATTGTAATTATATTGAAATTTGGAGCCCCCTAAAAATAACTCTCTTTTCCCCCCACTATTTCCATGTTAATATTTCCAAAATTCCAACTATTAGTAGATGGAGCCAATTGTACTGAGCAACAGTTGGCAATTGCAATTAATGTTTCTAGAAAATTAGAAACACATAATGCAATTGGATAGCATGAGACAAAGATGACAATTGGTTCTCTCTTGTGAATCATAGGATGTCTACATGTTTAATCGCACGCACGTGTAATATATTATAACCCATTTATTGATAGTTCTTTTATTACAATTTATTGTATCTACCTACATCCATAAATTCTAAAACCTGCAAAAATAGTTTTTTTGGTCTAAAAATCTAGCTTGTTTGATACCTTTTTTTATTTTTTTGATAAAAGAGAGCTTGTTTGATACCTTGATGTTTTTACCTTCCTACTTACACCACTACATTGTTACTGTTACCACCCTCTGTTATCATTACTAGTTATTGCCCGTTTGTGGTAACATAATATTAGTTTGTTAGAATTTTTCAGTTTAACTAAACTTCAAAACTATTAGTGCTAAAGTATATTACATGTACGTTCCGAAATGAAATATGACTTACCAGACATTTTATAGATACTTGTGTCGAATAGATTTTGTTTGAGATCACGTACATTGTAAGTTACCAGAGTTTTGATATTTATAGCATATAGATTTTATTTGAGAGAGTTTAATTCCAAAATATTACTTCAAAATAAACTAATTCCCAAACTACATCACTCTTCCAAAAATAATTCTCATAATATTACTTTTAGTGCCACGTGAGCAAAAAGTTAGTATTTGCAATTATTTATTTCTTTACGATTCACTTATTTTTGGGAAAATCAGTGTTTTAAAAGGCGAAGGCACTGGGCGGGACGTTTTATGTCCCACTGGGCGTATGCCCCCGCGAATTTTGTTTTTTTAGTATTAAAAAATATAATATAATGTTAAGAATTAATTTAAATTAGAAAAAAATTATAAATATTGAAAGAAAAAACTAAGTAAAAAATTAAGATAGAGAAAGTTAAAAATAATAAGATATTCAACCATGCAAACTAAAAGTTCGAGCTCAGCTTTTGCCAAAAAATAATTAAAAAAAATCAAGATAGACAAATAATTATTTCAAATTCTAGCGTTAAGCAAAATAAAGATTTAAAATAATAGTTGATGAACTCTAATTTACTCAATCACAATTAAAAGTCTTCTCATTAAGATCATTATCTTCAGCTCTCAATACTCGAGCACTAAGCTTTGTTGTTGTTGCTGCTTGTTGCTTAGTTTTTTTTTTTTTTTTAAATATTTGATTTAATTGAATAAGTGGGTCATGGGTTTTTACTAAAAGAATAAAATATGTAAAAAGTTTAAGTGGGCCTAAAAGGGTGGGTTTTAGATTGGAAATTGGAAAAAAAATCAATTTAGACCTAAAATCATAACGTATGGACATGAAATATATTGGGCGTACGCCCAAGGATTGGGCGCGTTTTCACCCGGGGAGTACGCCCCAATTGCTTGAGCGTACGCCCACGAGGAGTTACGCCCCCCTCCCATTGCCCCAGGCGTTTAAGCAACGCCCCGCCCCCGGCATATGCCCCAAGCGCGTGCCCCAAGACTGCCTTTTAAAACATTGGGGAAAATCAATTGCATAAAAATAAAGGGGTAGTACAAAAAAGTGCACAAAGGGATTCCTTGCCACATCCAAGCACCTACACTAGGACAAAAATAAGAATAACTATTGCCTAACCAATCTAGTCTATAGACCAACATCTACCAGAAACAAGTATACCCATGTTCAAACATTTATAATGCACATTCAAAGGATTACAAAGAATAACCTACCACGCTAACATCGAAATTCTCCTAATGCCAATAATAGCAGCATCACTCCTAAAAACAAAATTCATCAATTAGAACTCTTCGCAAGGGCATCCTTGCTTATAGGCCCTCTCAATGAATTAGCCTTCGTTCCCTTCAGTTCAGATTGAATCTGGAAGCTTTGTGAATTGCCCGAATCATAATCCAATATATCTTTAACTAAACTTGCAAATTTATTCTAGACCAGTAATGTATCCTTACCTGAATCATCTTCATCACCCACATTCCTCGTCGGGACCATTGGATCACTCTTTGTTTCTTCTTTTCTTGTTGTCGGCTTTTTACTTGCACTGATCCACTCATCCATCTTAGGGTTCGATTGGAATTTTATTGATGACTTGTTGCTTAGGAACATATACATTCACCAGTGGTTTATCTTCCTTCCTAACTTTAGGACATTGTTAGCAATTATGTCCAAACGACTTACATACCTTGCAAGTTTTGGGTTTCCATTAATATTATTCACTTTGCTGAAAATATTTTATATTTCTGACATTCTTATCATTCTTCTTAACAGAAAAGATTAACAAATAATATTTCGTTGATTCAATTTTTTTCTCCTGTATATACATCGTTTATGACAATATTTTATGAATGGACACAAAAGACATTTAAAAGTGACATTTTTTATTTTTATTTTAGAATTTGGTTACTAAATAAAGTTATGATAATAGTTTATAGGATGGGATTCTTGTTCGTACTGGAAGAATTTTATGGTTTCATGATTTGCTTCATTTATTGAATAAATAATATACAGGATATACTATCATGAGACTAATGTAATTCTTTTTGAAATAATACTAAAAAATTCCGCAGGGGAGCTTTTGAAAGGTGTTCCTCTAGAAAATGACCAACCTTGAAAACTAACAGATTATAAATATTTCGCCTCTCTCTCTCCTCATATCTCTATCTAAATTCTAGCCTTCTTTTTCTTCTATTTTTCTCCGTCAGCGATAGCTTGGTGAAGCAATTGTCTACTTCACCACTGTTACCACCACCATCATCGGCGGATTAATTGGGTTGAAGTACCCTTCTTCAAGTTGTACATCACATCTTCAAATATGACGAGACAGATATGAATCTAAAGAGACATAGACAGATCTGATGAGATGAAGACGGGTGATACATAAGTTTTTATATAGCGTTTTAGATATTTTGCATAGTATTTTATTTTCTCTCTCGTATGAGAGTTTGCTTTCTTTCTCGAATGAGAGTTTCATCTTTCCTTCAATAGGAGTTGTATAAGAATTTTCTTGTGTTCATTTGTGAGTTACGTTCTTAAGATTTGTTATCTTCAAAAACTTGATAGTTGGTGTTTCAGATGTTCTTACAACATTATTTGAGTCGATATGAATTGTATTGTTCCAGGCCTTATAAACTTTCGATTGAATGATATATAAGATTGATTTTCTTCAAAAAAAAAAGAAAAGAAAACTAACAGATTATAAATTATATTTCTAATATCCTTATCAATTAAATAAGGATTTTTAGGCAAATAATTTTTTTCTAAATTTATTTGTTTTTTCTCGAGATAATTTAGAATGGGAAAATTACACTTACCATACCACAACTTTACTCCGTTTTAATTTTAATCACATTCATGATAAATTCTCAAATTTAGTCTCATAATAAAAACGATCAAAATCACGCTAGCCGGTCTTCATTAAGTGCAAATACTTTCTTCATAGTAACTCTTCATTTAGAAAATTAGAGTTTCTATTTTAGTTGTTACACTATCAATAATATCATGACACTCGACACCATTCCAAGTGTAACAAGGCAAATAACTTTTACACCAACTAATAGAATGGTATTGACGAACAATGTTTGACATTTTCACTCTTCAATAAAACCATTACACACAACCACCATTTTAAGAGCAAGTAGGGGAGTTCATGGTTTTTCAAAATCGTACCATACCGGCCGTACTGAAATTTTTTTTTTTTAATAAAAAATTAGGTTTTGGTATGAGCCGAGACCGTACCGAATATTTTGGTATGGTTTTGGTTTTAGAAATTCTAAGCCGGTTAAAACAAAGTACCGGACCGTATATTACATATGATAATTTATTATATTATTCATGTTATATATAAGTGATTCTACTAAAGAAACTTATAGAACGTATAGGGACAAATACATTAAGAATCAGATTTATTTTACAACTAATGTGAGATTTTGAGGGTTTTAAAATTTTATGAATTTAGGAATTAGTTAATAGAATTTATCTCTCAACTTTCTTTGTTTGATTTCTATTGACTTTATAGTTTTAACAAAATCCTGGTGAAGTAGTATTTTTTTGTGTTGGTTCAACTATAATAATAAGAGTTTGATTCTTATTTGATTTTACCTTTATTTTAACGTTGATAACTTTCTTATTTTTTAGTATATCATGTAAAATTTCACTAACTCAATTCTTTTCAAAATCTGTCAATATAAAATAATAATATTTATTAAGATATTCATGTAATTTATATCTAATTTTTTTGTATATACTTTTTATTTGATAATATGTCAAATCTAAAGGTCTCGTATGTGATAAAATCATAATTAATGAGTATAGGATAAATTTCACTAGACTTTCGTGCATAAAAAGGTTGAAATAATACTATGTGGATAAATTTGTAAAAATACCACAAAACCGTACCGTACCGAACCGAAATCGCATGATACCGGTTTCAAAAAGTTCGATTTTGGTTTTAACTATCTAAACATTGTAATTATTGGTATGGTATAAATTTAGTTCCTAAAAAAAAGCAAAAATCGAACCGTGTGCACCCCTAAGAGCAAGGAAACAAATAAATTCTGTCTCGTCAAACAATGTATTAGATTTTCGCTCTTAAAATAAATTGAGTTGTTTTGCCAAGTAATGAATACACTTTCTATTTATAAGTGTTTCTACATGCACTATATTATGCATTGGAACATCCTACCAATAATTTGCCTTTGCATCTGATAGTGTTCTATGTCCGGCGAGCTATCTATTGTCTTAATCACTGGAACATAAAAGTTATGACAGTCTTGTCTTTCATATCATATCAAACCTGTTTGGAATGGCTTCTTTTATCGTATATATAGATTTAACTAATCTAGATAAAGATCCTATGGATTATATAATGCTAGGGCAGTAGTGTGTTGTTAGAGTGTATGCCCTCAAATGCCATAAAGAGGATAGATTTATAGGGCATGGACATTGTAACTAAACTATGGTTTTTTCAATTAATATAAGGCATTTGATTATTGTTTTCTTATAGGCATTTGTAATGTATAATAAACAACGTAAAGTCCTTGATGACAAGGCAAACCCTTTACCTTCTATGGGATAGGAGGATAGGCGCTAAAGTGGTTTGATCCCTGTCATCTAAAAGGGTTCGCAAGTCTAAGAAATATTGATTGGGCATCAATAGTGAATACAGGCTTGTATGATATAAGTTTTGACAGAGAAAGTGTCAGTCGTACACTATGGAAATGGTAGTGAGAATTTATGTCATAGACACATCAGTTGGACTGATATGTTTGAACACGACTCGCATCAGTTTCATCACATAGGTATTCACTCTTTGACAGTCAATGATGAAACTGATAAGCTGTGATAGGTACGCGTGAACCTTCGACCTGAGGAATCGAGTTGAAGGTATACTTGTGACATCAAGTCTGTCATTAGAGTAGTTAGATCCAAATCACCTTTTGGTAGGATCGACCTCGAAGTGCGGCTTGATGGGCAAGTAGCATTGTTAACTGATTGCCAAAACGGGATTTATTCTCTCATTAGTGAGTGAGTTAAATATCCTATGCAGTCATGAATAAGTGAGGATAAAAGTCTTTGACCAAAGCATGAAATACCTCGACTTATTATGAGCTAAGCATATGGTCAAGTTATATGAGTTTGACTTCTATACCATGACTCTTACTTGACTGGGATATAAGAATAAAAGGTTTATACACGTACGATATTCATGGCGTAACGGTTTGGAAAGATCCTATTCATTCGTTCTCAATTGGGATACGATGTGAGCCATGTGACTGGTTAGGTGTCACTCACATCCTTTTGGATTCCTCTCAATTGCCTTTTGAGACGAACCTAAAGAGTCGCGCTTAAAGGAAGTGCAAAAAGGAAAACACGGGAAAAGACTTGAGAGAAATTCCCGGTATTGGATGTCGTAATTAATTAATTAATTATTGGATAATTTAATTAATTAATTAAATTAATGATTTAATTAATTTCCTGAAGAAATTGAATTATAAATTAATTTAGAATTAAATTAATTGGATCATGAATTTATTTATTGGATAAATAAATAATCCAATTAAATATAGCTAACAAGACCAAAGCCCAAAAGGCTTTTAAGCCCATGAAGTGGGCGTCCATATGTAGGCCTTGTGAATGCTAGGTTATTGTTTTGGAGTGATATATATTATATAACTTAGTAGAATAATAACATAAAAGATAACATAACTTTCTCTCCAAGAAAAGTCTCCCACCTCTCTCCGACTTCTCTCTAGCCATCCATAGCCAAGAAGAAGGAGAAGTTTTCCATTTTCGATTCCGGCGTGACGAATTAGAGACGTTGGCAAATTCGGCGTTAGAGAAAAGGATCACGTTCAGAAATCAACATACGCGAGAACGGTAATTTTTCTATATACAATTAAACACGAGGATTAGAGATGATTCGGGCTTTGGGAATTAAATTTACTTTCTGCTGCGTTTTATTCGTATAATTTTCAACAGTGGTATCAGAGCCAATCTCTCAATTCTGTGTTTAATTGCTTATGTGATTGACTGTTTTTTTTGCGTTTTTCAGGTCTGCTTTGAACGTGTTTTTCATATAAAAATATTCTGAATCTAGTTGCAGTTTCTTCATAAAAGTTGTAGTTTAATGAGTTGCGAATCTGGACATATAAATGTTATGAGAATTGGAGAAGTATAACCCCGAGACGAGCGTGACTCAAAAAGCGTGCGCAGCTAAAGTGAGGAGGATAGAAAAGAAATGAACATTATACCCTATGCGTCTGCTGTGGGCAGCTTGATGTATGCGATGCTCTGTACTACACCCGACATTGCTTATGTTGTGAGCATTGTTAGTCGATTTCAAGCAAACCCTGGTAAGGAACATTGGATAGTTGTGAAGAATATCCTAAAGTATCTGAAAAGAACTAAGGATATGATTCTCACCTATGGAAGTGGTGACCTCAGGGTGGATGGGTACACTGATTCGGATTTCCAATCTGATGTTGATGACCGAAAATCCACCTCGGGATTTGTATTTACTCTAAATGGTGGAGCGGTGACTTGGAAAAGTTCCAAGCAAAGCACAACCGCAGACTCCACCACAGAGGCTGAATACATAGCTGCCTCGGAGGCAGCTAAAGAAGCTATTTGGATTAGGAAGTTCGTTGAGAAACTTCAAGTGGTTCCTAGCATAAAGCTCTTGTTGCCACTTTATTGTGACAACACCGGAGCTATAGCGCAAGCGAAGGAACCTAGGTCTCACAATAAATCCAAACACATAGAGAGGAGATATCACATCATAAGAGAGATCGTTGCACGAGGAGAAATAGTTATTCAAAAAATAGCCTTAGCTGACAATGTCGCTGATCCATTGACCAAGCCATTGGCACAGGCGGTGCTGGAAAAACATCTCGAAGGGATGGGTATTAAATACCACAGCAAATGGCATTGAGTGCAAGTGGGAGATTGTTAGAGTGTATGCCCTCAAATGCCATAAAGAGGATAGATTTATAGGGCATGAACATTGTAACTAAACTACGGTTTTTCCAATTAATATAAGGCATTTGATTATTGTTTTCTTATAGGCATTCGTAAGGTATAATAAACAACGAAAAGTCCTTGATGACAAGGAAAACCCTCTACCTTCTATGGGATAGGAGGATAGGCACTAGAGTGGTTTGATCCCTGTCATTTAAAAGGGTTCGCAAGTCTAAGAAATATTGATTGAGCATCAATAGTGATACAGGCTTGTATGATATAAGTTTTGACAGAGAAAGTGCCAGTCGTACACTATGGAAATGGTAGTGAGAACTTATGTCATAGACACATCAGTTGAACTGATATGTTCGAACACGACTCGCATCAGTTTCATCACATGGGTATTCACTCTTTGACAGTCAATGATGAAACTGATAAGTTGTGATAGGTACGCGTGAACCTTTGACCTGAGGAATCGAGTTGAGGGTGTACTTGTGACATCAAGTCTGTCATTAGAGTAGTTAGATCCAAATCACCTTTTGGTAGGATCGACCTCGAAGTTCGGCTTGATGGGCAAGTAGCATTATTAACTGATTGCCAAAACGGGATTTATTCTCTCATTAGTGAGTGAGTTAAATATCCTATGCAGTCATGAATAAGTGAGGATAAAAGTCTTTGGCCAAAGCATGAAATACCTCCACTTATTATGAGCTAAGCATATGGTCAAGTTATATGAGTTTGACTTCTATACCATGACTCTTACTTGACTGGGATATAAGAATAAAAGGTTTATACACGTACGGTATTCACGGCGTAATGGTTTGGAATGATCCTATTCATTCGTTCTCAATTGGGATACGAAGTGAGTCATGTGACTGGCTAGGTGTCACTCACATCCTTTTGGATTCCTCCCAATTGCCTTTTGAGATGAACCTAAAAAGTCGCGTTTGAAGGAAGTGCAAAAAGGAAAACACGGGAAAAGACTTGAGAGAAATTCCCGGTATTGGATGCCATAATTAATTAATTAATTATTGGATAATTTAATTAATTAATTAAATTAATGATTTAATTAATTTCGTGGAGAAATTGAATTATAAATTAATTGGATCATGAATTTATTTATTGGATAAATAAATAATCCAATTAAGTATAGCTAACAAGACCAAAGCCCATGAAGTGGGCGTCCATATGTAGGCCTTGTGAATGCTAGGTTATTGTTTTGGAGTGATATATATTATATCACTTAGTAGAATAATAACATAAGAGATAACATAACTTTCTCTCCAAGAAAAGTCTCCCACCTCTCTCCTACTTCTCTCTAGCCGTCCATAGCCAAGAAGAAGGAGAAGTTTTCCGTTTTTGATTCCGGCGTGACGAATTAGAGACGTTGGCAAATTCGGCATTAGAGAAAAGGATCACGTTCAGAAATCAACATACGCGAGAAGGGTAATTTTTCTATACACAATTAAACATGAGGATTAGAGATGATTCGGGCTTTGGGAATTAAATTTACTTTCCGCTGCGTTTTATTCGTATAATTCCCAACATGTGTGACTATGGAACACTCTCGAGGGAAGTAATCCTAAATCCCGTTCCAAGTCAAAGATACTGTGAGATGTGGGATATCATAGTCTCGCCAAAGACTTGTCTGTATATGTCATTCTCAAATGGGAGAGTGTCTTGTTCTTTAGACAATGACCCGTCGGGTCAATGCATATACGCAAATTCATACTTGGGTGAGTATGGAATTGAACGACCTCGCAAGGACATCTCGTTGGCTCTAGTCGAACTAGAAGTCCTTCGGTTTCGTAGTGTGAGATTAATCATTTGACCTAAGATGTCACGTCTGGAAAGGATACTACCCACTATACTTTGCTATACACGTGCACTCTAGGAAAGTCATACGGTGGCGTATGTTATGTATAGTCTGGTAATATAGCTGAAAAGATGGCTTTAGATATGGGATCCATCCAGGGCTAATAGCCTGGTATTTCCTATGATGTTGTGTAACTATGAATAATCGATAAAAGCCTCCGGCCGGAGCGAAGTATTCAAAATGAGGGAATGGTGATCCCTGCTTAGAAGAACGGATCATTAGTGTTTGCAACACAATCATTGTTTCTGAGGTTATTAGGGTTTCGACCGTCGCCATACCTTAGACCTTAGACGGGAAATGATGGAAGGATTCAACTCACATGAAGATAAAAAATTGGATAGATTTGCTTTTATCGTTAACATCTAGGAAGTTATGGCGACGTTGCTAGATATTGATCCATGACTAATAGGTGCCTTGAATTAATATGGTGAATTAATTCAAGGTCTAATTAATTATTTGGATAATTAATTTAGCCTATGGGAAAGGATTTATTGCTAGCTTGTTAATGACCTTAAGGTGTCACACACTTAACTTAGTGTAGTGCCATTGGCTAAGTTAATTCTTTGTGAATTAATGGAGAGGTTAATCAGGAAAAAAGAATTGATTAATTAAGTGGTCTTAATTAATAGTAGTTGTTGGTCGTTTAGCTTACATAAAATTAAGACCAAATTAATGCAAGTACACGTGCCGACAAGTAGTAAAGTGTACCAAAGTACGGTTATCATTCCCATGAAGACTAACCAAATTTATAAGGAATTGAATTGAAATTATATCTAAGTGCCTCAAATTCGAATTAATAAGATGATTTTGTAATTACCTACTACAAAAATAACAATAAACAACTAACTGAAAACAAGAATTAAGTGAGAATTAACCAATATAATTAAATGTAGGCTCCTCCCTTCCCTCTAGTTACCGGATTAAAGCAATAAATTAATCTGTAGTTCTATCACCATCTCAATTGCTAACTCTAAACACTACTATACTTCTATGCAACTGTCGAATGCATAAAAGCTTATCTAACTCTAGTCTTCTCCATATGTCTATGCAAGAAGAAACTAAAACTAGACACATTAAGATTAAGTTATCTTCAAGCTAAGAAGGGTCTAAGGGTATATGTCTATCCTCAAAGACAAACAACGCAACTTATCCTATCCTAAGTTCATTATACTTCTTTGTATAATCCAAGTTCTATACTTAATATTCCTATATCTAGTTCAATTAAGCAAACAAATACTCAAAATAGATGGCCAAGCTAATTGAGTCATAGAGCACAAAATTAAACAAGCAACGAGATGAAGAATTAAACTAAAAACATAAAACTCTACATTAAATCCAAATAACTAGAGTTCCGAGGTGCGCCTACTACAAATTTAGCTTATGATTGTTAAGAAAAACACAAAAAAACTAATAAAAATCATGTTTACAATCCACAAATTCAACATGAAAAGATCTAACCAAAAGAAAAAGAAATAAATCTTTAAGATGAAATATTCTTCTCTCTAGTGATATTGATCTTCGCTTGAATCCTTTGCATTCTTGTAATCATTCACTCCTTTAGCTCAAGACGTGTTTTCTCTAGGTTTCTCCTCTTTTTTCCTCAACACAAACCTCTCCCTAATTGTGTAGCTCACAAATACTTTTATATCTCCAAAATTCCCTTATTTTCTTCTAATAGATCACAGCCGTCCAATTAGAGCTCAATTTTCTCTAATCTAACAACTTCCAATGAGTCCGACCCCAATAGGAAATTTGAAGCCTCTCTTCTTAGCTTTAAAACTCCTCTAGAATCAAAAGATTTAGATATTTGATTGAGGAGATATGGTCAAAAGAGTACAAACTGGTTGCTGGACAAAAAATCAGGAGCAGGTCTCGCATGTCACGCGCCGCGACATCAAGTGCCATGTTTCGGCATGTTGTGTTCATTTTTCTTCATGCCATGGGCTGCCTATGAGCATGTTGTAACATCTTTTTCCATATCACAACATGACGTTAGATACTCAGATTTTTTTTTTGATTCTTTATCTTCTTTCTAAATAAGTGATTTTCTCCTTTTCTTTGCGATTTGCTCCTCTCACTTGTGGATATGCCAATGAGAACCTCTAAAACACAACTCTATTCAAACTCAACACCCAAGACTCTAGAATTTCTAAAAACACCCAAAACATAACAAAAACACATCAAAATAACTAAAACAACTACTAAAGGAGACTCAATATAAAAACAACGAAAAAGTGGTAAAAAGACTCGAAATCACCAACACGAAATGACAAACGAGCATGCAAACCAGCAAATAAAAGTTAGATAATTCTATAAAAATACAGAATTATCAATAGTCTTATAATTTAATAAAATTGGCATTTTATTGACTTTCGAAAATTGAATAAATTTAAAATTTTAAAATAAAGGCCTGTTTGGTTTAAATAAAGAAGTGGACTTCTTTATGGACTTTGAAAGATCATGATTTTATTTGTATTCCAATAATGAGATAAAATTGGTATTTTATGGATTTTGGAAATTAAATAAAATAAGGATCTTTTGAATTTGAGCTTTTCGGATTAAATGAAAAAGTAGGCTTTTTCATAGGCTTTCCAAAATGGAAATTTTTTATTTGATTCTTGAATATTAATATTGTGATACTAATTAATGAATTAAATTAAATAAATTTTAGAATTTTGGAATTAAATTAATGTTCGGATAAATGAGAAATTATGATTTTTCATTGAATTTTCTGAAAAGGGCTTTTAGAAAATAATTTATTGGTCCACCAGTTTAATTGGATTATCCTTAATTTAAAGATAGTAATTTTAAGTTTATTATTGCATGATGCGAGCATGTATTATGTGATTATATGGTGATCCGGTTCGAGCCATAGACTAGTCGTTTTGATTTAAGGTTTGTGTGCCATGTTTTCTTTTTATGTACATGAGAGGGTGAGGTTTCCTTTTCGAATGTATTGTTGTAATTTAAAGACAAATATGGAGACGTTCAAGCTTGAGAAGCTATGAAGATCTTAGTGTAAGGTCCGGGTCCTTGGTTTAGATTGGTCAGCACCTTGATGGCTCGGCGTGTTTTAGGTTGTCTCAACTAGGATCACATTTACCGCTTTATGTATAACATGCTCATTGTTATTTACCTCTTGTATCTTATATATGATATGCTTGTTGCATGATCACCTAAGCAAGATAAATAACTGAAATTGGTGAGACCTTGATTGTAAAATGTAAAGAACCCCATAATAAATATTAAGTCCTGAAATGGATAAGTTGGGGGCTTGGTTGAACCTGACTAGGTCCAGAGCCTTCCATCATTAGATGTGAGAGGTAATAGTCGATGGCTTGATAACATTACCATGAGTTATGAGATGCTCTGTTAAGTTCAAAGGTACTAATCTCACACCTAGGTATTCTATATGATATGGTGGTCATATTAGAAGAGCACATGGGTTTCAATTTCTCTAAGGAGTTATCATGAGTCATGTGACCACTTGGCTACTGTTATGCTGTAAGAATTTGATGAGTCGGACTTAACCACATATTAGTGTACAATGGCATCGTGTTCTCGAGACATACATGAAATGTGAGGGAAAACATCTTGAGAACCACTTGGAGAGTGGATGGGGCTATCATGCCTGTTCAAATGTTGCTGACCATTACTATGAGTCATGGAATGAAGTTAGAGAGGCATCTGGCAACTCGATCCTACTGGAAATTTTTATGTTTTCCTATTTATTCATCTATGGGGTGATGAAAACACAAAAAATAGTGGAAGAACACATGTAGTTTAAGGTCCATAACTACATGTGGATATGATTGGGACTAAATGTTATATGCAAAGATGGCTAAAACAATACTCTCAATAATCCTTGAATCTAATAAGTTGACTGGCCTAAACTCCCCTGACTGGCACCGCAATCTCAAGATTGTGCTACAATCTGAGAGTTTTGACTATGTCCTGACCCAAGCTGTTGAGCCTGTCCTTGACGCGAGCGCTCCAAGGGCTGCACGCGATGAGCATGAGAAATGGCACAAAGATGACATCTACATGCGCTGTCTCATTCTGGCCTCCATGACTAATGAGCTGCAGAGGTAGTCTAAGACTATAGAACACGCATCTGAGATTGTCTTTGTATTGGAAGAGCTATACGACATTAAGACACGTCGTAAGAGGTATGCTATCTCTCGAGAGCTATTTGGAGCTCGCATGACTGAAGGGACATTAGTATCTGACCATGTGTTGAAAATGATTGCTTTAATGAACAAACTCAACGAAATGGAAGTACTGGTGGATCCTGACTTAGTGACACGCTAAAAGCTAACGTGCTATGATAGCAAGTGCACTAGTCGTGTGTAGTAATAAGTGGACTAAAAGTCCGGGTTGTCGAACCACGGAGACTTGGTATTTTAGTTTATGATTAATGAAAATGGACAAAAGTAAATTGCAATAAAACGAGTAAGCAAGTGAAGAACTAAAGAGAAACGAACTATAGATTAAATCTCATGTATGATAAAATGACTAAGGCACATGCTACAACCGAATCTACTCGTCAATATAGATGAGCTACTCTTCGAATTATTAGACTCCTATTGCTTTGGTGGAAATTCCTTAGATAATTATTACCCGATGTCTCGGCACATAATAATCCTATGATTAATTGATGGTTCTCTAAATATGTCTATCCGAGAATCTAATCAATAACCACGCATTAACGTTCTAGAGTTTCCCCGGATAAATCCGGCTAACCGCACCCGGAAATCTTTACCTATGTCTAGGGGCAATTCCACATTAGTTTCGGATGATGAGTTGATTCCATTGAACCCTAATCTATCTTCTCTCGAATGACTAGACTAGGCAAGATAGCAAGCATATGGTGATCAAGCACATGATTGTAATAAAAGCTCAAAATCAACACACAAAGCAATATGAGAATTAATACGAAAATTCACTTCACATATATTGATTCATAAATTGGCCTTCACATGGCCTTAGTTCTACAATATTAGCCTCTCATCAAGGCCTTAAGAAAATCTAATACAAACATATACATACTCATGGAAATAAACATGTAAATGCAAGCAATTAAAACTCCCTCAATTGATTGATGATGGATCCTTGCTTTTGAACTTCAATCCTTAGCTCCTCTCTCTTTGTTCCCCTCCAAAAGTGATGAAGAATGGTGATTGAATGATGATGGGTGAAGAGAGATGATGGGTTTTGGCCTAATGACCAGCTCCCCCTCTTTTTCTCCAAGAGTCAATCGGTCAAGAGTGAAGAAAATGGCTTAAGAAGACAAGAAATGATGGGCTCCCTAGTGTGTGTCTCCCTAGTGTGTCCTCCACTACTCTAAAGTGAGTAGTATAAAATTCCATAAAGTAGATCTACTAAGAAACATACTTATGACCTCCCCTCAACACATGTGATGACCTCTTGGCTTTAAATATTCCATTCCACCATCAAATGATGAACTTTTGGCTGAAAGGAATCAAAACTCGGTTGTGGTCACGCCTAGGCGCGGGCATGACGGCGCTCGGGCGCCGCTGACAGAATGCTGAAATTAAATGCAATGTGTCCTGCGCAGCAATCGTATTTCATTCATAACTCTCTCCACGAAACTCCGATTCGGATGATTCAAGTCCTCATTTGAAGCTAACACATAGTTCTACAACATTGTAGAAGGGAACTTCATCCAATTCGGTCTCTAAACATACAGAAATAGCGCTCAACCGTGGAAACTAATGCAGATACGGCGCCCAGGCGTGGACAAGACGGCGCCTAGGCGTGGACAGCAGAATGTTGACGTTATTTGCATCTTGTCCAGCGCCTGGGCGTGGTAATACTGGCGCCTGGGCGTGGACGACAGAAGCAAATTGGCCTGAACTTGTTTTATACGTCGTTTTTCGCCTCGTTTCTTCGTATGCTCAAATTTATCACCTGTAATCACTTAACACCCCGCTTAAACGCAAATGTGGCATGATTTTGTCAATAAATGAATCCATAGCATAAGTCCCATGGGCTTAAAAAATGCCTCGTTTCTTCGTATGCTCAAATTTATCACCTGTAATCACTTAACACCCCGCTTAAACGCAAATGCGGCATGATTTTGTCAATAAATGAATCCATAGCATAAGTCCCATGGGCTTAAAAACACGTAAAAATGCCTCTTATCACTTAGCTGCCGATTTGGTCCTTCAGTTGCTCTCTCCTGCCTACGATCAGTTCGTAGTGAATTTCAACATGAACCAGCTAGTTACTACTCTACATGAGTTGCTGGACATGTTGCGCACCGCTGAGGCAACGATCAAAAAGGTGAAGCCTGTCTTGATTGCAAACACTAAGTCAAAGGGGAAGAAGAAGAAGAAGAAAAGGTGTAACAAAATGCAAGCAAAGGGCGGTGTAAAGAAATCACAAGTGCGTGTTGGGAAATGCTTTAACTGTCACAAAACTGGACACTAGAAAGATGAATGCCCTGAACTTCCTCACGAGCGCAAGGAAGGTACATTTGTTGTTTAAGGTAACCTATTGGTTAAATATGCTTCTATAAGTGTTATGAACGCTGTAGAGGAACTCACTTTTGCAATGTATTGCAGGAGGTGAAAAGAAGCAAGAAACAAAGTGAGCATGATCCTGAAGATGCTTATGGAGCGTTTGTCGCTACTAAAGCCTATAGGATAAGGATCATCTATCTATTTTTAACTATTAGACAATGCTTTATTTTGAGGAATGTTTTTGGATTATGGTTATGAATTGTTTTGGAACCATGTTATCTCCGTCTTGGTTTATGGACGGAGAGGTTTTTTATGTTAAAATACTTTTGATGCTTATGGTTCTATATTGATTCTATTAACATATAAAACAATTCATCATTAAAACTGGAGCTCATATGACTTATATTGATTCTATTAACATATAAAATGATTCATCATTACAACTGGAGCTCATGTGGCAAAACAAATGTAAGTAAATATAAGATGACATGCTTATGTCAAGCATTTAGTGGGAGCTGATATAGATCAGTGATCATAATGTTCAAGTTTGATTGAATATTCTAAAGGGTGTTGTGAATACCAAATCTATTACGCCTTGAGGATGAGGTTGATCATTTCAAAGAAAGTATCCTTTCGGATAAAGGAATTTCTTTTATGAAAAAAAATGGGAAAGTAATAGAACTTTGGGAAACTCAATAAGCACATACACCACTGACAGTTAAGCATGCACGATGAATGTGAACCACGACCTACAAGCATAAGTTCCAAGTCTTGTATTCTTTTGAAAAAATGATCAAGAAGGACTACATACATGGGCTGGAAGCCAATACAAGTAGTGGGAGCTAGCACGAGGTGTACAAGCTCCTGAAAGGATCAATCTGTGGATTCTAAATGAGCTTTATGAAGCAGGAAATTATGGTTTGATGAGGCCGTATGAGAATACGGAGACATCAACAAATGGCTTAGAGTCAATTGTGACCATATAGGTCAGTGGGAGGGTAACTAAACTTATTGAAAGAGAAAATATTTTGACCCGACTCTCCATATGTACATGGGAGAAAATCCTGAGACTTGATGTAAGGATACATCGAAGTGAGGCATTGAGGTGCTGGATTCTCCCATTGCAAATACATGATGTGTCTGTTGAAAGAATTCAACGTGGAAATACGATTTGGGAAAATAGGAACTGAAAAGTCACAAGGACTCTAGTTTTAAAGTTGTGGAAGTTAAAATTCGAATCTAGATTTTGAATTTACACTCAACAACAGATAGAGCTGTAGACAATCTCTTTGTGAGAGACCACAGCTGCATCCACCATGGTGGTTGAGTGAATCGCTTAAAGAGAGGCGATGGAAAAGAATGTTTGGATGAACGAATATGTTTTGTTCAAGGTTTAAACCATCACAAGGTACTGTGACATTCGATGGTACTTGAGCTATTAAATAAATGTGAAAGGTCTCACCTGTGATCCTAACAAACTTCTAGCAAAAATATCTGATCTGATAGATCATTTATCAGAGGCGACATTCAAGAGGAATGGATCTACTCGACAAAAAGGTGGAAAACCTCTTTCACCAAATCATTGAGTAAGAGCTGTATTCAAAAGTGGCACCTGGAATATGGAGCTTGTGTGGGAACGTAAACAGTAGGCTCTAGGGCAAGTGGGAGATTGATAGTGTTATATGTCTGGTGAGCCATATGTTGGCTTAATCACTAGAACATAAACAATATGACAATCTTATCTTTCATATCATATCAAACCTGTTTGGAATGGCTTCTTTATCACATATATAGATTTAACTAATCTAGATAAAGATCCCATGGATTACATAATGGTAGGGGAGTAGTGTGTGACTATGGAACACTCTTGAGGGCAGTAATCCTAAACCCCATTCCAAGTCATAGAGACTGTGAGATGTGGGATATCACAGTCTTGCAAAAATCTTGTCTGTATATATGTCATTCTCAAATGGGAGAGTGTCTTGTTCCTTAGACAATGATCCGTCGGGTCAATGCATATACGGAGATTCATACTTGGGTGAGTATGGAATTGAACGACCCTGCAAGGATATCTTATTGGTTTTAGTCGAACTAGAAGTCCTTCGGTTTCATAGTGTGAGATTAATCATTTGACTTGAGATGTCACATTTGGAAATGGTACTACCCACTATACTTTGATATACACGTGCACTCTAGGAGAGTCATACGGCGACGTATGTTCTGTATAGTTTGGTGGTATAGCGGAACAAATGGCATTAGATATGGGATCCATCCTGGTATTTTCTATGTTGTTGTGTAACCTCTGAATGATTGATAAAAGCCTTCAACCGGAGCGAAGTCTTAGAAGAGGGAATGGTGATCCCAGGTTAGAAGACCATATCATTAGTGTTTGCAACACAGTCATAGTTTCTGAGGTTATTAGGGTTTAGACCGTTGCCATACCCTAGTCCTTAGATGGAAAATTGATGGAAGGATTCGATTCACATGAAGATCGAAAATTGGATAGGTTTGCTTTTATCGTTAACATCTAGGAAGTCATGGCAAACATCGATCCATGACCAATAGGTGCCTTGAATTAATATGGTGAATTAATTCAAGGTCTAATTAATTATTTAGATAATTAATTTAGCCTATGGGAAATGACTTATTGCTAGCTTGTTAATGAGCCTAAAGGGTCACACACTTAACTTAGTGTAGTACCTATTGGCTAAGTTAATTCTTTGTGAATTAATGGAACGATTAATCAGGAAAAATGAATTACTTAATTCAGTGGTCTTAATTAATAAGAGTCTTATAATTAATATTGGAATATTAAATTGGGAAAGAATAATTAATTGATTAATGGTCTAATTAATTAATATATAAAAGAGGAAATAATATATAATAAACATATATATGGGCGTGTATATATGTGTGTATGGTGAAACGATTTTATCTTGTTCGCCAAGTCTACACATATGTATATGTCTATATATAATATACTGTATGTATCTATATGGTAAGATTCATTTAATTAATTAGTTGACTAATTGGTTATATGGAAGATCTTATATATATATATATATATATATATATATATAGGGTCAAAATCTAATACACACCCTATATTAAATAAGATATAAGACCCAATCTATACCATTGGATCCATTAAATCCAACAGTCCAAAAAGGAAGCAAAAAACAAGAGGGGAAATTGATTCCAATTGGATCAGGGATATAATAGTCAAATTTACGTCATTATACCGCATCTACAACCCAAAAAAAAAGGGTACAGAAATCTCCCTAAAATCTCTCAAATTGAAACGCACAAAATCTCCCCTACAATCTCTCAACTTGTTGCCAAAATTAACTCAATCAAAATTAACATCCAAACTCTTACGTTAATACTGTAGATTGTGTGTAATGCTTTATAATATTCTTCATCCTTGTAGTTTTGGATTTTTATTTATTTATTTTTGCAGTGGAGAAAACAGGAACGCAACAGAAATTCCGATTGTGTACCGTTTCGGTTCTGTATGTATTGTACTTCCAAATAACAAATTTTGCCCATTTGAGTTCCCTGGTTATTGTTTTCCATATATAAACTGTACAACTATGTTTCTGGGAGGATGTCCTATAGTTAAAGGTGTAGATCACATTTTGCTCAAAATTATTTCATTATTAGTTGAGGATGAGAAGACATTTCAGATTTTACAGTATAAATGTATGCAGTACAACAAAATTATAAGTTGTTATCCACCATTCATGATGTATATACACACATTATATAATGGATTATAAGATACTGTATAATGTGTTATAACATACTGTATAGTGGTTTATAAGATGTTGTATATTGGTTTGAAATCACTAATTGTATGTCACTAATCACACACTGTATATCACTGTTGTATTTACTGTATATTTGTTTATTAGCTATTGTATTCACTGTATAATGGGTTATATGATACTGTATATTGGTTTATATGATATTGTATACTGGGTTATAAGATATTGTATAATGGTTTATAAGATTGTAACTGTATGATGTATAAACACACACTGTATAATGGGTTATAAGATACTGCATAATGTGTTATAACATACTGTATAGTTGTGTATAAGATAATGTATAATTGTTTGAAATCACTAATTGTATGTCACTAATCACACACTGTATATCACCGTTGTATTTACTGTATAATGGTTTATAAGCTACTGTATAATGGGTTATAAGATACTGTATAATGTGTTATAACATACTATATAGTTGTTTATAAGATACTGTATAATGGTTTGAAATCACTAATTGAATGTCACTAATCACATACTGTATATCACCGTTGTATTTACTGTATAATGGTTTATAAACTACTGTATAATGGTTTATAAGCTACTGTATGATGGTTTAAAATCACCAATTGGGATGTCACTAATACCACACTGTATATCACCACTCATGTACTGTATTTTATTTTATTAGCTACTGTATATATGTATATATATCTATATTTGATTCTATAAACAAGTAGTTGCATAACAAGTAGTTGCAGCAGGCTGCGGCCACAACAATGAAATATGAAGATGCCTCCTCGCAATGTTGAACTCAAATTATGCAGTAGAAATTGGCGATGGTGATGAATTAACGATGATGATGAATCGAGCTTGATGATTAATTGAGTTTGATGATGAATAATGTAAATATTTTACGTTCTGTGAATCAAATTGTTTAGTTATATGAATTGATCGAATTGTAATTGGAAAGAAAAACTGAATTGGAGAAAAGAATCTGTTATGGCGCAATAAGTGGGATTTGACTTTGATCCTGCATGATATTTGCGTGAGTTTGTTACGTTCGTTGACTAAAATGCCCCTGCCATCATTAAAAAGAATAAAAAAATTGAAAAATGGAGTTAAATCCGGACCTTGGGATCAAACGGTATCAATGGTGTAGATTGGGTCTTATATCTTACCAAATGTAATGGGATATATTTGATTCATACTCTTTATATATATATATATATACACACACAACCGAATTAATAAGTAAGAAAGACGTGTGTATGTGTGTTGTTGGTGACCAACATATATATATATATATATATATATATATATATATGTATATTAGTGTTATATTAGTTGAAATTAATTCCTCCTACACAAGTTTTCGAACGTGTGTTTTCTCTTCTCTTTTTTTCTCTCAGCCTCTTTCACAATTTTCTTCTAAATCATGAGTTGGGAATGAAGAATTAATAGAATAATTTCTACCCTTTATTTCAATAAGCCAAAAGTTTGAACCGTTTTTAGCTAGCACTGATAAAACAAATCGAGGGTACGAACTAAGGTGTGGATACACCGTAGAGATGCAACATTTGGGGTGTTGAAGCAAACCATATATCGAGAACATATTTTGGAGGAGATCCGTTCGAGGGAGGCGAAAGTAGGCATGTAAACGAGCCGAGCTCGAGCTCAAGTCTGAATATACGAGCTCGACTTGAGGGGGCTCGGGCTCGGCTCGTGAGGCTAATTTTTCAGCTCGGCTTGAGCTCGAGCCTGGCTCGCGAGCTCGAGCCTGATTTGGGCTCGCGAGCCTTATTGGGCTCGCGAGCTTGGGCCTCAAGCAACCTGCTAGAATTTGGGCTGTTAATTGATTGGAGTCCAACATTAAGTAATATCCAACATCAAATTAGCCTAAAATCACGTCAAATTTCAGCAACAAAATAAACGCCTAAAATCACATCAATTCCAACATCGCCTAAAATCACATCAATTCCAACATCGCCTAAAATCACATCAATTCCAACATCAAATTAAACGCATAAAATCATATCTATTCCAACGTCAAATTAGCCAAAAATCGCATCAATTCCAACATTACATTAAACGCATAAAATCATATCAATTCCAACATCAAATTAGCTAAAAATCGCATCAAATCCAACATCAAATTAGCATAAAATCGCATCAAATTCCATCATCAAACTAACCTAAAATTACATTAAATTCCAACACCAAATCCATCAACCCAACATTAATATGCGAAAATAAAATAGATTCATAATCCATCAACGAACACAACACAAATACCGAAAATAAACATAACAAATCCATCAAAGTAATCATCGACTTTTAATACTAATCAAAAGCCTTCTACCTCACACATTGATGTTGAAATTCGTCACCACGAGTTCGATCTAAAACAAAAAATATAAAAATATTAGTTAAATAATACTAACATTAAACTCATAATTTATAATAATAATAATCACAAATTATGTATTTTTATACCCAAAAAATCATCCTTTTGAAGCATCATCTTCTATCGGGAGAATGATTGGTACCGGTTTCTTCTCTTCCTGCAAGTCGATATATAAGTATCAATATCAACTAACATAATAATTATTGATTTTATATCTATAGACTATTACTAGAAATGAATTAAAATGAATATAAAATTTTGCCTCTGATTTCTTCTTAAGTCCATGGTGTTTTCTCAACCAATCCGACCCGCACATTAATAGTTCAACTGAGTCCGCAGATAATCTGGCCCGATACTTATCAATCACTCTACTTCCAGCACTAAAAGTGGACTCTGAAGCAACAGTAGTGATTGGAATAGCTAAAATATCTCTCGCCATTGTGGATAACACTTTGTACTTTAGCGCATGGATCTTCCACCAACCCAAGACATCAAACCCGATCTCATCTTTGTTTTTTTCCATCTCAATAAAGCAATTTTCTTCCAGGTACATATCGAGTTCAGATTTTTGAGGTTGAACTGATTGCTTTTCCTTTAGAAAACTTGCTAACTCAGACAAAAGAGTTCCTGTTTCAACATTTCTGGCATCCACATTTGATTGACTCGTAGAACCTGATCCACTCGCATTAGATTCAGCACTACA
Source organism: Buddleja alternifolia (assembly GCA_019426215.1). Classification (NCBI taxonomy): domain Eukaryota; kingdom Viridiplantae; phylum Streptophyta; class Magnoliopsida; order Lamiales; family Scrophulariaceae; genus Buddleja; species Buddleja alternifolia. Next base: position 7,716,700 of record CM033399.1, on the reverse strand, counting down.
CATCAAAACATATTAGGAGTAAAGTTCATACAATGTCCTACGGACAAAGGCTAACTCAGTGGCCGCCTTTTCAGGAGAATAGAGTTTGGGAAAAAAGAACTCGAGTGCCATCATCTTATATCTGGGATCCAAAATGGCTGCTATGACCATCAACAAATTAGACTCCCCCCAATATTTATCAAACTTGCGCTTCATACTATTAACCATGTCATAGATAAAGTCATCACTAGATTGTGACTTATTATCCAATTCTACCTTTACCCTAACAACCTCCTGAAGAAACAAGTTTGAAGTGGGGTAGTTGCTTCCCGAAATGACATGTGTAGCCTTCCAAAAAACCTCCAATAATGAGCATATTTTCACCACTTTTTCCCAATCACTTGGGCTTGGACAATCTAAATAAAGTGGATCTCGATCAGCATACCTCGGAAAAACATCCCTAAACCTGATCGCAATCGCTAACATCTCGTAAGTAGAGTTCCACCTTGTTTTGCAATCATCAATTAACTTCCTCTCTCTCAAATTCAGCTGCTTCACTATTTCAGTGAAGACTTTAAGTCTTGAATCTGATCGCCGGATATAATCTACACTGTCACGAACACATTCAATGACATTTTTGATCTCAGAAAGACCATCCTGAGCTACCAAATTGAGAATGTGAGCGCAACACCTGACATGAAACAAACTTCCACCACAAAGCAACTTCTTTTTGCTTCTAATGAAAACTTTTAGATTCTCAATAGCCAAGTCATTTGCTGAAGCATTATCGACCGACACTGTGTGTATCTTACCCTCAATGCCCCAATCTTCCAAACAACGCCAAATGACATTTGCAATGTCAACACCTCGATGGGGGGGGGGGGGGGGGAACCTCAACGAAGTTGAGCACCCGCTTTTGTAAGCACCAATTTTGGTCAATCCAATGACCCGTTATCGCCAAGTACTCGATTTTTTTATTCTTGGATCTCCAGCAATCTGTAGTGATGCTCATTTTGTTCACATATTTGAACTCATTCTTCAGCTTTTTCTTCTCATTCTCATATATCTTAACACATTGGTTTCTTATTGTTGTTCTTGACATAGGCACAAACTCGGGATTTGTCCTTTTCATCATAATAGTGAACCACTCATCCTCGACCGCAGAAAAGGCGTACTCGTGAATCATTATCCACTTGGCTATCTCAACTTTGACCTTTTCCATGTCAATTTTTCCATCGAAAGCAGGGACAGATGAGGGATCAACATTACTTTTCGGAAAGCTAATATGAGATTGTGTCAAGCTACCTCTCTCTTCCAAAGCTTCGGCTCTAAGTTTGACAGAACATGAATTCACATGTCTACCTAGATGACTTGTTGCACCAGTTTTGGGCTTTTTAAACACATTCTTACAGTGGATGCAGAAAAGTTGTACTAAACCATCTTTATCTTTACCTTCTTCAAAATGTTTCCATACTTGCAAAGTTTTAGCTCTCTTTGGCTTTTGCACATCATCATCTGTGGCAATCATGTCTGTATTTTCTATGTCGTCAAGCTCTTCATTAATACTCGGATCCACAAAATTCATTGGGCGTTCACTTGTTTCTTCATGAGAACAGAAAATTGGACTAGTTGAATCTGCTACAGAAGGTGTAGGATGTGAAGAAGTATCACTCGGTGTCCCTATGTTCATATCTGTTATAGGGAAAAAAAATTAATAAGAATTGATTGTTTTCTTTTCCTCTTTAATTGAGCAAAAATAATCCTACTAAAATAAACATATCAAAACCATAACTATATCTTCCATACGTTGAATTCTAATAAATATTTGATAATACAATTCATATTAATTAATTTGATTAAATATGCAAATACAATATTTAATTCCATGATCTATTCCTACCAAAAATGTCACAGCCAGCAGAAAATAACCAAGCTCGACACACATCAAATGGAGATATAATGAGTTAACTAAGATAACAGAGTTCACTAATAGTTATATACATAACATAATATTTTTTTAGACCCTTCAAACTGACAAAAAAAAAAAATCAATGTATTCATGTTTAAGCTGGAGTGACATTCGCCCCAAAACTCCCCACATCCATAATATGAAGCTTTTTTACGCGTTAATTATATAAATGGAATAATTATTTGATAATACAATTCTATACATACACATAAGACACCGATGACCTCTATCTTCAGAACTCTTAAATCCAAAGCAATAGGGGTTTCTACATCTCAAATTCTATATTCCAAAATAATGTTTCGTTGTATATTTTATTTTGTCTATGCACAATAAATATTCACTATGTCAAATTTTTATTCTTGGAAAATTTTTATACTGTCATACATGGGTAAAGTAGAATACGAGTGAAAAACTACTTTGCAATACCTGTAGGTTCCGGCGACGGAGGTGGCGGACGGCTGTGGAGGCGGTGGATCCGGCGACGGAGGTGGCGGACGGCTGTGGAGGCAGCGGATCCGGTGACGGAGGTGATGGACGGCTGCGGGCTGCGGCTGTGTTGTGGTCGAGGGGTGTTGGGCTTGGGTTGCGGTTGGCCGCGACGTTGACGGACGGCGGCTGTGGAGGTGGTTGATAGAAGCTTCGTAGGCGGCGCCGCGGTGAACGGCGAGGGCTTGGGGAGGCGGGCTTGCGGTTGTGTTATGGTGGGGGTTGGGCTTGGAACCTTATCTTGCGGTTGGCGGCGGACGGAGACCGGCGACGGCGGCGGGGTGGGAAGGAGCGAGGTAGGAGACGGACGAGAAAAAGGGGGAAAATGAAATGAGAAGTCAGATTAGGGAATAGGGACTTTTAATTTGTTTGAAATTTCAGCAGCTGAAATTCTGAATAGTATTTAATATATATATATATATTAATATTTATAATATAAATATATATATATATATATATATAAATATTAGAAGCTCGCGAGCCGGGCTCGCGAGCTTTTTTCAGAGAAGAATGGGCTCGAGCTCGACCTCGACCTCGACTAAAAGCTCGGCTCGAGCTCGTGAAGCTCGAGCTCGAGCCGAGCCGGCTAAGCTTGCGAGCCGGCTCGGCTCAACTTGCACCCCTAGGCGAAAGTATAAAAATTATTGCTGAAATTTCATCAACAAGGTAAACACGCAAAAACATCCTTTGTTAGTCTTTGTTAAATCCGATGGTACCATGTCAACCTAGCCCTTGTTTAGGTGATGTCGATTCATATGTCGAAAATTATTATTTTTCATCTTCTGCTGCATTATTCGAACATCCCCGGGGGCGTAGATCACTCGACGCTTTCCTAACAGCATCTGCTCTTCTCATAAAAATTTGCATGGACAATCTCCCAGTTACAACCAAAACCATTATCTATATGGTCCAATCTGAACACATGTTATAAACATTTTTTTTATGCAGGCATTAGAACAAGAATCAATGTTTGGAAAAATACAATATCCACTACTATAAAAAAGTAATATTTATGACAAAATTTGAACTGATAATGTTAAAATTGTCACTAGATATACATAATGAGTGACATTAATTTTTGCTTTGTCACTATAAGAATTTTTAGTGACAAGAGTTTTGTGAAAGTTGTCACTATTAGCAATTAATGACACATGTATAGTGACAACACAAATAGAATGCCAATTATAATTGTTGTCACTCATTTGTTACTAAAGGTGTGTCGCTAATTGTCAATAGTGACAATAATTTTCTTGTCATTAATGATCTAGAGTGACAATTTCTATACAAATTTTGTCACTATTAAACATGTAAAACCTATTGTTGTGACAAAATAAAAAACTCTTGTCAATAAAGATTTATATTTAGTGACAACTTTGATATTGTCATTTGATATTTTATCCCTAATGTCTTATTTTTTTTTTTTTAGAGATCCTGAGATCAATCTAGCACCGATTTTCCCAATCACAATTTCTAGTAAACGCGAAATTTGCTACCAACTTCACATTTGGTTTTTGTGGTCGGTGTATTAATAAACAGGTGTTGTTTGAGAATGAAATGCGAACATGGTACATGCACCGAATGCGATGTGGATGGAAATCTTTGAGGTGCGAATGCATTATAATTACAATATTTTGTTAGTTGTTTATAATTCTTGAGGCATGGTTTTATTTTGTCAAAGTTATAATTACAGGCCTACAGTGCCATGACACTCGATAACTTAGGAGGCTAAGAAAGAGGCAAACTTTCTTGACTATATTATTGAGGGAGTAATGTGAGTTATCATTTTACTAAGGGACAACGATATTTTTGTCTCCTAATGTTGGAATATTTGGTAAAGAGGACATTTGAAGTTTCTGTTTGTGATGCCAATCCCTTACTACCTATGCAGCTAGATCCCTTACCTAATGTTGGAATTTTTGGTAAAGAGGACATTATGTTACATCTTTTATTTTAGCATTCTATTTCCAAATTTTAGGTTGATTTTATTTGAAGTAGGAAACTTAGGTATAGCTTACTAAATTCAGTCATTCATTTATGGGGTAAAAACACAAACCTACCCGAACTTTTCGAGTTTTGGCACTTTTTTATACAAACTTTTTTTTTCCACACTTTTTTATCTCAACTTTTCGGATTTTACACTTTTTTATCTATTGGCATATTCGGCGGAATATTCCGGCGGAATTTCAACATATTCGGCGGAATGAGATAAAAAAATGTAAAAAAAAATAAAGTTTGGATAAAAAAGTGTAAAGAAAAATAAAGTTCGGATAAAAAAGTGTAAAACAAAGTTTGTTTATTCATTTGGAATATGCCAATAGATAAAAAAGTGTAAAATCCGAAAAGTTGAGATAAAAAAGTGTAAAAAAAAAATTTGTATAAAAAAATGTCAAAACTCGTAAAGTTCAGGTAGATTAATGTTTTTACCCCTTCATTTATACACATGATGTTATCGGGGTGGGGTTGGGGGAGTTTTAGTACGACCCAGGCCGCGTCCTGATTACTTTTTTTAAGACCTAGGAGTTGTCATGTTGTTGGCCCCACCTCACCCATCCCGTTCCATCCCCGGTGAAGCCAGTTCTAATTCGGCAGACCCAACTTTTAAAAAACATATCTGATTAATGCAATTTTTTGTACTTCATTCCGCAGTTACTCAATAAAGATAATGATATATATTTCACAACTGAAAATAAGTGACCATTTAATCTCACAAGTTTCCAATGTCGATGGATGGTCATTAGAAATTAATTTAACATTGTCCACTTTCTAACCGCAAATGAATATTTTATTTATGTTACATGCTTAGGGAAAAAATTGGTTTATGCAACAGCCAACAGTGAAGATTGTCTTAAAATTGAGATAAAGGGCTTTTAATAAAACCCAAGAAAGGCACTATATAATATTTAATTATCTAGATGGAATAAAATGTTAGTGTTAGATGATGGAGTAGTTATTTAGTGGTGCTTTCAAATTTGTAAGCACTTGACTACAGACTTGTTTCCTATATTAATAAAGTTGGGTTTATTTCTTTATCTATAATTTTACATGTTATAGTAGTTGATAGAGTGCCGATGATCACTGATTGACTATGGGAACGGTCGTGCACATGAGGTGGCGATTGTGAAACATTCTGAAAGGATCAGTATACCCCCACAAGCGATGTCGATGCAACAAAAGAATTAAAATATGTAAATACATATAAACAGTGCATCCCAACCTAGGGGTCGAAGCAATGCAAAACAAAAACTAACATACGACTGAAGGAGTTTTAAATTGATTATAAGTCTTGAATTTTATTAAAGTGAGGATGTAAAATCACAACACAAGGAAAACCACACCAAAAACTCTCATATTCGAACTTCACCTCAATATGGAAGGATTCGAATGAAACCACCAGAAAACTCCTAAAATAAGAAGTTTCTACAAGAACACACCTCAATCAAGTTCATACCTTGAGCAAGACCGACTAGATATATGCTACAAGGAAATGGAAGCTATGTAATAAAAGGTGGAAGACAAGAAGAGTTACTAGAATAAATAATTATGGAAGATAATCTTCAAGAAGAATTTTTATGGAAGAAAGTCTTCAAAAAATATAAAATAAGCTAAGAAGAAAACTATAGAGATGAAGCACTAAATATATGGCTTTCTTTCCTTTGAGTTATGGGATAAATGCCAAAAAAAAAAAAAAAAACTGTGATATTGCGAAAGTGAAAAAAAAAAAAAAAAAAAAGTAAATAAGTTATTATATATTTTAAATATGGACCACTGGATCTTAAGCAACTTGTTTCAACCATTAGATCTCTTTTGGCACAATTTTTTATTTGATTATTTTAAGGACAAATCTCAACCCCGTATCTATTTTCAAATCATTGGCTTAAAAATATCTTCATTTTTACATTACAAAAGAAAAGGAAAATAGATTTTTTTTTGGGGGGGGGAGGGGGGGGGGGGGGGGGCAGGTGGGTTTTTTGGACAGAGTGGGGGCTTCTTTGGTAGCAGAGTAGATGGTGGTGGAGGAGGAGAGAGCAGGTCGTGGTGGAGCTAGGCGAAGAAGTAGGTGGTGATGGAGGCAGAGAGAGCTGACGATGGTGGAGGTGAACGAATAGGCGGTGGTGGAAGTGAATGAAGCAGGACTTGGCGCTGCTGCATAGGTGTTGGGCCGGCGATAATGGTGGATGGAGAAGAAACAAAGAAGGAAAATAAATGGAAAAGGAGAAGAAAGAAAGAGAAAAAGAAAGAAAAAGAAAAGAAAGAGAAAAAGGAAAAAAAGAAAAACAAAATGGGATTGGGTTTAGGCACCTATATCAGGCCTAAATTGTTATACCCTACTTATATCCAACTCAAATTGCTATACCCTATCGAAATATACCAGTTTAACAACTTGGAAAAAAATAAATTCCCACTCTAAATCCCAAGTCTTCCCAAGACGTGTTAATTAAAGAATTGCTAGGATTAAGCAATAGTACAATTAGTAGCTTAAATAAATCCTTGAATAATAATAATTTCCATGAATAATTAATCTCCAAAATTAATTAAAAAAATAATCATTTCTCAGGCATACTAATTAAAATGCATTCCACTAAATTAATTAATCAATTCCTTTTTTATCCTTAAACTTTATTAATATTCACATAGTAAGAGAAATTGCTTGAATAAGTATGTAACCCCATTGTAAGTTCATTTATGGGCTAGTAGTAGGAACACAACCCCATTGTCACTATTGCAATATTTATTGAAGGATTTAAATACTCCAAGTATTTTAATTTGATCAAGAATTAATTATTGATTAATTTATGGTTCCTACAAATTAAGGTTAGTACTAGTCACGCACCAAGAAGACCTAAACACGAACAATTATTTGGTGTGCGTAGGTAAAATCCTTCCATCAATTGTCCCGATCGGATCTAGGACTTGAATGTCATTCGAAATCCCAATAATCCGATTCTATGTATATCGATCCAAGTGACATTGACCAATATATCAATCAAGCGAGGAAACACTATGCCTCCTTATTGATGCGACTCCGGCTAGAGGTTCCAATGTGGTGGGAAAAAATTGCATCAAATCAAATAATGCAGCGGAAGAATATATATATTTAAATCCCAGTGGCTCATCTCTATTTCTCGTATTTAAATTGAGTTTCGAATTCAATTACCGTTCTTCGCGTATGTTGAATTCTGAACCAGCTTTGCAATATCTTCTTGAACAGCAAATCCGTTGCTTTCTTTAAATTGCCACGCCGGAATCAAAAGCGAAAATCTTCTTCTTTTCTTTTGAGGGAGACTGCTGGAGAGAGAGAGAGAGAGAGAGAGAGGATGGAGTGTTTTGACTTGGAGAGAAAGTTTATGATAATCACTTGGTTAATTTTCTCTAGGTAGTATATTTATACTACAATAAAACAATAACCTAGGCCAAACACTCCCACTTGGACGCCCACTTTGAGGCTTTTAAAGCCTTTGGGCTTTAGGCCTATTATGTTATTTAATTAATTAAATAATTAATATTATTTATCCAATCAATAAATTAATTAAATAATCAATTAAATCCATGTTAGTTTTATAATTAAATTCCTCTAAGGAATTAATTAATTCATTAACTTAATTAATTAATAAAATCATCTAATGATTAATTAATTATCACGATATCCAATATCGAAAATTTTCTCAAGTCTTTTTCCATGATTTTCCTTTTGCACTTCTTTTAAGCGCGACTCCTTGGGTTCGTCTGAAAAGACAATTGGGAAGAAACCAAAAGGATGTGAGTAACACCTAACCAGTCACGTGACTCACATCGTATCCCAATTGAGAACGAATGAATAGGATCATTCCAAACTATATACACTGTGAATACCGTACAAGTATAAAGCTTTTATTCTTATATCCCAGTCAAGTGAGAGTCATGATTTTAGTCAAACTCACATGACTTGACCATATGCTTAGCTCATAATGAGTCGAGGTCATTTTATGCTTTAGCCAAAGAGTTTTAACCTCACTCATTCATGACTGCATAGGATATTGAGCTCATTCACTTATGAGAGAATAAATTCCATTTTGCTAATCAGTTAACAATGCTACTTGCCCATCAAGTTGCACTTCGAGGTCGATCCCATCAAAGGGTGATTTGGATCTTACTATTCTAATGACAGACTTGATGTCACAAGTACATCTTCAACTCGATTCCTCAGGTCTAAGGTTCACTCGTACCTATCACAACTTATCAGTTTTATCATTGACTGTCAGTGAGTGAATACCCATGTGATGAAACCGATACGAGCCGTGTTCGAACATATTAGTTCAACTGATATGTCCATGACATAAGTTCACACTATCATTCCCACAGTGTTTGACTGACACTTTCTCTGTGGAAACTTATATCATCCAAGTCCTTGTTCTGTATTGATGTCCAGTCAAATACTTTCTTAGACTTGCGAACCCTATTTAGAGAATAAGGATCGAACCCTTCTAGTGTCATTTTTCCTATCCCATAGGAAGTAGAAGGTTTGCCTTATTCTCAAGGACTTTACGTTGTTTATTAACACCTTACAAATGCCTATAAGAAAACAACAAGATAATGCCTTATATATAATAAAAAGATATTATTTAGTTACAAGTCAATGCCCTATAAATCTATCCTCTTTATGGCATTTGAGGGCATACACTCTAACAATCTCCCACTTGCACTCAATGCCATTTTCTATGGTATTTAATACTCATCCCTTCTAGATGTTTTTCTAGCACCACCTGTGCCAATGGCTTGGTCAATGGATCAGCGACATTGTCAGCTGAGGCTATTTTCTGAACAGATATTTCTCCTCGTGCAACGATCTCTTTTATGATGTGATATCTCCTCTCGATGTGTTTGAATTTGTTGTGAGACCTAGGTTCCTTGGCTTGCGCTATTGCTCCAATGTTGTCACAATAAAGTGGCAATGAGAGCTTTATGCTAGGAACCACTTGAACAGGGACGGATTTAGGGGGGGGGGATCCCCCCGAGACTTTAAATTTTTTCTATACGGTATATAGGATTTTATAATATGGCCCCCCACCAATATATTATTTCGGTTCTATACAAACTACAAGAACGAGTTGGCGGAGTTGGTGGGAGGCTTGGCAGTAAGTTGTATATACTCATGGCGGAGGCAGCAGCAGGGTTCGAATCTCACCATTCACACCTTCTATTTTTTTAGTTTTTAAACTCCTTTTCTCTATTGTTTGTGAGTGGTTTTTCTCATTTGTCATATAAGGCATGAATTATCATATAATATCTTTATATTGATTTTAAAAAAAGGTAGTTACCATAAAAAAAAGAAAAGTTGAATTGATAATACCTTTCATTTTGTTTTTTGACTTCAATTCTATACATATTAGGGTTAGAATTGATAAACACCTTTTCTTTAAACCTCTCTTCTACATATATTAGGATTAGAACTAATAACATTTTTCCCAAAAACTATAAAAAGGGGTCATTGCAAAGGAAAAATATACAAAACATCAACACATCTAAGGACAAGAAAATGTTGTTCATAATTCGATTATTCAGAGTTTATCCGCCACAAGGTATGAACTAATCACAATATATTATTTTATAATTTTAAAAGAGTTTTAGTAAATAATAACTTTATTTTTTAGTGTACAGAATTACATGTTTTTTAGTTTGCTTTTTAGTTTGTATCAATTATTTATAACTGCATGTATTAATTTATTAAGTAGTTTTTTTAAGATAATATAATCATAATCTATAGTTATTATTGTCAATTGTATCTTTTTGTAAGGTTGAAAACTACTTAGAATTTAATATGTATCTTTATGTGTATTTACTTATTCAATTATATGATTAATAGGTAAAAGTATGGGAAAATCAACCACAATCGACACAATTTTTTTTTAAAAAAAATACTCAAAACCAAGAATCTCAAGTTGAAAGATCAGAACCTTAGTGTTTCGGTCGTCGTGTACAACTTCAATAAAGTTTTTGAAGAATTTCTTTATATTTTGAAACTACTGTAAGTTTATTAAAAATTAGTTTTGTTTTTCATAACATAATAATTTTTTTTTCATTTGTTATAACTAAAATAAGTTTAGAGATATAATCATAAATATTGTCAATTTTTTTTTTACTTTAATGCTTCGGCTCCCCCAAGAAGTCAATCCTGGATCCGTCCCTGCACTTGAAGTTCTTCTATGAACTTCCTTATCCAAAAAGCATCTTTAGCTGCCTCAGAGGCAGCTATGTATTCAGCCTCTGTATTGGAATCCGCGGTTGTGTTTTTCTTGGAACTTTTCCAAGTCACCGCCCCACCATTGAGGGTGAATACGAATCCTGAGGTGGATTTCCGGTCATCGACATCAAATTGAAAATCCGAATCAGTGTACCCGTCCACTCTCAGGCTACCACTCCCATAGATGAGAATCATATCCTTGGTTCTCTTCAGATACTTTAGGATATTCTTCACAGCTATCCAATGTTCCTTGCCTAGGTTTGCTTGAAATCGACTAACAATGCTTACCGAATAAACAATGTCAGGTCTAGTACACAACATTGCGTACATCAGGCTACCTACTGCTGATGCATAGGGTCAATGCTCATTTCCTTTATATCTTCCTCACTTTGAGGACACGTAGATTTTGAGAGATATATCCAATGTCTCATTGGCAGGAACCCATTCTTAGAATCCTATATCCTATATCTCTTTAGGACCTTTTCTAAGTAAAGGACTTGAGAGAGCCCTATCATTCTATTTGTTCGATCTCTGTAGATTCGAATCCCTAGAATATAAGTTGCCTCTCCCAAGTCTTTCATGGAAAAAGTACTCGAAAGGCACTTCTTTACAGTGGTGAGCATTCCTATATCATTCCCTATGAGTAATATGTCATCTACATAAAACACAAGGAATGTTATCTTGCTCCCACTAACCTTCTTGTAAACACATGACTCGTCTTCGTTCTTGATGAAGTCAAATCCTTTGACAGCCTCATCAAAACGTAGATTCCAACTACGGGACGCTTGCTTGAGTCCATAAATGGATCTCTCAAGCTTACACACCTTATGAGTATGCTCCTCGGATACAAAACCTTTAGGCTGTTCCATATAGATATCCTCTTCTAGGAATCCATTTAGGAAAGCAGTTTTGACATCCATTTGCCATATTTCATAGTCTAGGTGTGCGGCTATTGCAAGTAGAATCCTTATTGATTTGATCATAGCCACTGGCAAAAAGGTTTCTTGGTAGTCAATTCCTTCTTTTTGACTATACCCTTTCGCCACTAGGCTGGCTTTGTAGGTGTCAACCTTGCCATCAACACCAATCTTTCTCTTGTAAATCTATTTGCACCCGATTGGTTTTACCCCTTCAGGTTGGTCCACAAGTTTCCAGATTTGGTTTGCATGCATCGAATCGATCTCAATTTGCATAGCTTCACGCCATCTAGTAGCATCCACATCCACCATTGCTTGATCAAAAGTGGAGGGATCATCTCCACGATCCTCCTCTAATACAGAATGAAGACCCAGTTCCCTCTGTACTAGATATTCGTATCTCTCAGGCGGTTGAGGTACTCTACTTGATCTTCGTGGTTGTGTTATGTTACAGAAGGTTCGGTTCCCACTTTCTGTGTAGATGTATCCACTGGGATCTCATTTTGTTCTTCTAGAACAATCTTTCTACCCGCTCTTCCTTCTTGAATGAACTCATCTTCAAGAAAGTGGGCTTGTAAAGCTACAATGATCCTTTGATCATCATGCAGGTAAAAGAGGTATCCCATTGAATCCTCATGATATCCAATGAAATGTCCCTTCAAGGATCTAGCCTCCAACTTGTCCACTTTGGTCTTTTTGACATAAGCCGGACATCCCCAAATCTTGATGTGATTAAGACTTGGTTTCCTATTCCTCTATATCTCATAGGGAGTCATAGGAATGGACTTGGACGTACATCTATTTAAAATGTGTACAGTTGTAAGCAGCGCATGACCCCACAGTGAAATGGGTAAGTCAGTGTAGCTGAGCATGGAGCAAACCATGTCCAACAAGGTTCGACTCCTTCGCTCTGCTACTCCATTTAACTGTGGTGTTTCTAGAGGTGTGAGCTGTAATACTATACTATTGTCTCTGAGGTATATATCAAACTCGTCGCTTATATATTCTCCTCCTTGATCTGATCGAAGAGTTTTTATATGTTAACCAGTTTGATTTTCCACTAAAGCCTTGAATTCCTTGAACTTTTCAATGGATTCAGACTTATGCCTCATCATGTACACTAGACCATATCTTGAATGGTCATCAGTGAAGGTGATGAAGTAAAGGAAACCTCCTCGTGCCATTTCTCCAAGTGGACCACAAACATCAGTGTGCACTAAGCCTAAGATTTGTGAGGCTCTTTCAAAAGTCCCTATGAAGGGGGATCTAGCCATCTTGCCTTTGAGACAAGATTCACAAGTAGGATAGCGATCCAATCCCAATGGACCGATTAGTCCATCTTTCTCCATTTTGCGAATTTTATGTTCGCCAGCATGGCCTAGTCTAAGATGCTAAATCAATCTTTGGTTTATTCCAAGCCTACTATGTTTCCTTTGTATAGTATTCATAGAACACTCATTCTGGACATTAAGGTAATACAATCTATTTATTAAAGAAGCAAAGCCTACTAATTTATTACCATAATAAATATTGCATCGTTCATCAATAAAACGGAAAGTATAACCAAGTTTAACTAAAACGGGAATAGAAACAATATTTTTAAGCCCATTGGGCAAAACTAAAACATTATCCAGAAATAGCATATGTCCAGAATTAAAAAATAATGAGGTAGATCCAATTTCAGTAGCTGCGACGCTTTGCCCACTGCCTACTCTTATCTTCACCTCATCAGGGCTCAGCTTCCTACTTCTTTCTAGATTCTGATTCACACAACATACATGAGTATTAGCTCCTGAATCAAGAACCCATGAAGAGGGAAAAAATGGTAATAGAGCAATTAGTTTCAAAAACATAAAGTTCTTTGTCTTTCGCTCGTATGTTAGGACAGTCTCTTCTCCAGTGGCCCAGCTCACCGCAGCATAAGCATCTGTCCTGATTTCTAGCCCTCTTATTTCTCCTTCGGTGTGCTTTGTTGCAAGTCGTGCTGGATGCCTCTTCCTCTAAATGGTCATTATTATTCCCTCTTCCATCCAATGGATTAGGAAAAGTAATTGCCATTGGGTTGTTCCATTTGTCCGCCTTTATTTGTTTCTGAGCAACTTTGAGTTTTTCTAATAGCCCAGCTAAAGAACCCTTAATGTCCTTCATGTCAAAGTTTATGACGAAATAATAGAACGAATCGGGGAGTGACTGTAGGACGAGATTAACTTGGAGATGTAGGTCCATGTAGAATTTTAAAGATTTTAGTTTTTATACCATGGTCATCATTTTGAAAACGTGTTCTCCAACATCCTCTCCTTCAGTCATTTTTGTTCGAAAGAGATCCCTTGAAATGAAATATCTAGCGGTCCTACCGCGCTCTCTGAATAGCTCATCCAGATGCAGGATAATGTCTCTTGCATTATCCATCTTATTATGGGACCTTAGTCTATGGATTCAATGCTAAGGACCATCCTCAGCTTTGTGAGCCATTCTATGTAATTTGGACCAGTGAGAGTCGTGTTTTCCATTGATTTCGACAGTGGTTTGGGAGACATAATTAAATTTGAGAGAGAGAAATCAAATAACTGCAAAAAATAAACCAGACTTTATTAGACTTGTGTAACTTAACTAGAACCAAGTTTAAAATCAAGGACTTCGACTTATAACTTGGCTCCCACTACATTTTTCGAGATTCACACTCCCACTGTGAAAAACGAAAGTGATCATTGTAATGTACTTCGTGGTGGGGATTGAGTTCTTTAATTAATCTAATGGATGGCAACCCTTTAACGATATTTGGTCCATTATTAAATTAAAGTGATGTCCAACATCAATCTATCCAATAGATGGTTCAATCTTCTTTTTCCCATAACCCAGCAAAACCGCAACCCTTTAATGATTTATAGGCTTTGTGGACTATCTAAGTTTATTCCCACTAACTCCTCATAATCTAACATTTGAATTTCACCTTGCAACCGTTTAACGATATTTGGGGTGAAATATGTCTCGATTAAGGCATCTAATGCACTTAATAAAATTCTAGAATTAAATCTTGATATACGACCCCCACTTACTGGGAAGATGCCATATACTAGGTTTAATACTTAATTTTATTAAGTTTAGTGGAGGGAAAGGATGCCTAGCACCCCTTACTAACTTAGTATAATTTTTGTTTGGGAGAATTCATGTTCTAAACATTTATCTAAGTCTCACTTTGCACATTATTCAATTTCTATAGCGCATATTGATTACATGCTTCATACAACTAATGAACATGCATCGAAGGAAATAAACCAACACATATGTCCATGGGCTTTATCTAGAGGGCCCAAGCCAATGAGCCATCATTAAAAAGGAAAGATAAGCCTATCTATTCTTCGTGGGCTCCAAACTCCTCTTCTTTTGGATTGATCTCCTCTTGAAAGGCCTATTCTATTTCTATCTATTATATGAGATCATTGAACAACCTATACATAATTCTAGAAATAAAATAAACGGGCTCAATTTCGGCCCTTACAACCCATAAAAGGAAATACAATCAAAAGAATTAAACCTAAGCCCATGGACAATGTCACCATCATATAGTACATGCTCGCGAAAAATAAAACAATTATGTTGGTGATTAAGTTAGTAATTAATTAGTCCAACTAATTAACTTCCTCAATAAAATTTCAAATTTTATTGAAAGTTATGATAATAAACCATTTAGTGAGAATCTTTTATTTAAATAAATAACTTAATTAAATAAAAAATTCTCCAAGAATCATTAATTAATTATTTCACTTAAATAAATAATACTCAATAAAACAAGGCCCCCGTGCGCCAGGCACACGACACGACGTGTGTCGTGCGCACGACCCATAAGCCTGGTCGCGCGCTGGTGTGCTCGCACGGTGCTTGCGCACCACAGCGTGCGCACAGCGGATGGCTCGAAGCCACCTGCTTCGCGCACAGCGTGGGCGCGCAGACAACGCACGTCGTTTTCGTCGCAGGGTTTTTCCGACCCGATTCTCACAAAAATTAGATTTTTCAATTCAAAAGTCCTCATACTACAACATACATGAATTAAATGCAGAAAAATCATGGATTACTATCATGAAAAACATATTCAAAACATGCTTCAAAAATGCGAAAAACACATGATCACGTAATCAATTAAATACAGAAATTAGAGATTAGCTTTGATACCACTGTTGGGAAAAAATTACATAAAATCAAATAATGCAGCGGAAGAATATATATATTTAAATCCCAGTGGCTCATCTCTATTTCTCGTATTTAAATTGGGTTTCGAATTCAATACC
Organism: Buddleja alternifolia; assembly: GCA_019426215.1. NCBI lineage: Eukaryota > Viridiplantae > Streptophyta > Magnoliopsida > Lamiales > Scrophulariaceae > Buddleja > Buddleja alternifolia. The sequence continues at coordinate 7,700,845 of CM033399.1, read as the reverse complement.
GTTCTTCGCGTATATTGAATTCTGAACCAGCTTTGCAATCCCTTCTTGAACAGCAAATCTGTTGTTGTCTCTAAATTGCCATGCCAGAGTCAAAAGTGAAAATCTTCTTCTTTTCTCTTGCGGGAGACGGCTAGAGAGGGAGAGAGAGGATGGAGTGTTTTGACTTGGAGAGAAAGTTATATGTTAATCACTTGGTTAATTTTCTCTAAGTAGTATATTTATACTACAATGAAACAATAACCTAGGCCAAACACTCCCACTTGGACGCCCACTTTGAGGCTTTTAAAGCCTTCGGGCTTTAGGCCTATATGCTATTTAATTAATTAAATAATTAATATTATTTATTCAATAAATAAATAAATTAAATATTCAATTAATTCCATGTTAATTTTATAATTAAATTCCTCTAAGGAATTAATTAATTCATTAACTTAATTTATTATTAAAATCATCTAATGATTAATTAATTAATCACGATATCCAATACCGAAAATTCTCTCAAGTCTTTTTCCATGATTTTCCTTTTGCACTTCCTTTAAGCGCGACTCTTTAGGTTCGTCTCAAAAGGCAATTGGGAGGAAACCAAAAGGATGTGAATAACACCTAGCCAGTCACGTGGCTCACATCGTATCCCAATTGAGAACGAATGAATAGGATCATTCCAAACCATATATACGTTGTGAATACCGTACGAGTACAAACCTTTTATTCTTATATCCCAGTCAAGTGAGTGTCATGGTTTTAGTCAAACTCACATGACTTGACCATATGCTTAGCTCATAATGAGTCGAGGTCATTTTATGCTTTGGCCAAAGACTTTTAACCTCACTCAGTCATGACTGCATAACATATTTAGCTCATTCACTTATGAGAGAATAAATCCCATTTTGTTAATCAGATAACAATGTGATAAGAGGCATTTTTACGTATTTTTAAGCCCTGTTGCGTCTATGTTTTAGGTTCATTTATCGCTTGAGTGTTGCCACATGTGCGTTTAATTCGTGCATTAAGTGATTTCAGGCCTTAAATGGATACAATCGAAGAATGGGCGGAAAATCGACGTATAAAACAAGTTTAGACCAAGTTGCTTCGCACCTCCGCGCCCAAGCGCCCCTCCAACCACGCCCAGGCGCCTGACAAGATGCAAATAACATCAACATTCTGCTTTCCGCGCCTAGGCGCCATGCTGTCCACGCCTGGGCGCCGTATCTGCCTTAGTTTCCACGGTTGAGCGCTATTTCCTATATTTAGAGACCGAATTTGATGAAGTTCCCTTCTACAAAGTTGTAAAATTTGTGTTAGCTTCAATTGAGGACTTGAATCATCCAAATCGGAGTTTCGTGGAGAGAGTTATGAAGGAAATACAATTACTGCGCAAGACAGAGGCAAATATGCCCAACATTCTGCTGACGGCGCCTAGGCGCCGTAATTCCCGCGCCTAGGCGCGCCCACACCCGGGTTTTGATTCCTTTAATCCAAAAGTTCATTATTTGAGGATGGAATGGAATATTTAAAAGGGAGAGGTCAGCACATGTGTTGGGGGACATGCTTGAGGGGAAAATGGATTGTTTATTGCACACCATGATGGGGTGTGGAGTAAAAAAAATAGAGAGCCCATCATTTCTTGTCTTCAAAGAGAGCATCTTCTTCACTTTGGGGAGAGAGAGGAGAGTCCATCATTCACTCTTGACCCATCATCATTCATCACCATTCTTCATCATTTTGAAGATTGCAAAGAAGGGGGATTGAGCTAGAGATTGAAGCTACAAGCAAGGATTCATCATCATTTAAGACTTAGGGAGTTTCTTTTGCATTTCATTTACATGTTTATGTCAATAACTATGTATATGATTGTTTTAGACTTTCTTGAGCTATTGAATATGAGTTAATCTTGTAGAACTAAGGCCATGTGAAGGCCAAATTTATGAATCAATATATGTGAAGTTGCTCTTTGTATTAATTCTCCTATTGCTTTGTGTGTTAATTCTATGCTTTTATATCCAATATGTGTTTGATACCATATGCTTGCTATCTTGCCTAATCTAGTTGTTCGAGAGAAAATAGATTAGGGTGCAAGAGAATTAACACATCATCCGAAACAAATGAGGGATGCCCTAGAAATAGGTAAAGATTCCGGGTGTTGTTAGCCGGATTCGTTCGGGAAGCTCTAGAACGTTAATGCGTGATTTTTGATTAGATCTCGGATAGACATATTTAGAGAACCGTCAATTAATCATAGATTATTATGAGCCGAGACATCGGGTATAGTTAATTTAGGATTCCACCAAAGCAATAGGAGTCTAATAATTCGAGAGTAGCTCATATATATCGACGAGTGGTTTGGTCATAGCATGTGCCTTAGTCTTTTTAACCAATTCGTGAGGTTTAATTCATAGCTTGTTCCCTCCTTTGATCTTTCGTTTACTTAATTGTTTTCCTCTTGCTTACTTTAATTGTCTTTACTTTCATTAAAATCATAAACTAGAATTCAAGTCTCCGTGGTTCGACAACCCGGACTTTTAGTCCACTTTATTACTACCACGACTAGTCACTTGCTATCAAAGCACGTTAAGTATTAGCGTGTCAAGTTTTTGGCGCCGTTGCCGGGACTTGTTCATTTAGTTTTTGATTTTCGTTTACATTTTTTCATAATTTCTAGTTTGTTGTTTATTTTCTTGCTTTCCTTTTATTTTCGTACTAGTCTAATTTTGTTCCTTGTGCTAATTGATAGGTTCGATTTGTGGTGCATGACCCGCTCCTCAAATGAGCCTTTACTTGATTTTGTTATTTTTATTTTGAACATGTGCTCCGGAGTAGTAGATGAGTTTGAGAGATGGAGGACATATCTATCAACCGAATCGAATGCAAGTTTCTCGAATATGAATTTACCGGAGAATTGGGAGTGGTTACAAGGCACTTTCCAAGCTATGCAACCACCTCCTTTTCAACCACTCCCATCTGTCCGGGATAGTCTATCACTGAATTTCTTCCCATACAGGAGGGTATTGTTTATCTCCAACTCTGGAGGAACGAGGGGTTCGACAACTCCTATACGACTTACAACTCACACTAGATGATTTGGATCAGCCGGAAAATATGAATTGGTACACAAAGCCATTGATGCTTTGTATGAAGGACCAATTAAGGGGCTCTAATGATCATTGAGGAAATGAAAATGAGAGGATTTCTATTAAGGTGTCATCGCCTCAGTGTTGCACACTTAACATTCAAGCATCCGAGGCAGAATCTCCAAGTTACGAGAAATCCACTCTTATTCCTTCCCAGCGATAACCGGCCCCAGCTCCACGGGTGTGGAGGCAATTTGTGCCCATGATAGTAAGTTGTCCTATAGTATAGGAGATGACATGGTTATTTCTGATAACTATGAGGTTTTTAAGCATCAATTGATTCTACATTATCTTTGCGCATTGATGCTTTTGATCTTTTAGTGTTGAGCTTTTTCAGGAAAGAATAACCAATAATCTCCTCGGTCCTACCTCACAAACTCCAAGTTTATCACTTCGATGGGTGAAGGAAAAGATCTACTGTCCATATCTTGAGAATAGTCTAAGATCACCCGAGACATGGGGAAAAAATGACGATTTCTTGGCCCATACTCAAACTACTTCTCACAAACACCGGGCCATGTTTCATTCTTGATTGGAGAGTAAACAAAGCATTCATACGTCATCCTCCTTGAGCCGACCCGATAAAGTCAAGCTAATGACTATAAAAAAGCGCTTCTGGGAGGCAACCCAAGTTGTAAGTTTTCTTTTTGTTGTGCTTTTTTTTTTTTTTTTTTTTTTTTTTGTTAGCTTAGTTTGTTCCTTATGTTGTGTTTAAGAATGCACTTTTGGCATGTTTCTTTTATGTCTTGATGGTTGTGTTGTGAGTGCATAACATGTAGTAGACGAATTTTGCTTTGGAACATTTTCGTGGCGGATTTGAGCTTGGAGCGGATCTCACGTGAGTGAGGGTTGCTTTTCGGCACCCTTGTGGTAAGTACTCTCGTTACTCCCTTGTTGAGTATGTATAATTGCGTCAACATTGAGGGTAATGTTGAGTTTAAGTGTGGGGGGGTATTATATGTCGGGTGATCGTGCTTTTAGCTCAAGTTTTGGGGAAATCGTCGCTATTACATGTATTTTTGTGCTATTTTTTTGTGAAAATCAAGCATAACAAATTTTTGGATAGAATTTCAACCCTTCACTGAGGCATTGAGCATGGTTAATTTGAATACATGGTATGTTTGCTCTATCAATTTGGTTTTAAGGCTATACACATCGTGCCTGCTTGTGGGACCCTTAAACATGACTAGATTATCTTTAAGATGTTCACATAGCCATAAATCAAGGGTAGAGGGCGTTGAGTGGGCAACATTGAAACAATTAAGGCTGATCACGAAAAAAAAAAAAAACCAAACAAAATTTTTTTATTTTCGGGGACTTAGAATTAACGAGTAGGAGTGAGATGTAGCGTTGTATGTTTAACAATAATAAAAAGAGGTTGACATTGGTATGATGAAACGGCAGGCTAATCAGATACTGGGGGGCGAAGAGTACAATGCTAGAATACTGTACTTTAAGTTAATTGAGCTAGCTAAGCAAGTGCAAGTGTATCAAGTGAATAAGGGACCTAGTTGATTTGTGGCCTTTGACACTAGAGCGATTAAGCCCTAGGAGTGTCTCCCACTGCTTAACCTAAAGCGTCTTTGGTTTGGGAGTATTGGCCTAAGTCCTTCGGGTGGCATAGAAAGCCTAAGAGGAGAACATTGCGCTGGTCAGTTCTACTGTCATCCGAAACAAATGAGGGATTGCCCTAGAAATAGGTAAAGATTCCCGGGTGTTGTTAGCCGGATTCGTTCGGGGAAGCTCTAGAACGTTAATGCGTGATTTTTGATTAGATTCTCGGATAGACATATTTAGAGAACCGTCAATTATCATAGAATTATTATGAGCCGAGACATCGGGTAATAGTTAATTTAGGAGTTTCCACCAAAGCAATAGGAGTCTAATAATTCGAAGAGTAGCTCATATATATCGACGAGTGGATTTGGTCATAGCATGTGCCTTAGTCTTTTTAACCAATTCGTGAGGTTTAATTCATAGCTTGTTCCCTCCTTTGATCTTTCGTTTACTTATTGTTTTCCTCTTGCTTTACTTTAATTGTCTTTACTTTCATTAAAATCATAAACTAGAATTCAAGTCTCCGTGGTTCGACAACCCGGACTTTTAGTCCACTTTATTACTACCACGACTAGTACACTTGCTATCAAAGCACGTTAAGTATTAGCGTGTCAAGTTTTTGGCGCCGTTGCCGGGACTTGTTCATTTTAGTTTTTGATTTTCGTTTACATTTTTTCATAATTTCTAGTTTGTTGTTTATTTTCTTGCTTTCTTTTATTTTCGTACTAGTCTAATTTTGTTCCTTGTGCTTAATTGATAGGTTCGATTTGTGGTGCATGACCCGCTCCTCAAATGAGCCTTTACTTGATTTTGTTATTTTTATTTTGAACATGTGCTCCGGAGTAGTAGATGAGTTTGAGAGATGGAGGACAATATCTATCAACCGAATCCGAATGCAAGTTTCTCGAATATGAATTTACCGAGAATTGGGAGTGGTTACAAGGCACTTTCCAAGCTATGCAACCACCTCCTTTTCAACCACTCCCATCTGTCCGGGATAGTCTATCACTGAATTTCTTCCCCATACAGGAGGGATATTGTTTATCTCCAACTCTGGAGGAACGAGAATGGGTTCGACAACTCCTATACGACTTACAACTCACACTAGATGATTTGGATCAGCCGGAAAATATGAAATTGGTACACAAAGCCATTGATGCTTTGTATGAAGGACCAATTAAGGAGGCTCTAATGATCATTGAGGAAATGAAAAATGAGAGGATTTCTATTAAGGTGTCATCGCCTCAGTGTTGCACACTTAACATTCAAGCATCCGAGGCAGAATCTCCAAGTTACGAGAAATCCACTCTTATTCCTTCCCCAGCGATAACCGGCCCCATCTCCACGGGTGTGGAGGCAATTTGTGCCCATGATAGTAAGTTGTCCTATAGTATAGGAGATGACATGGTTATTTCTGATAACTATGAGGTTTTTAAGCATCCAATTGATTCTACATTATCTTTGCGCATTGATGCTTTTGATCCTTTTAGTGTTGAGCTTTTTCAGGAAAGAATAACCAATAATCTCCTCGAGTCCTACCTCACAAACTCCAAGTTTATCACTTCGATGGGTGAAGGAAAAAGATCTACTGTCCATATCTTGAGAATAGTCTATATCATCACCCGAGACATGGGGAAAAAAATGACGATTTCTTGGCCCATACTCAAACTACTTCTCACAAACACCGGGCCATGTTTCATTCTTGATTGGAGAGTAAACAAAGCATTCATACGTCATCCTCCTTGAGCCGACCCGATAAAGTCAAGCTAATGACTATAAAAAAAGCGCTTCTTGGGAGGCAACCCAAGTTTGTAAGTTTTCTTTTTGTTTTGCTTTTTTTTTTTTTTTTTTTTTTTTTTAGCTTAGTTTGTTTCCTTATGTTGTGTTTAAGAATGCACTTTTGGCATGTTTCTCTTTATGTCTTGATGGTTTGTGTTGTGAGTGCATAACATGTAGTAGACGAATTTTGCTTTGGAACATCTTTCGTGGCGGATTTGAGCTTGGAGCGGATCTCACGTGATTGAGGGTTGCTTTTCGGCACCCTTGTTGTAAGTACTCTCGGTTACTCCCCTTGTGAGTATGTATAATTGCGTCAACATTGAGGGTAATGTTGAGTTTAAGTGTGGGGGGTATCTATATGTCGGGTGATCGTGCTTTTAGCTCAAGTTTGGGGGAATCGTCGCTATTACATGTATTTTTGTGCTATTTTTTTGTGAAAATCAAGCATAACAAATTTTTGGATAGAATTTCAACCCTTCACTTGAGGCATTGAGCATGGTTAATTTGAATACATGGTATGTTTTCTCTATCAATTTGGTTTTTAATGGCTATACACATCGTTCCTTGCTTGTGGGACCCTAACATGACTAGATTATCTTTAAGATGTTCACATACGCACATAAATCAAGGGTAGAGGCGTTGAGTGGGCAACCATTTTGAAACACTTAAAGGCTTGATCCCGAAAAATATCGACTTAGAATTTTCACATGAGTTATGAGTTGAGAATGTAGCTTTGTATGTTTAACAATAATAAAAAGAGGTTGAACATTGGTATGACTGAAAAGTCAGGCTTAATAGATACTGGGGGCGAAGAGTACCATGCCTAGAATACTGTACTATTAAGTTAATTTGAGCTAAGCTCAAGCCAATGCAAGTGTTAAGTGAATAAGGACCTAGTTGATTTTGTGGCCTTTGACACTCGAGCGATTAAGCCCTTAGGAGTGTCTCCACACTTGATACCCTAAAGCCGTCTGGTTTGGGAGTTATTGGCCTAAAGCTCATTACAAGGGTGTCATAGAAAGCCTAAGAGGATCGAACATTGCGCATGGTCTAGCTTCTAATGTTCGGGTTGAAAGAGCATAAGTTAAAGACGAAAGTGGAATGAAGTGATGAATTTTTAAGTGGCTATGAAGTTGTATTCAATTCTCGTACCATGTGAATAATCAAAAGTTGATAAATATAGGGTTAATGCTTGAAAATTGGTAAGAATGCCACTTGACTATAATACTTGAGATTTATTACACTACACCCTTAGGATGATCTTTTCAATGTTAAGGCGTAACATGAGCAAGTGTGTGATGTGTATATATTTATAATTTGAGCTTAAACAGATGAATTCATACCATTGTGTGCTATTAATCATTGTAATTTATGTTGAGTGATCGGGGTTGAAAATCTTTTGATTTTGTGGGTATATCGTCTGCAAACCCTCACGAGACTATAACTCGTCCTTTGAGGTAACTCAAGGGTTCAAAGGCTTGTTGCATTCGCTAAATGCAACCGTTTACTCCACGAAAGTGAGTTAGGTAGTTCTCTTTTTGTTTCTCTCTTTGATTGATGATGTTTCCTTATCTTAGAACTCTTATTGCTCGAGGACGAGAAATTGATAAGTGTGGGGGTTTGATAAGAGGCATTTTTACGTATTTTAAGCCCCGTTGCGTCTATGTTTTAGGTTCATTTATCGCTTGAGTGTTGCCACATGTGCGTTTAATTCGTGCATTAAGTGATTTCAGGCCTTAAATGGATACAATCGAAGAATGGGCGGAAAATCGACGTATAAAACAAGTTTAGACCAAGTTGCTTCGCACCTCCCGCCCAAGCGCCCCTCCAACCACGCCCAGGCGCCTGACAAGATGCAAATAACATCAACATTCTGCTTTCCGCGCCTAGGCGCCATGCTGTCCACGCCTGGGCGCCGTATCTGCCTTAGTTTCCACGGTTGAGCGCTATTTCCTTATTTAGAGACCGAATTTGATGAAGTTCCCTTCTACAAAGTTGTAGAAATTTGTGTTAGCTTCAATTGAGGACTTGAATCATCCAAATCGGAGTTTCGTGGAGAGAGTTATGAAGGAAATACAATTACTGCGCAAGACAGAGGCAAATATGCCCAACATTCTGCTGACGGCGCCTAGGCGCCGTAATTCCCGCGCCTAGGCGCGCCCACACCCGGGTTTGATTCCTTTAATCCAAAAGTTCATTATTTGAGGATGGAATGGAATATTTAAAAGGGAGAGGTCAGCACATGTGTTGGGGGACATGCTTGAGGGGAAAATGGATTGTTTATTGCACACCATGATGGGGTGTGGAGTAAAAAAATAGAGAGCCCATCATTTCTTGTCTTCAAGAGAGCATCTTCTTCACTTTGGGGAGAGAGAGAGAGTCCATCATTCACTCTTGACCCATCATCATTCATCACCATTCTTCATCATTTTGAAGATTGCAAAGAAGGGGGATTGAGCTAGAGATTGAAGCTACAAGCAAGGATTCATCATCATTCAAGACTTAGGGAGTTTCTTTTGCATTTCATTTACATGTTTATGTCAATAACTATGTATATGATTGTTTTAGACTTTCTTGAGCTATTGAATATGAGTTAATCTTGTAGAACTAAGGCCATGTGAAGGCCAAATTATGAATCAATATATGTGAAGTTGCTCTTTGTATTAATTCTCCTATTGCTTTGTGTGTTAATTCTATGCTTTTATTCCAATCATGTGTTTGATCACCATATGCTTGCTATCTTGCCTAATCTAGTTGTTCGAGAGAAAATAGATTAGGGTGCAAGAGAATTAACACATCATCCGAAACAAATGAGGGATTGCCCTAGAAATAGGTAAAGATTCCCGGGTGTGTTAGCCGGATTCGTTCGGGGAAGCTCTAGAACGTTAATGCGTGATTTTTGATTAGATTCTCGGATAGACATATTTAGAGAACCGTCAATTAATCATAGAATTATTATGAGCCGAGACATCGGGTAATAGTTAATTTAGGAGTTTCCACCAAAGCAATAGGAGTCTAATAATTCGAAGAGTAGCTCATATATATCGACGAGTGGATTTGGTCATAGCATGTGCCTTAGTCTTTTTAACCAATTCGTGAGGTTTAATTCATAGCTTGTTCCCTCCTTTGATCTTTCGTTTACTTAATTGTTTTCCTCTTGCTTTACTTTAATTGTCTTTACTTTCATTAAAATCATAAACTAGAATTCAAGTCTCCGTGGTTCGACAACCCGGACTTTTAGTCCACTTTATTACTACCACGACTAGTACACTTGCTATCAAAGCACGTTAAGTATTAGCGTGTCACAATGCTACTTGCCCATCAAGTCGCACTTCGAGGTCGATCCCACCAAAGGGTGATTTGGATCTAACTACACTAATGACAGACTTGATGCCACAAGTACATCTTCCACTCGATTCCTCAGGTCTAAGGTTCACGCGTACCTATCACAACTTATCAGTTTCATTATTGACTGTCAGTGAGCGAATACCTATGTGATGAAACCGATGCGAGCCGTGTTCGAACATATTAGTCCAACTGATATGTCCATGACATAAGTTACCACTATCATTCCCACAGTGTTCGACTAGCACTTTCTCTGTCGAAACTTATATTATGCAAGTTCTTGTTCTGTATTGATGTCCAGTCAAATACTTTCTTAGACTTGTGAACCCTATTTAGAGAATAAGGATCAAACCCCTCTAGTGCCATTTTTCCTATCCCATAGGAAGTAGAAGGTTTGCCTTATTCTCAAGGACTTTACGTTGTTTATTAACACCTTACAAATGCCTATAAGAAAACAACAAGATCATGCCTTATATATAATAAAAAGATATTGTTTAGTTACAAGTCAATGCCCTATAAATCTATCCTCTTTATGGCATTTGAGCGCATACACTCTAACACCATGATCAATTACTGTGAAGTACATAAGATATGCGTCGATGCCAATGATCAATGATGGATTCTCTCTTGGCACTGATGCGCCTCCATACATAACTAGGCTGGACCCAATATGCCCTACTTTATGACTCGTCTAGAATTGTGTAACAAATCTAAGTACAGTATGCGATACACAAGATGACCAATGGTGCATCATGTCATGAGGACCAATCTTACGCCTACGTAACTGAGGAGATTCCAAATTCGACATTAACTCCAATATGGAATCTTAGTGGCGTTGTTTAGTTTACCCGTTCCCAACGAAAATCCACGTACATGTATTGATGTACACTGTATCAATATCCATGGAACAAGATACACTCTCCAAGAGTTGAATTGTACGTGCAAATCTTTACGATTCATTGATATCCCTATCTCAATGATTCTACGGCTTGAAACATCTTTAAGACCACAACCATAGAGACACATTCCAAATTGACAACCCCGATATCAAACACGTCTCATAACTTAAGAGTGATCTAAGGGACTTTATCTAATTTCATAAAATGATAAGCTAAATAAGAATATGCCTTTTATTAAATAAACTTGACAAGATACAATACAAGACTGGCTAAAGAGTCTATTACTACGCCCTACAAATGGCGCTCCGAGCGCCTAAATCTTTCACATTCTTCAAGATCGTGATCGTGAATATGTTCCGAGCCACTGAGACATGAGAAAAAAAAAAGAAATCATAGTATCGTCAAGGCTTGCTTATGAAACATTCTCATTTAGAGAGTGACTTGTTCTATGGGCATTGATCGGAGATTAGTGTATGCATAAAAGGGGCCACACTTGGAGGTGTGAGACTAGGGCTGTAAACGAGCTGAGCTCGAGCCAAGCCTTGTAAAATTTACAGGCTTGAGCTCAAGCTCGAGCTTGAGCTCGTCTCAAATAATTTGAGTTCGAGCTCGAGCTCATCGAGCCCAGTTTTTAGAGCTCGAGCTCGAGCTCGGGACAAATGAGCAAAGGTCGAGTTCAGCTCGTTGGCTCATTCGAGTTTGACAAATACACACACACACACACACACACACATATATATATATATGTAAATTAACAGTAAAAGGCTAGCTTATGAACACCTAAGTGGAAGTTCGAGCTCGGTTCATCAATAAGCTTGAGCTCGTGAAGCTCGGCTCGAGACATCTCGAGCTTGAGCCGAGCTTGCTCGCCGGCTCTGCTCGCCTTACACCCCTATGTGAGATTGAACACTCTGCAGGATTCCATGTTGGTTTCATGTCAAATTTTTTTCCTCAGGGTTATAAAGTGTGAGATTAATCCCCAAGACTTGAGGTGTCATGGTTGCAAAGTATGCAGCCCACTGTGCTTTGACTTATCTCAATATTATAGGAGAATCGCGAGGTGGGATAATGTTGGTCACAATATGGTTGTATGACGAAGCAAATGACATCAACACGTGATCTATCCCTGGTGGGACACTAGGATTTTTCCTATTCTGTATGACCAGTAAAAAACCTTCTGACCAGAATATCGAAGTTGTTAAGAGGGATTGAGATCCCTGCTTAGATGATGAAGGTCACTCTTGTTGTAACACGTTCATAGTTATTAAGGTTACTAAAGTTTTGACTGTACCCAAACTCTAGACTTGGATCAGGAAATTGATGGAAGGATTCTACTCATGCAAAGATTGTAATCTGGATAGGTCCATCATATAATCACTAGCGTCTAGATATTCGTGATGACATTTCTTGACATGGAATCACGATCAATGGAAGCCTTGAATTGACCTTGGCGGTAAATTCAAGATCTTAATTAATTATTTAAGTAATAATTATTTAAGCCTAAGAAAATGCCACGTTGCTAGATTATTTGTAAACCAAAGGGGTCACACATAATACTTGATTAATGAGCCTAACTTATGGAAATTAATCCTAAGTGGAATGGATTAATTCTTTGGTGGAACTAATTAAATGAAATAAATAAATTAATTAAATTAATATCATGGATATATTTATTAGGTTTGTCCTAATTAATTGCTTATCTTATGTAAACTAATTGAATTAATTAGCTTTTGGTCCAATTTAATTACGAAAAATTGCATAACATGCCTTTGTGAAACACGAAATTTGCATGAAATCCACCTGTGTTGAAAAGAAGCCTTATCTACCCCTGTTTTATTATATAGTGTGCACACTCTCCATTTTCGTTAACTAAGTCTAACAGTGTTAAATTTTTTTATGGCCATTATGCCCCTCATTTTTATAAATATTATATTTAGTTTTATTATTCTTAGCCGTCAAATCATTTGTGATCAACCATTAGATAAAAAATAATTAGAAAAATATGAAAAAAAGCTAATAAATTAAAATTAAATTTGAAATTTAACAAAAATTAAAAGAAAAAATAAAAAATTTAGAATAACTAAGAAAAAATCTGAGATAAATATGAAATTAAAAAATAATTTTAGAAAATTCAAAACGAATATTAAAATAGAAGAAAACTTAGACGAAAATAAAAAAATCAGGAAAAAATTAAAACCCAGAGAAATTAATAAATAAAATAGAAAAAATATTCTAAAAGTACTTTGAAAATCAAAGATAATTTCAAAAAATTCAAAATAAACTAATAAATCAGATAGAAAAACAAAACTCACAGAAAAATATAAGAAAAAATTCTGAAAATCCTATATATTCTAAAAACTCAGAAAAATATTAAAAAAAAATTGAAAATCAAAATTATCTCATAAATTTTTTTAAAAAATCCAAAAAATAAAAGAAAAAAATTTGATGAGTGAGGGAGGGATGTGAGGGTGGAGGGATAGTAAGGGAAGGGTGATATATAGAGCACAAATTCAAAAATAAAAATCTAAAAGCAAGAACAATTTTAGAAAAAATTAATACAAAAAAATGGAAAAAAATATAAAAACCAGAAAGTAATCTAAAAAACCATGTGGCGGTGGCGCTGATGGTGGACTGGTGGTGGGTCAGATGCGGTTTGGCGATGGTGGCTCGTGGTTGTGATTTGGCGGTGGCAGAAATCTAAGAGGGGTGTGGTGGTGGATCTATGAGGTGAGGAGGGAGATACATTTTAGGGGATCTAGATGTGAGGTGAGGATGGGAGAGCAGAACAACAACGTGATGGTGGAACGAGGTGGTGACTAATAATGGAGGAGGTGGCGATGGTGGCAGGTTACAAGTTGGGGAGTTGGCTATATTGATTTACATTAGCGAATGTGGTGGGGGATGGAAGGGGAAAAAGGAGAAAAAGAAAAAGAAAAGGAAAATAGAAAATGAAAAAAAAAATAGAAAAAGATAATTTGAATTTGGGTTTAGCCAAATTTGATATATCCTACCTGTTGATGTGGGTAGATATCATTCATTGGGCCAAGCTGACAAGCTCAAAGAATATCATATATTTTTTCCCTAATTTATTATATTAATTCGGCTCATGTATGCATATTTTGGCCTCATCCAATTAGTAGGAGTAGAACCCAAGTCGGAGCCCTAAAAGGAAGGATATCAATCAAGTATCCTATTAGGTATCAATTAAGGAAGATTGGTCAAACACTTACCAAAGCAGGAAGATTCGGCATAGCTAAATATGGACCTGACCAGACTTATTTTAGGACGATTTTAGGACACCTAAAGCTTCCAGAAATAGCCCTACATATCATAAACAGAGCAGGAAGGAAATTAGCTGAATTTTACTTACCACATTTGTATAGAAGCTATCTAGCTTGTATAAATATTCATTGTTGATGATCAATAAACAACTCTTACACTTTTAATCATTTTACTCTCTATTATTTTATAGCATTATACTCAATTTCTCGCAAATAATAATATAAATTTATTGGTGTAAATCCCACGTGCATCGATTGACGCCGTCTGTGGGAAATTAAGCTTCAAGGCGTGAGGTGACATTTTCTTATTTTCTCGCAATTTTCTTTTCTTTCACAAGCTTCATGACAGGTCAAAATATCGATGAAATGAATGAAACTATGGAGGTCATGGGAAACAAGGAGATGTTACCGCCGGAGAATGGAGGTAACAACGCTCCTGAAACCCCAGCCATCTTGGCTAGGTGTTTGATTGGCGAATTACAGGAGATCCCCATAGCACGTTGGGGTGGAGTCCTGTTTGGCGAAAATGGAATTTCCCCATCACCTAGAACGCAAGCAGTAGGGATGGAAAACTCCCTGCAGATTGCGCCATTATATCACCTAACTAAGGAAAAATTGCAGGAACTGATTGACGTAGCCATTTAGGCCACAAAGAAAAGCTTGGATCCGCATGGTCTGGGTAGGATGGGAGGAAGTCCGGTACAGAAAGTACCTAAAAATGCTTATATACTCATATCAATCTTGAGTTTACTTCTGAAAATGGCTCTGGAAAATGAGCAGGGAGGATGGAATTTGCTGAACACGTAAACCTATATAGAGAGGGGGAACCCCCAAGAAAATATCTTGCCCAGGAAGGTCGCCAAATGCGGCGCACTGAATTTCATGAGGAGGGAATCCAGGAAGACAGGATCCCACCCAATAGACCACATCAGGAGAAACTTCAGGGAGAAATGCTACCTCCTAGCTAGGAGGAAAAATATGATCTAAAAAATTGGGGCCATCGCCCAGGACAAAAAGGAAAAAAGGATCTCGATGAGGAGGTTAACAACTATGAATCAATTCGTTCTTCAAGAGAAAATTCAGGAGGATGCACGAAAACAAAGGAAATAACAAACTAATGGGACCTCATGGCAAGAAGGATGGAGAAAATGGAGAAGAAGATAGTTGGAGGGAAAGTACATGTGGATCGAGGGATCTCATTTACTAATGCCATAATGTAGGAGGAATTGCCACAACATTATCTACCCTATGATAGCACATCAGACCCCGAGGATCACTTGTACACTTTCAGGAATTACGCTTTGTTACATAGATACTCGGACGCCATTAAATGTCGGGTGTTCCTAACAACACTGACTAAGTCAGCACAGTTATGGTTCAACCAGCTACCTGAAGGATCTATTGGATCCATCCTGGAGTTTAGCACAAAATTTCTCCACCAATTTGCTCGCAGCAAAAAGCATGAGCAAACCCCACTTAGCCTCTTCAACATAAAACAAAAGGGTGAGAAAACTTTACGATCTTATGTGAAAAGATTCAATGCTGCTACTCTGGAGGTGTCATCGGCTATGGCCGATCTAAAAACAAGTGCGTTCACGCAGGGCTTGCGTGAGGGAGATTTGTTCAAATCCTTAACTAAAAAACTAGCTGGCAGTTTTGACGAATTGCTTAGCTGGGCGAAAAAGTATGTTAACATGGTGGACGCTCAATTAACTAGGAGAGCGGAAATGAAAAAGGAACGAAAAGTGGGAGAAAATAAGGGATATCCTAAACATGGTGGATTAAGGAGATGGCACTCTCAAGGACCGGTGACTGGAGGGCGAAGATCATTTCGACCTCCTTTTCCAACACGAAGGAGCTTAACGTAACAATTGATGGAGGTGGAAAATAAAGGCTTAGTACGATGGCCAGCTAGCTCAGGAAATAATTCTCAAAATGCTTCAAATAGACCTTATTGTCGATACCATCGCGAAGCTGGTCACCACACGGATGACTATAAAGCACTCGCTTTGGAGGTGGAATGTTTAGACAAAATAGAAGGCTTGAAGGAATTCTAGATAAACAATAATACCACGAAAAATAGCAACAATAGTGGGCCTTCATTCAGAGGAATATGAGCATCTTGGTATTCAGGTAGAGGAAAAGGAAGAGCTTCAGGAAGAGGATTAGGAAGAGCCAGACCAGGAAATCAGGGACATTTTCCCCAGCCCATAGGGGCCAGCCCCTCTGGAGAAGGAAATAATGCAAAAGCTCCTACTAGCATGGGTCAAAATAAGCCAATAGCAACCATTCACATGATATCTGGAGGGCCGGAGTCAGGGAGAGATTTAAGACAAAACGTACGGCAGGTGGAAAATGCCCTTGTATTCTTCCTAAAAGTCAGGCAGGATCGTCCTCAGGAAGAAATTTACTTTGGTGTGAAGGACACTTCAACTATTCAAACACCTCATAACGATGCTTTGGTCATCACAACCACGATAGCTAATTATAATGTGTAAAGAGTTCATCGACAGCCGAAGTTCAGTAGACATCCTTTTTTTAGTAAGGATTTCAGCAGATGACTTTGGGGGATGCCAAATTGGAGGCTGTAAACACCCCGCTATATGGTTTTGCAGGAGAATCGATTTACCTATAGGGCAAATCACATTACCTATGTCACTAGGGCAGGAACCAAATGGGGTAACTAAGCTGGTGAAATTCTTGGTGGTAGACACTCCCTCAGCCTATAATGTCATTCTAGGAAGACCCACTCTAATACTATTTGGAGTTATAATATCCATCCCTCACATAAAGATGAAATTCCCTATACCCCAGGGAGTAGGAGAAGTTGTAGGAGATCAGCATGCAGCACGAAAATGCTATTTGACATAGCCGAAAATAAGAGATAGGACAATGGAAGACAAAAAGCGCAAACCGAAAAAAGGAGAAGGAGAGGCAGAAAAAAAGATATCCGCGCATGTGGAACCCACAGGAGAACTCATGAGCATCGAAATTGTAAATGGAGATGCCTCAAAATCAGTAAGGATCGGATCTCACCTGGAAGAGGACCTGAAAGAAAGGCTCATAAAATGGTTGCAAGATTATGCCGAGGTTTTCTCCTAGTCAGCAAGTGATTTAATAGGAATTGACCCCACTGTGATCGAGCACGGCCTCAATGTTAACCTAGACGCACAACCCATTATTCAGAAAAAATGACATTTCGAACAGGAAAAGGACGTTGTTATCAAGGGAAAATTAGATAAATTAATAGAAGCAGGACACATCGAGGAGGTACAATTTCCGGAATAGGTATCCAATGTAGTGTTGGTACCTAAAGGTGGATCCAAGTGGAGGATGTGTATCGATTTTCGAGATCTGAACCTAGCTTGCCCAAAAGACCACTATCCATTGCCCAGGATTGATCAGCTAGTTGACTCAACAGCAGGATTCGAGCTGCTCAGCACAATGGATGCTCAAAACGGATATCATCTGTTGGTCCCAAGTGGCATACGAAAGGGTCTAGAAAGGGGGATTGGATAGACCCTGAAATTCTTTTTGAATTCTTAGGCTTGTTTTATGAAAGATAACTTAGATAATAGCTTTGAGTACTTGATCAAGATGGATCAGGCACTCAGCACTTATATCAGGGTTAGCACACCGGAAGATTTGTACAAGTCTCTTAGTATGAATAAACAGACGCTTAGAAAGTGCTTAGTTGCTCTTTTAGATTTATGAAAGTATGCTTTATGATAATGTTAATAGATGATAATAGATAAATCAATAAAACAATAAATTATGAAAGACACGAGAATTGTAAAGTTCACTGGGTTTGTGTAATCCCAGCTTCTTCCTTCTACTCCTTTCCACACAGGAGGAATTCACTATAATGAATCACAAAGCTTCACAAAGACAACTTCAACAAAATAGCAAATGGTGAAGACTTGATCTCGAGTTTCCTCATCACAAAGATTTCAACTCGGCTAAGATCTACTTCTGACAAGCTTCTCTAACTCAGAAATACTGCTTTGTCTTCAACAACTTCGTCACACAGATTGAAGAGGTTGATGGGTTTTATCAAGGATTGTTTGATTTGAAAAGTTCAGACACTTTTGGTATGTCTCTTTAGAAATGATAGGTCTTCTATGAAGAGGTAAGAGATATTGGCTTGGATGTAGAGATGTATGAGCTCAAAGATATTTGGCTATGGAGGATTTGAGCTTTTAGTGATGAAGTTAGATTTCGATAGCTTAAGTGTATATCAAGATTTTGATAATTTTCTCTGTTAAGGTTGAGATATGAGGATCTATTTATAGAATTTTTTGGGGATTTGTCCGTGGACACATGCAGGCTCGTGTTCAGCACGGAGCGTGTGAACTGGTCTTTTTCTGACATCTCTGAAAATTCTATCGAATAGAGTTGCTAGTAGACCTACTTTGAGTTGACAGCCAATGGGAAAGGCTCATCCGTACGTCAATAGTCCTTATCTCATTTAATGCTCTTATCAAGCATTTAATGCATTTGAATTTAGTTCCCGTTGGAATTAAATGTCCGTTGAATGTTGCATTTAAGTCTTTATTGATTTCAAATTTAATTCAGGTGAAGACAGGCGCTCGTGGCATGATCACCTTGAATGATTCCCAAACGCTTACAGTAGCTTAAAGAATCTCTTACCTTCAAAGTCTTCAGACGCCGATCTTCTATTTTACTTTGATGGACTCACCTAGAATTCTATCATAGCTCAAGCGCTAGATACTAGTCTAAAACTATAAAGATAAAAAGCCTTAAACTAAAAATTACAACTCGATAACTTTAAACGCGTAGACATTTTCTAATAAGGATAAACTTACATAATCTTTGGGGTCTAACATACAACCTATCTTGTCATCATCAAAACATCTAACATGAAATTTCCTAACAATTTCCCTCTTTTTGATGATGTCAAGACCTTCTCTTTTATAGTCCAAGAGCTAGAAAAGTAACAAAGATTATATAAAGTTAGCATTTTAAAAGTTAGAGGTTAGCTATAAGTTAGTTTATATAGCGAGAAACAAGATGTTTCAGCAAAACTCATTCATTCATAATTTGTCATGCAAGTACAATGGGTTAAAAGACAGAAACATTAATAAAGCGCTTTAAAGAAAATAAGACAGTAAAATCTAGCGCTTTTTTTGTGGAAGAAGGTTGCAATTTGCTAGCACTCTTTTGCTCTTTCTTGAAAAGTATTTCTGCAAACCTCCACAACTTGTCATTGGCTTCCCTCATCTTTTTATGAGAATCATTGGCATATTGTTTATTACTCATTTTCTCGGTCAATTCCTCAAAACTGTGAAGGCTTTTGTTCCAAAGGGAAGGATCGACTCCCAGTTCGCATAACAAATCTTCAAAGATCTCATAAGTCCTTGTGACTGGAGCTCGGTGCAGATTAGGGTATTTTGGAACAAAAACAGCGAACGGAGGGATGCCTAACTCTTCAAGAAGCTCTATAGAGAAATCAGGAATTGGGTAGCCTTTGAAGAAATGAGGTTTCCGTTTCTTAAGGACGGCTTGTTGGATTGATAAGATTGCACTTTGAAGTTCTTCCCAGTGCTTGTTTTCAGAGCTTTGAGAGATCTTGGACGAGCCTTTACCCTTTTCCCTCTTCTTGACATTAGTAAGAGGTTGAGAGGAACGAATCTTAGACAAGTCTCTTCGCAGAAGCTTGACTTCATCGATTAGAAGAGCTACTTGAGCAGCAATGCTTTCAGCTGCTGAGTTAGAAATATTGTGATGTTCAGCGTCTGCCGAGGCATTCAAGGCGAGCGAGCGGTTGATGCTTTCAGAGAGATCTGTGATTAGCGGTACTATCTTATTCATCGTATTGATAGTACTCTGGTTAGCCTGATTATGCATATCATTCAGTCGAATCCTCTCCACGGCATAGAAAACTGAAGTGCTCTGATTTTCCAATCGAGAGCAGGAGCCCTTGATATCGACCAAAGAATTCTTGATCCCTTTCTTGAAGTCCTGAGTGTCTGGATCATTATCTCTATCTAAACTGTCACTTGAGGAACACGCTGAAGGAGGCAAAGAGTCTTTGAAAGCTACATCTTTTCCTCGCGCAGGATCTCTAAAGAGAGGTTCTTTGGATTCAGTAACTTGTTCCTTTTTGGGAGTAGCAACGTCTGGAACATGGACTTTTGCAATGTCCATGATGAAATCATCTCTATTGGCCTCAACGCTTAGAATAGGTTCAATGTGAACAACTGGAGCAGGGGCGCTGGAAAGAGCTTCTTCCTCGAAAATTATCTCCACATCATCATCTGAAGACGCTTCTCGAATAAAAGGAACACGAGCTTCTGTGAACTCGAAGGCAGATTCTGTCAGCCGCGGAGCAGGCAATATGATATGGCGAAGGTTAGAGAACCACTACAACGAAAGAATAAGAGGAGCATTGGGAATGATCTTTGCTGGAATCATTTCCACTAAAGGTATGATCTGGGTCCATGGAATGTTTTCTGAAATGGTCGATAGTTGAAAGAGTTCTCTTTGGAATATAGCGATTGGACTTTCCTTAGAAGCTACCCACATCGGACCGATAGCGTCTATGGGATGTACTGGATTTAACCTGGCACTGGACCCTGGAATGAAGAATAGAGAGTCCTTGGTTTGCTCCTTGCAGAAGTACAACAACCTATCTTTTGGCAGAATTAGAAGATTTGAGATATAGTGCTTGCAGTAATCTTCCAAGTAAGGCAAGACAGCTTGAGTGAGCGCTGGGGGAAGTGCCCTTCTAGCTGATCAATTACCTTTTGGGAATGAGAGCTTAACTCCTCGGAATAAGAATCCAGAAAGATGAATCCGAAAAACTCATTGATGCTTGCCCTAGTCGTTGTGACAACATTCTTAGTAAAAACTTGGTCGAAGACTTTTACAACATCTCTGAGCTTCATTCGATTGAACAGGAACTCATAGCGCTGCTCAAAGTCAACTTCCACTTTGACGCTTGAGGATTCGCCACTGGGAATACTGCTATAGTTTGGAAAAATATTTGATTAACTGAGCTCAACAAGCGCTTGGTGAAGAGATTCTTCAACTGGACGCTGAATAGTTGGCAAAGCTGGAATTTGTCCAAGTCGTTGAATCCACAAATCAAGACAATAGCGGACAAAATGCTTTCGCTTTTCATGAATTGCCTGATTGAAAAGAATCGGGTTGGCCACCATTTCTTCAAAGGTATGGCACTTAGATGCATAGGCTTCAAACCATTCTGCTTCCTTAAATAGCTACTCAGTTCCGGCTGCTAGAATAACTCTCATGCCACAATCCTGAATGATCTTCAAGGTGAGGAAATGCTGGAGATCTGTGCTATAATCTCCATGCCAAACTCTCTAAAATTAGAGTTACACTTCTAGAGAAATCATCTGCTTTAGATCCGCTGGCTTATCAGGAATGGCGATTCCTTTGGCTTTCCATAGGCGGAGAGGCTGAGCAGTCTCAAGATTGGAGTAATGGAGGACTTTCTCACGGTAATGAGTATAGCCCAGCTTGTTGAGCGTCTCCTCATTTGGACAAAGAGGAATGGGAGAATAATTGCTGTGAAATATAACGTTCTCATTCCTTGGCGGTCTAGCCTCTGGTTCACTAAGCAGATGAACATCAAAGTATGCAGAGTCAATTTAAGATAAAGTCCTTTGGACGAGCTTAGGAACTTTCTTTGGCTTGGAAGCGGCTATCTCGGCGAGAATAGTAGCCAATAACTTTATTCATAATCTTCTTGCGGAACAAAGTTTTCATTGAGTTGAGTCGGAGGAGAAAGAGAGGTGTGGTCTATATCTCTATCTAGAACCACCCAGTGCCTAGTAGCAGATCCACCCACAGAGTATGGGAGATCTTCAGCAGCTGGTGCAACAACTTCTTAAGCGATAGCTACAACGGAAGATAGATCAATGTCTAACTCGACTGGTACACTCTCTAACATACTGGTAGTAGCGTCTGCAAAACAAACCTTAAGAACTAAATTTTCTACAGAAGGTAGAAAATCGAGAGATGGCCTCGGTAGAATATCACCAGATTTCCCTGGACACGGGGGATAGGAGGAAAGTTAGCTTCATCACTTCATTTGGCACCTACTGCTATGTAGTCATGCCATTTGGGTTGAAAAATATGGGAGCCACGTACTAGAGACTAGTGGATGTGATGTTTAAGGACCAAATAGTCAAAAAACATAGAGGTGTATGTGGACGATAGGGTCATGAAAAGCAACCTGACGAATATCCATGTGGAGGATTTGCAACAAACATTCGAAACATTGAAAAAATATAGAATGAAGCTAAATCCAACTAAATGTACATTTGGAATCAAAGGCGGAAGATTTCTTGGATACATGTTTGTGGAGAGGGGAATAGAAGTTAATCCAGAAAAAATCAATCTCTCAAAGTTTTGTGCATTGATCATTAGCGTTTATCTTTTTATACATGACCAAATCAATCTCTAATAAAATGAAATAAAAATATCTTTTTAAGATTAAAAGCGATTAAATTTTATAAAAGACTTCAAGGTTAAGAATTCCCACTTTAACGCTAAGAAACTTTCTCTGAAAATCATGCATTGTTTTCATCGCTAAAAGGTAGCGCGTGGATAAGTCCAAAAAGATAAGATTTGACAACTGCCCACGCCCTCCTATCAAATCAAACTGATGGTTAATGATTCCTATCTAAAATAGGCAGTTCAGTAAATGCATGTGTCTGGGTACGTGTCAGTGTACCCTCAGGCGCGTGCAACTCGCGCTGAACATTTTTACATTCTCAAATGTTTTTGAAAAAGTAACTGCGGACTTCAAAATTTTTTATTTTCACAGCAATTTACCAAATTTATCGCGCATTTTTACATCCATCTTTATTATTTAACAGCCTATATTGAATCAATTTTATTTCCATATTAACTATCGATACATGTGGCATTTATCCAAGCTATTGAGGAGTTACTTTTTGTCTTCTATTTAAACCCTTGAAATTTTTACAGAAAAACTTTATCACTCTCAAATTCCCTACTGTAAAAATTCTCTCAAGGAAAAAAGGCTTTCTTCTAAACTCTCTCAAAGCTTCAATCTTTCATCAATGGCACCACCAAAGTCTTCGAAATCTGCTGCTGGAAAATCTTCTAAGTCCAAAACTGAGAAGGAAGTAACAGTCAATGCCGAATTTCTGGTAAACTTGGATTATCTTTTTGACAACCAAAACTTTCCTTTGAGGACCATTCTTCCTCTCGTTGAAGAATCGGGTCTAAAAACCATGTTGACTTCTCATGCTTCGATTCATGAAGAAGAAGCTCTGTTCTTCTTTCAAAATGTTGTTATTTCTAACGATGGGAACTTTATTTCCTGCCTGTTTTCTTTTGTAAACGAACCTTTCATTCTTACTTCCCATCTGCTGTCTACTTTACTGCAACTGCCTACTCATGGTGGAGAAATTGAAGATGTGACCCTTGGAGACGCCACCAAGGTCTGGGAACTGATCAAAAAGGATAACTTGATGCAGCATACACATCAAATTTCAAGAAGAATGACATGAAGGGCGAATATGTCATTCTGGCTGAAATCTGCGCAAAGATGATCGAGTGCAAAAAAGGAAGTTTGGATAAGGTGTCAAATATACAGTACAAGATGATGGTCGCTATTCTAACGAAGTTGAAGGTCAATTGGGCCACATACATGTTTAATCGCTTCAAGGCAACGATCGAACAATCGATTAATCCCAAGCCATACAGGATTATTTTAAGTTTTTTGTTAAGCGCTAGTGGTTACATTAATATCGCAGGTAAAAAGGTTTCAGCGCTTAAGTTCTACGGCAAGAAGATGATTGGCGAACTGCTAAAACCCAAGCGACTGGGTGGTGCAACGGTTCCCAATGAGGAACGTGAGAGACTTTGTGCCAAAGGAGTTGTTCGTAGTGATGATGAGGAGCAAGCGACGTCGTCTTCATCGTCATCAGAAAGGGGAGTGGTGGTTAAGCGACCAAAAAGAATAATCGTCTTGAAAGTTGCTGAGCCAGCCAAGAAGCAGAAGAAAAAGGAGACCAAAACGCAGAAATCTCCCTCTCCCAAATCGCCTTCTCCCTCTCCAGCGTTTACCTTTTCTTCGGAGGAAGAAGAAGCAGAAGATGAAGAAGTACCTCTAGCACGCAAGCATACTCCTTGGTCTACTCCAAAAGGATCAACAAGCATTCCAACTGAACCAGCACTTGAAGAACCAGCGAGTGTTCCTCCCCCTCCTCCTTCTGAAGCTATTCCTAAACCAATTCCAGTGCTTGAAGCTGCTACTTCTTTTGAGAAGCTTGCTAGTTTTCAGGGTAAGTACTTGTGATAAACAAAGTATTTTATCCTTTCCTTGTTAGGTTTAATTTTCTAATGCTAGGATAAAACTCTCTCGGCCGAAAGCGAAGCGATTATTCAAGATTTCTTTACTACTTTTGACAAATTGAAGATTTCCATTCGTGCTGATCCCCTTACTTCTTTCCTCGATTTAGATCCTGATGAAGAAGTTTGGAGCCTGAGGATATGGAACCTTCCACTTCCAAAGATCAAGCCATTGAAATAGTCGAAGAGATTCCTCAGGGTAAGCGTTGTAGTATTTTTATCATCTATTTCTACTTAGTAGAAATCTTTTCTTTCTCAAACGCTTGCCTGTATTAGCTCAAAGTACCCCAGTGGCTGATGCACCTCCCCAGTCAGAGGCAAACCTTGATTTTGATGTTGATCTATCAACTGTGGTGGAAATCGCTAGAGATGAAAGCAGTGATGATGAGCCATCAAGCGACTCAGCGTTAATTTGTCTCATGGCGAGAGATGAAGAAGTGTCTGATGACTCGCTATCTAAGGTAAACACTGAATTGTCTCATCCTCTTTCTTATGATGAATTACTTGACAAAGTGAATGAATATTACAATGATTGTCAAGATGCCGCCAAGTTATATCAAAATCACTTTGATACTATTTCATCGCTCACAAGTGACAGAATGACGCTCAAGGCAGAGTTGCAAGTTCAGCAATGATGCATTGAGAAGAATCAATCACTTGAGAGTGAAATTATACAATTAAAAAGTGATCTTGATATAATAGTCAAGAGAGAAGCTGAATTGATCGCTAAACTTGACAAATTAGAACAGCTTGTCTCATCATTATCCAAAGCGTCAAGAAAGCTAGATAATGTGACTGAAGTAACCAGACTTTTTGGTGAAAAGACCAGTTTACGTTGTGATAAATTTGGTTAAAAATAAAAAACATCTAAGGTTACGACAACCAACAAAGGAAAAGGTGTATTCTTCATTGAGAAAATTTCAAACAGTCAAACGCTGAATGAACCTAAGGACAATGGTAAGAGGCTAAATGAGAAGGTCAATACCAACTTAGGCAACAAGGAGAAGATGAAAGTGAATGATTCACAAAAGAAGGCTCATCCAAACACTCAAAAGGCTAAGGAGAAACCTTCCATAAGTGAATCAAACGCTAAGCTTCAATCGCCAAAAGCGACTCCTAAGCCAGTGCCGAGGAAACACCAGTGTCAATATTCTCAAAAATCTAGATCATATTATCGATACTATGATGACTATGATTATGATTACGACTATGATTACTATTATAACCGAGGATATTACTATACACCTAAAAAACACACACAACACAAACCGAAACCCAAGAAGGCCAATCGTCCCGTAATGAAGACAAGGCAAATATGGGTTTTGAAAGTTTTAAATCAAACCAAAGTCACTAACGTTGAAGGACCCAAAACAACATGGGTACCTAAGAAGAATTAGAA
Source organism: Buddleja alternifolia (assembly GCA_019426215.1). Taxonomy (NCBI): domain Eukaryota; kingdom Viridiplantae; phylum Streptophyta; class Magnoliopsida; order Lamiales; family Scrophulariaceae; genus Buddleja; species Buddleja alternifolia. The sequence goes on along the minus strand of CM033399.1, from coordinate 7,675,086 downwards.
CTGCCCTTTTAATGCAGGTACCTAGAGCCAACACCGATACTTCAGTTTGGTACATTAATAGTGGGTCATCAAGGCACATGACTGGCTCGAAGGATCTCTTGGTCAACTATCGTGCAACCAACGCTCCTCAAGTTATATTCGGTGATAACTCTAAACGTAAAACCAAAGGTATAGGTATCATGCATAGGAGAAACATCATGATAAGTGATGTATATTATGTTAAAGGTCTTAAGCATAATTTATTAAGCATAAGTCAATTTTGTGATAAAGGCTTTGAGGTCAAATTCTCAAGCGTTTGTTGCTATGTTAATGACGCTAAGACTAAGTCTACTAAATTAAGAGAAAAAAAACAAATAATGTGTATTTAGTGGATTGGGATTCAACAATAGATAACAACCCCATATGCTTTATTGCTAAAAGTCAAAATAAATTGGGTTGGTTATGGCATAGAAAAATGAATCACCTGAACTTTAAAGCAATCTCTCAGTTAATATCGCTAAATCTAGTAGAGGGATTACCTAATGGTTCCTTTCAGAAAAATCGCTTATGTGATGCATGCTAAATGGGTAAACAAGTCAAATCATCTTTTAAGAAGAAACCTCATTTATCTACTTCTAGAGTCCTTGAACTATTTGTTGAGAATTATTCGAATAAAACGCAACGGAAAGTAAATTTAATTCCCAAAGCCCGAATCATCTCTAATCCTCGTGTTTAATTGTGTATAGAAAAATTACCGTTCTCGCGTATGTTGATTTCTGAATGTGATTCTTTTCTCTAACTCCGAATTTGCCAACGTCTCTAATTCGTCACGCCGGAATCAAAAATGAAAAACTCCTCCTTTCTTCCTTGTCAAAGACGGCTAGAGAGAGAGAGAGAGAGGTGGGAAACTTTTTCTTGGAGAGAAAGTTATGTAAGTTGCCTTGTGTTATTTTTCACCTTGTGATATATTTATATCATTATGAAACAATAACACTAGCATGCAAGAGACCTATTTGGGCATCTATTTGGCCGCCCCTTAGTGGGCTCGGAAGCCTTCGGGCTTTCGTCTTGCTTGCTAATTAATGAATCGGATAATTTATTTATCCAATAAATAAATTGATAATTCAATTAATTCAATTCCTAATTAATTTATAACTCAATTTCTCCAAGAAATTAATTAACTCATTAATTTAATTAATTAATTAAATTATCCAATAATTAATTCATTCATTACGGCATCCAATGCCGTGAATTTCTCTCAAGTCTTTTTCCCATGTTTTTCCTTTTGCACTTCCTTTAAGCGCGACTCTTTAGGTTCGTCTCAAAAGGCAATTGGGAGGAATCCAAAGGGGTGTGAGTGACACCTAGCGAGTCTCGTGGCTCACACCGTAACCCAATTGAGAACGAATGAATAGGATCATTCCAAACCTTTACGCCGTGAATACCGTACGTGTATAAACCTTTTATTCTTATATCCCAGTCAAGTAAGAGTCATGGTTTAAAGTCAAACTCATATAACTTGACCATATGCCTAAGCTCATAATAAGTCGAGGTATTTAAATGCTTTGGCCAAAGACTTTCATCCTCACTTATTCATAATCGCATAGGATATTTTACTCATTCACTTATGAGAGAATAAATTCCATATTGCAAATCAGTTAACAATGCTACTTGCCCATCAAGTCGCACTTCGAGGTCGATTCCACCAACAGGTGATTTGAATCTAACTACTCTAATGACAGACTTGATGTCACAAGTACATCTTCAACTCGATTTCTCAAGTCAGAGGTTCACACGTACCTATCACTACTTATCAGTTTCATCATTGACTGTCAATGAGTGAATACCCATGTGATGAATTGATGCGAGCCATGTTCGAACATATCAGTCCAACTAACACGTCTATGATATAAGTTCCCACTACCATTTCCATAGTGTACGACTGGCACTTTCTCTGTCGAAACTTACATCATACAAGTCTTTATTCACTATTGATGCCCAATCAATATTTCTTAGACTTGCGAACCCTTTTAGATGTCAAGGGTCAAACCATTCTAGTGCCTTTCCTCCTATCCCATAGGAGGTAGAAGGTTCGCCTTATCATCAAGGACTTTACGTTGTTTACTCACACCTTATAAATGCCTGTAAGAAAACAACTAGTGTCAAGCTCACAACGCTAATTCGTCAATTATAAACCTCTAAAGATTTAAAGATAACGAGAATTAGAAGCGATAGAGGTACTGAATTTGCTAACCATATTGTTGAGAAGTTTTGTACAGATATTGCAATACTTCATGAGTATTCTATACCTAGAACACCTCAACAGAATGAAGTGACTGAGCGACAGAACATAACGCTTAAAGAAGTCGCTAGAACAATGTTAGCAGAGTCCTTGTTGCCTCAAAGGTTTTGGGCTGAAGCAATCAACACCGCTTGCTACACTCAGAACCGGTGTATGATCAACAAACAACATGAGAAGACTCCATATGAGTTGTGGAAGGGACATAAGCCTAATATTTCGTATTTTCATTGATTTAGTTCAAAATGTTTCATTCATAACAATGGATCCCAAAATCTAAAGACATTTGATCCTAAAGCGGATGAGGGAACCTTTCTAGGCTACACCAAGATTGGAAAGAGTTTTCGTGTCCTAAATAAGATCAAATCGAAGGTTGAAGAATCCATTCATGTTGTGTTTGATGATGCTAACCAAGAACCGAGTAAGGTTAATACTGATGATGTAGGGGTTGAAGATCTAGCCCAACAAGCGTCACAAATCAATCTTGGTGATGATAGTGATGATGATGAGGATGATGAGATCGTTGTGCCCAATCCTAAGGTTACTCGTGAGGTTACTAATGATGCTATTGTCAGAAACGCTGATGATCATGAAGAGAATGATGATCAAGAGCAAATTGAAACTGTGAATGAGGTAGCGACTGTGCAAGAGACAAATTGGAGCACTTGTTAGAACTAGGGCTGCTACAATCAATGAGGCCATGTTTGCAAGCTTCCTATCTCAAATGGAACCAAAGAAAGTGGATGAAGCACTCAGTGATTCAAGTTTGGTAGAAGCGATGCAAGAGGAGCTTAACCAATTTGAGAGAAGTAAGGTTTGGACGCTAGTGCCAAGACCAACTAATCAAGGAGTTATTGGGACTAGATGGGTTTTTAGGAACAAGATGGACGAAGATGGCAATGTTATAAGAAATAAAGCCAGACTAGTTGCTCAGGGTTATTGCCAAGAAAAAGGTATTGATTTTGATGAGACGTATGCCCCAGTAGCATGTCTTGAAGCGATTCAGATGTTCCTAGCATTTGCCGCATTCAACAAGTTCAAAGTATACCAAATGGACGTAAAGAGTGCTTTCCTGAGTGGTAAACTCCAAGAAGAAGTATACGTGGAGCAACCCCCAGGATTCATCAACAACCATGGAGAAAAATATGGTCTACAAATTGGATAAGGCACTTTTTGGCCTTAAACAAGCACCAAGAGCATGATATGACACTCTTTCTATCTTCCTTATTGGTAAAGGTTTTTCAAAAGGCAGCGTTGATACAACGTTATTTAAAATTACCCATAACGAAGATATTCTCTTAGTCCAAATTTATGTTGATGATATTATATTTGGTTTTACTAATAAGCGTCTGTGTGAGAAATTTTCGAAAATGATGCAAGAACAATATGAAATGAGCATGATGGGTGAATTAACTTTCTTCTTAGGATTACAAGTTAAACAACTCCCTAATAACATAATTATTAACCAAGCTAAATATACAAGAGATATGATTAAGAAATTTGGTATGGAAAATGCATCATCTTCAAAGATTCCAAAGAGCCAAACGCTTAAGTTAGATAAAGATGAAAGTGGGAAGAAAGTTGATATCACTAACTATAGAGGTATCATTGGATCACTTCTTTATCTTACCGCTAGTAGACCTGATATTATGTTTTCGGTATGCATGTGTGCACGTTTTCAAGCTGATCCAAAAGAATCACACTTAATTGCTACCAAGAAGATCCTTAAATACCTAAAAGGCACACAAAATGTGGGCTTATGGTATCCAAGGGACTCTCCTTTTGAACTAATTGGTTATTTAGGCGCAGATTTTGCAGGATGCAAAATAGATAGAATGAGTACTAGTGGTACATGTCAATTTCTAGGTGACAGACTAGTTTCGTGGCATAGTAAGAAACAACAATCCATAGCGATTTCTACCGCTGAGGCAGAGTATGTAGCCGCTGGATCCTGTAGTGTACAAATCCTTTAGATGAGGCAACAACTTAAAGATTATGGAATTATCTTAGGTCCTACCCCAATCCATTGTGATAACCAAAGTGCTTTAGCTATGACCCAAAACCCAGTCCTTCATTCGAGAACTAAACACATTGACATTCACTACCATTTCTTGCGTGACCATGTTCAAAAGAAAGATATCTCCATGCATTTCATTTGTACTGACAAACAATTGGCAGATATCTTCACCAAAACGCTCAACAAACAACGTTTTCTCACTTTGAGAAGTGAATTAGGAATGATTGATTTAAACTCTCAATCATAAAGCATCATATCTTTCGTAGGCATATAATTTAGGGGGAATCCACTTTATTATTTAGTCTAAAGCGTTTTTCAAATTGAAATGAGTTATCAATTTTAGGAGGAACTTTAAAATTGCACTGATTCCAATGAATATGCGTCTATGATAAAAAATGACTCACAAAATTTTGTTCATTGATCATTAGTGTTTATCTTTTTATGCATGACAAAATCAATCTCTAATAAAATTAAATAAAAATATCTTTTAAAGATTAAAAGAGATTGAGTTCTATAAAATACTTCAGCGTTAAGAATTCCCACTTTAACGCTAAGAAACTTTCTCTGAAACAGTCGAAGTGATTCCGCAGGGTAAGCGTTGTAGTATTTTTATCATCTATTTCTACTTAGTAGAAATCTTTTGTTTCTCAAACACTTGCCTGTATTAGCTCAAAGTACCCCAGTGGCTGATGCACCTCCCCAGTCAGAGACAGACCTTAATTTGGATGTTGATCTATCAACTGTGGTAGAAATCATTAGAGAAATAGACACGGTCCTTCCAGACGAAGAAATCTCACCAGCATAGGAAGCGCCTGTGGAAGCTGAGCGGTCGACAGAAGTGGCTGAGATTATCCTCACACCAACGGGTCCTCCTCCTCCTCAAGCGGTTGATTTCTTTCCCAGAGGTTATACTGATGATTTAGAGTATTATTATGCCTGGAAACAAACGACGCTTAGGCAATTGATTGATATGGAGCTCAACTTTCAAACTACGCTCTACAATCCAAGGCTCTCAGACGCTCAGAAATCGATCATATGTGAGGAGCTTGCCAGTAGTGGAGGAACTACTATGAAAGACATTATTGCCCGCTTGGAGTGTTTGGAAACTCCACAAAAAGATCTGGCAGAGTTTGAGAGCAAACGCTTTCAAGAATTCGGCAAGAGCATGGAAAATAACTATCCTTTCTGCTGAACTCATGTCCAGATAAGGAATCCTCATATGGGCGATTGGGGAAAGAATCCCGATGAGGAACAGTTGAACAAGATGGGCTATTCAGCGCTCCCCAAGATTGTTCAATATGAAGCCAACAAATCTTCCGAGAAGCCGCTAATACTATGGAATGGAATGGAAAGGGTGCAATGCTTCAAGATCACCCTAACCTTATTCACTTTTAGGTTGAAGATAAGGCTCGAGATTTCCTTGCCAGGGTATGGGCAGAAAGTTATGTGGAAGAGAAGCAGTGATTCAAGAAGTTACTTGATACGAGAATGATAGAGAACTCGTTGACTCTCTCGAAAAACACTGGATAATGGATACATCAAGATGGGCAGAGAATTTTTTTTTACACTGCCATTCTATTGATGAGATGATCAGGTATCTGTTTTTGTTTAATTTTGGAATAGATATAGGCGTAGAGCATATGCCTTATTCCTGTTACAGACGTGAGAGTCGCTTGTGGGTCCGATAAATATCTTGCCTTATTTCCGCCAAGGCATGGAAAGTTACATCCGTGATCAACTTAGACAAATTAGTCAAGGGGGTTATGAGTTAAACGTTGCTCAGCGACTCCAGATTGACTTAAACGAAGACGCTTCTACAAGCAAGCAAGATGTTCTTCCAGGATAAAGTGATGCCCAATTTCAAATAACAGATGATTTTGCCGAGTTTCACAGAGAAAGATGAGCGATTGTCGAGAATGCACAGTCGCGGGATATCACTTTCAACCAACCCTTTGGTTTGAGTTTTAGTAAGTTCCGAGGATACAATCTTTATCCAGTCCTATTTTGCGAACATAACATCTGTGTGGCCAAGTTCATTTCTTTAATCAGGCCAATGGATCAGGTGCTAGCCCAAGCGCTCATGCCATTTTTGATGAACTACAAGACGCTTTACACTTCTAAAGTAAAGTTCCCAGAAGACGATGATCTAGCGTTGAGTACCAAAGCACACGAAGACGCTGTGATGTTTATTCCAAGAACTTTCTATCAAATTCCAAGGCATGTTATGGAGGCAATTGGCCCACTTTGGGTTGTGCCGGTGAAAAGAGTTACTTGGAGATCACAGAAGTTGAAGCAGGGTTGGATCCTACTGTTGCAGACGCTGAAGTTGAACACACTGATATTCAGATGATAGATGCCCCCATCGTTACAGTAGTTGATACGCCCGTAGTTGAACAAGTTGTTCAGATTGAGGAAGCGACTTAATCTCTCGAGTTAGCAATAGACGAAGTACATATAGAAATGGCCGAGGAGCCTGAAGAGCCATTCATCAGAGATAAATCCAAAGGAACGGCTGCCGTTTCTAGCTCATATGGGCTCATTCCGTCCCCAGAGCATTCTTCTTTGTCGATTTCAGACTCAGGAAGTGACTTGGAGACACGAGACTTCAGACGAGCTGTTCGAAACTCGCTCAACACCATCGAGGGTTCCTGCTCAAAGATGCTTGACAACAATGATCTACATATCAAGTTAGTCTCCGACACTAGAAGCCGTGATATTGCAAACGCTACTACAAAAAGCACCATAGCGATCTGGAATGCATGACACCGCTGATCAAAAGCCTCTCCGAGGAGTTCAATCGTCACTTAGCCCAAAATGCTTCAGCAGATACTGAGCGACATAATTCTTCCAATTCAGTTACCTAGAGTATCGCTGAACAAGTCGCTCTACTTGTGGATGAAGTTTGGCTATTGAGACAAGATATCACTAGTCTAAAATCCTCCTTTGATGATGCCAAGAAGAAGGAGGAAGAGAAAGAAAAGCATCAATTGTCCAAAGCCAAAGGTAAAGCCTTGACGGAGCCAATTTTTAAAATAGACAACAAAAACTGGCGCTCTTTGTTTGAAGAAATAGTGAGTCTTAAGAAGATGCTCACTAAGAAGTGAAGGCCAAGATACTACCAAGGTAGGCATAGGCTTCCGGACATTGATGTTGAACTTTTAGAAGGTATGGGTTTTAATCCATACGCGGCACCGCTGAGAAGACCTCTCAATTGGAAACCTTCCAACTATCGAATGCAGGACATTTACCATGACTTAATTAGACAACTCGGGATCCCTGTAAGGGATTGGGTAGAAAGGTTACTTGAATTGAATCGAAGCGATGAATATGATGAAGTCTATCACACAACAATGATAGACATAGATCGAGTTCTCCTAGATCTAGCGAATGAAATCTATCAAGAAGAGGCTTCGAAAAAGCGACAAAGAAAATGATTCTCTATTTTATTTTTCTTTATTTGTGTATGATGTAGCTATTTATTTTCAGTATAAATCATGTATGCTTTAAATCACATATATATATATATGAATGAATGATTTATCACTGAAACATCTTGTTGAAGCTAATCTAACATTAGCTAACTTATCTGACTTTCTAACGCTAACTTATGATTATTTCGGGTTTTTCTTGGAACTCTTAATCTATAAAAGAGTTATAAGAGTTAAGGTCTTGACATCATCAAAAAGGGGAAAATTGTTAAAAAATTTCATGTTAGATGTTTTGATGATGACAAGATAGGGTTTTATGTTAGATCCCAAAAATAATGTAAGTTTATGTTTTCATAGAACTATTGTATAAGCATTTGAAAGTTTGTAATTTTGTTAGGCTTGTAATTTTTATCTTTGTAGATTTTAGACTAAGTATTGGATACCAAGTCACTAGTAGATTCTAGGTGAGTTTATTAGAGATGAAGTTGAAGATCAGCGTCTGAAGTCAAGTGAAGATGAAGATTTCTTCTTAGCGTCTGTCAAACGCTAAAGGACTGTTTCAGGATTTATGAATCAAGCGATCAAAGATCATATTCACCTGAAATAAATTCTCAAGTCATGAAGGACTTAAATGCAATCATCAACGGAAATTTATTTCCAACGGGAAATAAATTCAAATGCATTAAATGCCTAATAAGTGCATTAAATGTGATAAGCTATTATGACTTGTGCACAAGACACCTTTTGACTAGACTGTTAGATTTCAGAGTTCAAAACCTGCTCCTGTCCAATCGGAACCAGCAGAATTTCAGGAATGTCAGAAAGAGACTGTTTAACGCGCTGCGTGAGGTACACGCGCTCACATGTGTCCAACGAACAAATCCCAAGAAACCTTATAAATAGTACCCTTCAACAAACCCTAAATATACACGTATATACACAAGAAAAAGGTCAAAAACTTTGCTGAAATTACTTGAAAGAAAAGCTTAGAAACTCCACAGCCAAAATCCTTCAAGATTTTCATAATACATTCCAAAGACAGTCATAGATATTTCAAACCTCTTCATAGAAGAACCCTAAATTCATATTGAGATATCCCAAGTTGTTTTAACTTTCCAACATCAAACAAACCCGTGACAAAACCCTCAACATCTTTTATCTGAGTGAGAAAGTTTGTTGATTCTACAAGCAGCATTTCTGTGTGAGAGAAGCTTGTTGAAGAAGGTCTCTATTAGAGCTGAAGTCTGTGTGATCAAGGAACTCAAGATCGTCTTCCCTTTCATCTATTTTGTAGAAGTCTCTGTGTGACTCTTCGATAATCAATCTAGTGAATTTCTCCAAGTGCAAAGGAGAAGAAGGACGTAGTTGGGATTACATCACCCAGTGAACCTAACAATATCTTGTGTTATTTACTGTTTTATTGCTTCACATTACATTTGCATATATATCTTAAAAAAGCACTTAAAACAATTAAGCGACTAATTCAAGTTCAAGAGAACGCTAAGCTATAAAATCATTTCCGCTGTGCTAAACCTGATTAAGCGATTGAAACATTACCCTACTTTGGTAATTGTTGAAATCACTAAGTCTAAGTTAACTATTTCTAAGCGCCTGACCTAGCGCTAAGCTTTCCAAGCGTTCAAATTCTTCAAAGTAATACGAAAGTTTTTGAAGTCGAAAAAGACTTCAGGGTCTATTGAAGCCCCCCTCCCCCTTAGACCCTTTCGTATGTCACTTGGGACCATCAGTTAGATATGATCGTGTTAGGTATATGCCCTAGATGCCAATGATGACAAATAGTTAGATTAGGGTATCTTATTATGTTGTACAAACTATTAAGAAGAAATTAATAAAGGCATTTATATTTTGTTCATATAAATCTTTACGGCATCTAAATAAGTATTGAACATATAGTCCATGTGAATAAAGGTTTGACTCTTTGCCCTTTATGGAATAAAGACGTGGCATGGGAAGAGTCTTACACCTTATCACTTAAAAGGGTTCGCAAGTCAAAGAATCTCGATTGGGCAATAAGATTCGGCTTGTATGACACATGTTCTGTCGATGAGTGCCAGTCAAACACTATAGGGATAGTGGGAGTAGGTATCATAGATATGTCAATGGAATTGACATATTCGAACACGGCACGTAGTAATCCGATCACATGGGTATTTACTCAGTGACTGTCAATGATTGGATTACTGATCATGAGCCTTAGACCTAAGGGTTCATGATCAATGTGCTTGTATTATTGGATCTGTTACCAGAGTAGTTAGGCCCATATCACCTATTGGTGGGGTCGACCTCGAAGTGCGATATCAATGAGACAAGTAGCAGTTGATCAGTGATCGCCAAGATGGGATTCACTGTCTCGATAGTAAACGAGAAAGTATCATGTGCGATCATAGGCTAATGAAATTATAAGGCTATGTTTGGTTACGTTTTCACCAATAATTCTCACCAAAATACCATCCCAAAAACATAACCAAACATTATCCTATCAAAATTGCACGTGTCCCCATTAAATTTTCACCAATAATTCTCATCAAAATACCATCCCAAAACATAACCAAACATAGCCTAAGTCTTTGGCCAAAGCATAAACAACTAACTCATGTGGGACATTGAGGGTAGTTTAGTAATTTCATTATGCTATGATCTAATGCACAGTATCAAGTTTAGTGAGTTTGACATTTTCCATGACTCTCACTTGATCGGGATACGTCAGTGAAGGGCTTATACTCATACAATATTTATGGTCAAGAGGTTCGTAAAATGATTCATTCATTTCGTACTCAATTGGGTTACGATGTGAGTCCACGGGACTGGCTAGGTGACACTCACATCCTTAGGTAATTCCTCCCTTTGCCAATTGAGACGAACTTAAAGAGTCGCGCTATAAGAAACGAGCGGGATGTATCTTTTTGTGTAAATCTTTTAGAAAGAATTAAATGGACTGATTGATTTAATTAGATTAAATCAATTAATTAAATAATTAATTTAATTATTTAATTAGTATATTAATTAATTGGAATTAATTAATAGTATATATTATATTTAAATTGGATTTAAATTTAAATATATGCAGATGGGCTAGAAATTAGACAAGTCAGTTAAAAGTCCACCCAGTCCAAAGAAAGCCCTAAGGGGGCGGCCACTCTAGGGTTTTTGGAGTAGCCTCCAACTTGTTCCACAAGCTAGTTGAGTTTAAATAGCACTCCTATAGTGGAACAAACCCTAAGTGACAAGATAACATTACACAACACAAAAGGAAAAGAACTCTCTTCCCTCTCTCCTCTCTAGCCGTCCATCATTGTCAAAAAGGAGGAGTTTTGGGATCTTTGGAAGGCTCGTTTCGCGTGAAGCTTTAGAGACAGTAGCCCTTGGAGGATTGCTGTTCTGCAAAATCAATAAACGAATCAAAAGGGTATGTTTGTTTATTCTAAATTTCGCAAAACCCATTAAAAAATTATCAGATCTATTTTTGTGATCTACCGGTAGGAATCCTCGAATCTTCCGCTGCAATTCTCTGTTTTTACTGTACGTGATTCCTAACAGTGGTATCAGAGCCGACTTAAACGGATCTGATGATTTTTTGCGTTTAAGGTTATGTTGGTTAAAATTGGATTTTTATAAAATTTGATTTTATGTATTTAATATTCGATGTTAAATCTGAAATTTTGAAAATATTTATCTCCTTGAAATCGTCGCGTGATTACTTGTTTTTCGTCGTTGGCAACGGTAAATCGGGGTAGCACCACCATGTGTTTTTGAAGCACACGCGAGCAACACCCCATTCGTGTAATCAAAGAAAAAAAAAAGGGAAAAAGGAGGGTGGCGGTGCTGATTTGCGACGCCACCCGGCTGCGGAAACTAGGGCGGCATAAGCCGCCCTAGCCGTGCGCTGGGCAAGGTCCAGCGCGCATGCCCAGCGCACTTCCGTGCGCTTACGGGCGCTGGGCCCGACCCAGTGTATTAATATATATATATATATATATTTATATATTTTATATTTAAATATATATATTAATTAATAAATATTAGGGTTTGACCCTAATAGACAAATTCGACCCGTGATTTGTCAAAACCCTTTTTCCCTAAAAATGTTTTTCTTAAAATTAAATTGGATTTAATTAAGTTAAATTGGATTTGACTTTAATATTAAATTGGATTTAATAATATCATAAATTAAATTGGATTTTTATTTATGATTTGCGACGACTAAATAAATAAGATTTATTTAAGGTTGATTATATTTTTCCAAAATAAATAAGGAATAGGTTTGACTTATTTCCTAAATAATAAATTGGATTTATTTCCCTTTAAAATTGAAATCAAAATTCATCTCTTCTAATTAAATTAGATTTAATCGGTTTTTGAATTTCTTTTCGATTTTAAACTTAAAACCAACATAAACTTAAATAGTTTACTTACATGCTTTGATGTATGTTGTGGTGGCTGCTTCCATGGACTTAGGGTTTTACCGCTTTGGTATTATCTGGGTTGTATTGGGCAATTGCCCCCCAGTTTGTACTTTTAATTATGGTAGTATAATGTATAGGGCACTTTCTGAGTTGTGTAAAATAGAGGTAGGACCTTTTCTAGCTTGGAGCCCGAAGATCTATTAGAAATTAGATTGATAATAGACCCCTATCCCCCTGATTGATCTATTGGCTTAGATCAATCTAGAATGTCCATGGAAATGCATGTTGTTAGAATAACTAGGTTTTTCTATGCATGCATGATTATAATCCATATATGCACGTAATAAATTAATGTGCAAAGTGAGACCTTAATTTTTCAAAAATTCTCCCACTGTAAATACTAAGTAAGTAAGGGATATTGGATATCCTGGCTCTCCATCAAACTTGGAAAAGATGGGATTATGAGTTATGCATGGCATCGTCCCGACTAATGGGGGTTATGCATTAATTCATAATCTATATCTCTTCAAGTGCATTTGATGCCATCGATCGAAGCAAATCTTATCCCATATCACCGTTACAGGTTGCAAGATAAGATTCAACTGTTAGATCGATAGGAGTTGATGGGAAAGTACTTAGATGGATCACCACCAATATTTTGTTACAGGCTGAGGTTGAGTGATCCATGAGCCAAAGGCATATTGAATCATCAGTAAGACTGGTTGACATGGCATGTCACTTCAAAAGTTCCAATGAGCCATACATCGTTACAGATTGCAACTCATTGAAATTTTTGAAGAACTCAATCACTCACTATGAAATCTTTCCAACGAGATTTTCGTTCATTGCAGTGGGAGTGCAATGGTTCGAAAAATGTAGTGGGAGTGCAATGGTTCGAAAAATGTAGTGGTCGCCAAGTCAAAAATTAAAGTCCTAATTTTTACTTGGGTACAACATAATTATCTAATTGAATCTTGGTTAACTTTCTGCAGTAATTTTATCTCTCTCAAAATGGTTAACCCTCTATCCATACTGCTTGAAAAGAATGTCCTCACTGGACCCAACTTTGCCGACTGGCTCAGAAACCAAAGGATTGTTCTTAGCTTAGAATCACTGGGCTATGTACTCAAAGGAAATCGTCCCCCTGTCCCTGGAGATGATGACGATGAAGACGGCCATGATAACTACAACACTTGTATCAAGGATGATACTCGTGTAAAAGGTTACATGCTCGGCTCCATGAGCAACGACCTGCAGCGATCCCATGAAAACATGGATGACGCAAAGTCAGTGTTATTGCACCTCAAGGAGCTGTACGGAGAGCACAGTAGGACTGCTCGATATGACATATCGAGAGAGCTCTTTGGCGCAAGGATGGGAGAAGGTGAAGATGTGGGCACCCACGTCATAAAAATGATTTCCATGATCGAGAGATTGGAAGCTCTTGATTTCAACATCGACTTCCACCTTCAGACAGATCTCATTCTTCAGTCACTCCCCAAATCCTTTTCACAGTTTATTGTGAACTTCAACATGAACGACATTGAGTGCACATTAGCTGGGCTATTGAACAAGCTCTCAACTGCTCAAGGTCAGATGAAGCCCAAGGGGAAGGAAGTTGCTTTAGCCGTTACCACGGGGACATCCAAGCCTTTTAGAAAGAAGAAGGGCAAAGGCAAAAAGCAACTGGGAGTGTCTAAAATATCGAGTGACACAGGCAAAGGGAAAAACAAAGGGTTCAAGGAAAGAGGTCCAAAGAAGACAGACAAATGTCTTCACTGCCATGAGATGGGACACTGGAAATGTGACTGTCCCAAGCTGAAAGCAGAAATTACTTCAGGTATGGAACTTAATGTTTTAGAAACAAATTGTTCTGTTACCATATTTTCAACTTCCTGGATTCTAGACTCTGGGGCTAGTGCTCACATATGTGTTATGAACCAGGAGCTGGAAAGAAGTAAGAAGCTGGAGCATGGTGAAGTGATGATCAATGTTGGCAGCGGTCATAGTGTAGCAGCCTCACACATTGGCACATTCCCTTAGTTTATCATCTGGACATTTATTATATTTAGACAATTGCCTTGTTTTGCCCAACGGGCTTAAGAATATTGTTTCAATTCCTGTTTTAGTCAGGAAAGGTTATTTATTTTCCTTTATGAACAATTCTTGTGACATTTATTTTAGAAATGAATGTGTTGGCAATGCGTCTTTAATAAATGGTTTATATTATATTAATATCCAAAATGATTGTAATGTTAACGCTGTAACAAGAAAACGCAGAATGTATGGTACAAACTTGAGACAGCTGTGGCACTTAAGACTAGGTCATGTCGGGGACCAAAGACTACACGAGTTAGAAAAGGGTAGAGTCATAGACTCATTGGGATCAGATCCCTATCCCACTTGTGAGTCTTGTATCCAAGGCAAAATGACCAAGTCCCCCTTCACAGGGAATTTTGAAAGAGCCACAGAAGTCTTAGGTCTAGTTCATACTGATGTGTGCGGACCATTTGGAAATATGGCCCGCAGTGGTTTTCAGTACTTCATCACATTTACCGATGACCATTCTAGGTATGGCTACATGTATTTAATGAAGTACAAATCTGAATCATTGGAGAAATTCATTGAATTCAAGACTTTAGTCGAAAACCAAACCGAGCATCATATAAAGACACTTTAGTCTGACCGCGGTGGCGAATATATGAGTGCAGAGTTTGACCAGTTCCTTCGAGAACATGGCACACTGTTACAGCTTACTCCTCCAGTAACTCCACAATTGAATGGCGTAGCAGAACGAAGGAATCGAACACTGTTGGACATGGTTCGATCCATGCTCAGCTACACAGATTTGCCCATTTCACTATGGGGACACGCGCTGCTTACAGCTACTCATATTTTGAATAGATGTCCCTCCAAATCTGTTCCTGGAACACCATATCAGATATGGCGTGGAAGGAAGCCTAATCTGAAACACATAAGAATATGGGGTTGCCCAGCTTACGTGAAAAAGACCAAGGCAGAGAAATTGGAGGCTAGGTCCATGAAAGGACTATTCGTTGGATATCCCGAGGATTCTATGGGATACCTTTTCTACCTTCCCGATGATCAAAGGATCATTGTTGCCTTACAGGTAATCTTTCTCGAAGAAGAATTCATTCGAGAAGGAATAGCTAGTAGAAATATTGTTCTACAAGAACAAAATGAATCCCCTGTGGAAGACATTGTTCAAGAGACCCAACCCGACCCAGAAACGACACAACCATCAGTGCGCAGGTCTACTAGAGTATCTCAACCGCCTACGAGATATGGTTCTCTGCTACAAGGAGAGCATAATTTGCATGCAGTAGCAGAAGGAAACCATGGAGACGATCCCTCTAGTTATGACCAGGCAATGATGGATATGGATTCTGCGAAATGGCATGAAGCTATGAAAGTGGAAATGGATTCGATGTATTCGAACCAAGTCTGGAATCTAGTAGATCCTCCCAAAGGTATTGTACCTATTGGATGCAAATGGATCTATAAGAGAAAGATAGGTCTAGATGACAAGGTGGATACCTATAAGGCCAGGCTAGTGGCGAAAGGGTATAGTCAGAAGGAGGGCATTGACTATGAGGAAACCTTTTCACCAGTAGCTATGATCAAATCCATTAGAATTCTACTTTCAATAGCTGCATACCTGGATTATGAAATATGGCAGATGGATGTGAAAACCGCCTTCCTAAATGGATTCCTCGAAGAGGATATCTATATGGAGCAGCCCAAAGGTTTCATATCCAATACCAATTCTCATAAGGTCTGCAAGTTAAATAGGTCCATTTATGGACTGAAGCAGGCCTCTCGCAGTTGGAACCTTCGTTTTGATGAAGAAGTACGAAACAACGGCTTTATCAAAAACGAGGATGAACCATGTGTCTATAAAAAGGTCAGTGGGAGCAAGATATCATTCCTAGTACTATACGTGGACGACATTCTACTTATAGGGAATGATACAAGTTTGCTAACTTCGGTTAAGACATGGCTTTCAAGCACATTCTCCATGAAAGACTTAGGAGAAGCCACCTATGTCCTAGAAATTCGAATCTACAGGGATAGATTGAATAAGACAATAGGTCTCTCCCAAGCCCTCTACTTAGAAAAGGTCCTAAAGCGATTTGGGATGAAAAATTCTAAAAGAGGTCTTTTGCCCATGAGACATGGAATTCATCTCTCCAAAAAGACGAGTCCTCAAAGTGAGGAAGATCAAAGAGAAATGAGTACCATCCCCTATGCCTCGGCAGTGGGAAGTCTTATGTACGCGATGTTATGCACGAGACCAGATCTTGCATACGCTGTGAGCGTGGTAAGTAGGTTTCAAGCTAACCCAGGCAAAGAACATTGGATGGCCGTGAAATCAATCTTAAAGTACTTGAGAAGAACTAAAGATATGATCCTCACATATGGCAATGGAGAAATGAAAGTGGTTGGTTATACTGATTCAGATTTCCAATATGGCATCGATGACCGAAAATCCACTTCTGGGTTCATATTCACTTTAAACGGTGGAGCAGTGTCTTGGAAAAGTTCCAAGCAAAGCACAACTGCCGATTCGACCACCGAAGCTGAATATGTGGCAGCCTCGGAGGCGGCCAAGGAGGCTGTTTGGATAAAGAAGTTCATTATTAAATTTCAAGTTGTTCCTAGCATGGAGCTTCCATTGCGACTATGGTGTGACAACAACAGAGCCATCGCGCAAGCAAAGGAACCAAGGTCTCACAACAAATCCAAACACATAGAGAGGAGATATCACATAATTCGAGAAATTGTTGGAAGAGGCGACATCGCCGTACAGAAAATAGCCTCAGCTGATAACGTAGCTGACCCACTCACTAAGCCATTAGCGCAGGCGATGCTAGAGCAACATCTTGAGAAGATGGGTATAAGATACCAAAGCGATTGGCATTAAGTGCAAGTGGGAGATTGTTAGGTATATGCCCTAGATGCCAATGAGGACAAATAGTTGGATTAGGGTATCTTATTATGTTGTACAAACTAATTTATATTTTGTTCATATAAATCTTTACGGCATCTAAATAAGTATTGAACATATAGTCCATGTGAATAAAGGTTTGACTCTTTGCCCTTTATGGAATAAAGACGTGGCATGGGAAGAGTCTTACACCTTATCACTTAAAAGGGTTCGCAAGTCAAAGAATCTTGATTGGGCATTAAGATTCGACTTGTATGACACATGCTCTGTCGATGAGTGCCAATCAAACACTATAGGGATAGTGGGAGCAGGTATCATAGATATGTCAATGGAATTGACATATTCGAACACGGCTCGTAGTAATTCGATCACATGGGTATTTACTCAGTGACTGTCAATGATTGGATTACTAATCATAATAGTATGCGTGAGCCTTAGACCTGAGGGTTCATGATCAATGTGCTTGTATTATTGGATCTGTTACCAGAGTAGTTAGGCCCATATCACCTGTTGGTGGGGTTGACCTCGAAGTGCGATATCAATGAGACAAGTAGCAGTTGATCAGTGATCACCAAGATGGGATTCACTGTCTCGATAGTAAACGAGAAAGTATCCTGTGCGATCATAGGCTAATGAAATTATAAGTCTTTGGCCAAAGCATAAACAACTAACTCATGTGGGACATTAAGGGTAGTTTAGTAATTTCATTATGCTATAATCTAATGCACAATATCAAGTTTAGTGAGTTTGACATTTTCCATGACTCTCACTTGATCGCGATACGTCAGTGAAGGGCTTGTACTCATACGGTATTTATGGTCAAGAGGTTCGTAAAATGATTCATTCATTTCGTACTCAATTGGGTTACGATGTGAGTCCACGGGACTGGCTAGGTGACACTCACATCCTTAGGTAATTCCTCCCTTTGCCAATTGAGACGAACCTAAAGAGTCGCGCTATAAGAAACGAGCTGGATGTATCTTTTTGTGTAAATCTTTTAGAAAGAATTAAATGGACTGATTGATTTAATTAGATTAAATCAATTAATTAAATAATTAATTTAATTATTTAATTAGTATATTAATTAATTGGAATTAATTAATAGTATATATTATATTTAAATTGGATTTAAATTTAAATATATGCAGATGGGCTATAAATTAGACAAGTCAACTAAAAGCCCACCCAGTCCAAAGAAAGCCCTAAGGGGGCGGCCACTCTAGGGTTTTTGGAGTAACCTCCAACTTGTTCCACAATCTAGTTGAGTTTAAATAGGACTCCTATAGTGGAACAAACCCTAAGTGACAAGATAACATTACACAACACAAAAGGAAAAGAACTCTCTCCCCTCTCTCCTCTCTAGCCGTCCATCATTGTAAAAAAGGAGTAGTTTCGGGATCTTTGGAAGGCTCATTTCGCGTGAAGCTTTAGAGACATGAGCCCTTGGAGGATTGCTGTTCTGCAGAATCAATAAACGAATCAAAATGGTATGTTTGTTTATTCTAAATTTCGCAAAACCAATGAAAAAATTATCAGATCTATTTTTGTGATCTACCGGTAGGAATCCTCGAATCTTCTGCTGTAATTCTCTGTTTTTACTGTACGGGATTCCTAACAAATCGAGGAAGGGAGAAGCAAGGCGTACTTGCGCATTGAACTATACAAACAATGCATCCGAAGATCCCAGGCTAGCAAGGTTCGCAAAAGAAATTTTCAGGTGGGTGACCTCGTCCTAAAAAGGATAGAAGCCACATATGAGGTGAAAAAGTTAGGACCTAACTGGATGGTCCATATAAGGTAACCAAGGTGCTAAGAGGAGGAGCCTACGAGCTACATAATAGAGAGAGAAAATAACTCCCTCGTCCATGGAATGTGCAAAACATGAAAAGATTTTATGTATAGGAAACACAGCGAGATATTTCTAAATTCATTGTATATTCCTATCAGGAGTGTGGTCAGGAAGATTGTGAGCTAACTTTGCAGGGCTAAAACATGTAACATGAGCTAAGTAATATATCGATTGCTTTTATTATCATATTCTTTTTATTTACTTTCTACAAATAGTATAATTTATTTCTTAGAAGGTATGTCTCATGCAAAGCATCTTTTTGATTGAATCATTATTTGAACTTTCACACACATCAAAGATAAGGGGGTGTTGTTGGTATGAAGTAGACGGAGGTTGGGAAATTTGGTTGGGTAACCTGGATTCGTCCAATCAAGGAAAAGTCGGCTACGGATCTATCTGGCCCCACTCCAAAAAAATAAATAAGAATGGACATGAAGAAATAAGGTTGGGACTTCTCAATCTACTTCTCAAACTAGAAGAAATAAGGATGGTTAGAAGAAATAAGGTTGGGGCATAGCCACTTGGTTGATCCCCAGGATGAGGTGAGACATACAAGTCCACTCGTACTCCACGGTAGCATAAGGGTGCAAAATTTTTGGAGAAAAAGACAGAAATAAGGAACGAAAACCCCCAATAGTATACTGGCCAGGTGCGAGCTCGGGAAAGAAATTGTGGTACGGAGTGACGAATCCATTTGAGGCAAAAGGCTGATATATCTTTTATATACGCAAAATCTTTCCATATTCCCTTTCTACATGCAAGTATATGCATACTGTTTCAACATGCACAAGTATGTTCCAAATTATCTTGCTACTCAGCAAACTGAAATATACCAGAATCATATGCTCGATTTGAGGCTAAATTTTTCTTCGCCCATCATATGTTCATAAACATCCATCTCAGTTAACATCAAAACATATATGCAATTTTCAATGAGCATAATAGATAAGATATAAATAAACTTAGATCATCCATACTAGTTTAAACATAAACATCTCAAAAGCATCATGTGCCTCAAAGGGCAGCAAAACCAACAAAAAGGAAATATTGTTATAAAGGCTGTAGCACAACCTAACCAAAAAACATAATTTTTAAAAAATAAAAACTACTCTGCATTAGCTGGAGCATTCTCTGCAACATTCTCTGCCGCACCAGCCGGATTGTTAGCATGTTGGTCAACATCTTGGGCTGGAAGTGGATTAACCTCTAAAGCAGCAAGAGGAGGAACTTCATTTGGAACATTTTCAGTTGCTGGAGTAGGGAGCTTCAGTAGAGCAGCATCCCTCGCGGTATCAACGTCAAGAAAAGAGACATCACTTCCGGCCGAACGACAACCAACAGCAGCAAATTTATTTTTACACCCCTCGAAGCCTTTCTCAAAATACTCCAAAATTTTGTCATGCATCGAGTTCTGAAACTCGGTGGAGGCCAGAAAATTCACCTTGTACATCTTTAAGAAAGCTTACCCCTCAGCGGAATATGGGGAAATCCTCAATGCCCATCTAGCGACCCTTAGCAAGGGTGTCTTGAAGTTCCATTTCTTAGTGCTCTAGGACGTTCTTCAGCAAGTCTTCCAAGACCCTCACCCTACCCGCTAAAGCAGCCGCACAGGATTTTTGTTCTTGGATGTCCAGGAGGGCTTTTTCCTTCTCTTTCTGCCAGGATTGTTCCAAGGAGACATATGCTCCTACTTGCTTCTTTGCTTTAGCCAGGTCCCTTTTCAGATCATCTTCCTCAGTTGATTGGCTAATGTCTATTAAAGCTTGGCCTGCGAGAAGGAAGAACTACACTTGAAAAAGAAATAAATGAGTAAAACACTAGTATGATACAAAAATAGAAAACTGGTATAACAAGCGCATGTAGCATACCTTGGGAGACATTTCTATTAACCAATTAATGGTCTCTTGGGTTTGGAGGGATTTCAGCAACTGGCGATCCAAGAAGTTGGCCATGTTCTTTAAGAAACTGCGCATTATTACTAAATCCTTGCTTTTCAAAATGGAAGTCTGAGGAAGGTCTTGAGCTCGTGAAAGAGTACGATGGGCAGGAGATTCAGAGGTGTTAAAAGTCAAGGAGGGTATGACCTCCCTGAATAAGATACCAGTATTACCACGCTTTGGAGGAGGAATATCAAAGGAGTTATCAGTAGCTCTCTTACTAAGGGCAATCTCTTTTGCCTTGGCTAGGTCTCTACCAAGCTGGGCAGGAGAACTGTGAGCAGAAGCCTGTGGTGAAATAGCTGCTGCGTGCCCTGCGGGAAGTTGGGATCTAGGAAGAGTACTGGAAGGTTGACGACAGGAGCAGCAGGCAGAACAGGAAACGTGGCCCCTGGAGCCCTGTGCCTTTGGCGCTTCGACTCAGCAAGTCTGGCAGCATCCATTATCTCAGCTGCAAAATAGAAAGAAATTCAGAATAATAGTCAGACAAAAATCTTAAGAGAAAAAACATCAGAAAAAAAATAAGCAGTCGATTATAAAGTCTACCTATAGTTTCACCCTTCATATCTACCTCAATGGGACTCAAGGTGAAATGATATAACAAGCGTGGGTCAACCAATTTTCTCATATCATACTCGTACCAATTCAATAATACCTCAATGGGACTCAAGGTGAAATGATATAACAAGCGTGGGTCAACCAATTTTCCCATATCATACTCATACCAATTCAAATAATTCAACAATCTTTGGTTTAAAGGGAGTCGGCTAAAAAAGAGGATACAAGTTGGGATTTCCTAACTTATCTAAACACTTATTAGGAAAATCCAAGGAGGTTCCTTCAAGAGGAGCAATGAAGAAGAAATTCTTCTTCCAGTCTTTTTTAGAAGAAGGGTAAGCAGAGGAAAAATAAACATCTTTCCTGGGAGTAATGTAGAACATCCCTCACTCATTTCCTGAGGATCGCAGTAAAAAGAAAGAATAGAAAAGCTCGGCAGTAAGACGATTGCCTAGACTACGCAATAACACATTAAAAAAAACTATGGCTCGCATGGAATTTGGGGAAATCTGGTTTAAAGGAATTTTGTATCTTTTGGCTATGGCAATATATAAAGGGTCGATCGGGAAACATAACCCAGCCCAGAGATGGATGACATAAAAAGCAAGAAAACCAGGGGGAGGAAGGCGAGCCCTATCAGTGGCACTAGGAACTTGAATGCGATGGGATGGAGGAATGCCATAAGTGGCCATTATGATATTTTCTTGATGATGGATAAAACGGGACCTGAACACCATCTGAAAATGAGCCCCCGGGGTAGCAAACAATACTTTCTCCTGGGCACTAAGAGTCTCTTCAGCCAGTTCGTCCAATTCATCTAGGTCAAGTTGATCGAGATCTTTCAAAGGAATTTTAGGAGGGATTTCCGAAAAAACCACAGGAGGATGTCTTTCTAAAATTGGTTGGGCTAAAAGGTAAGAAAAACCAAAATATGGGGACTATTCGAAGGGGTAGAAGAAGATGAATCTAAATCTATAGTTCCTCTGGGTTGATGAGCGCTGTAAGACTCTCTAGTAGAAAGAGGAGGTGATGGTGGATTAGCAACATTCACAAGTGGCTCCACCACCGGAGCATTCAAAGGATTTCCAACAAGAGAAGAAAGATTACCCATAGTTTCAGGAGGGAGTATTTGAACATTATCATCAAAAAAAATGGGAGTAGGATAAGAAACATGTGACATTTTTGCAAAATTTACAAAGAAAATAGATGAACAAGGACTTCTACACAACACGCAAATTATAAATAACATACAGAGCAAGAGGAGAAGAGATAAGTACCTAAGATTAAAAGCAGCGGACGTGGATCTTGGAGTAATTGACCAGTTAATTAAAGATGGAGAAAAAATGGGAAAGTTGGGGGGAACGATTTTAAGAAGAAGAAGAGGAAAAAATATGGCAACAAAAATCAATTAAAAATGGAAGGAAAAGGATTTTTGAATTTTGAAAAGCAATTAAGGAAGAAAAATAACTTTCCTATTAGCGGGGTCTCTCAGTGACCGTACACGTGGCATACATCCGCAGATACCTAGGAGCAGTTATGGTGGCAAGGAGGTAACTGCCATGATGATGGCGCGAGAATCTAAGAAGAACGGCTACAAAGTTCTTACCCTGGGGAAGCCCGAATGTCTTCAGCCCATCAGTGACATCATGCTTAGGATTTTCTCAAAGGATTCTTCTAGAAACTTATATAGGCTTTTCAAGCAAGCCATTATTTCTTCAGCATACTAATCAGGAGGAAAGCTAAGGGTACTTTCAGCTGGCATGTTCAGCAGGAATTCAGGAGGAGTTTTTAGCTATCAGCTTGGCTCCCATAATTAATCTTCACAACTCTTTCAGCTTGACAAGTCAAACTTTAGAGTTGGGGGGACTGTTGATGTAGGTAGATATCATCCATTGGGCTAAGCTAACAAGACCAAAGAATCTCATATATTTCCCCCTAATTTATTATATTAATTCGGCCCATGCATGCATATTTCGGCCTCATCCAAGTAATAGGAGTAGAATCCAAGTCGGAGTCCTAAAAGGAAGGATATCAATCAAGCAGACAACATCCAATCAAGTATCCTATTAGTATCAATTAAGGAGGATTGGTCAAACACTTACCAAAGCAGGAAAATTTGGCATAGCTAAATATGGACTTGACCAGACGTGTTTTAGGACGATTTTAGGACACCCAAAGCTTCCAGAAATTGCCCTGCATACCATAGACAGAGCAGGAAGAAAATCAGCCGGATTTTACTTACCATATTTGTATATAAGCCGTCCAGCTTGTATAAATATTCATTGTTGATGATCAATAAACAACTCTTACACTTTTACGCATTTTACTCTATTATTTTATAGCTTTATACTCAATTTCTCGTAAATAATAATATAAATTTATTGGTGTAAATCCCACGTGCATCACTACCCATATTGACCATAATCCTACCCAAATATAACATATCCTATCCAAATCAATTATTTATTTATTATTTAAATTTGAAGGATAAAATGGTCATTTTACATGTATTATTCATTTGAGAAACTAACCTACTCTCAATGGGGGTGAGTGTATGACACTCTTCGTTAGTTTGTAACGAGAGGGGTTTTCTTGCACGGTTTTCATAAACACAGGGGCATGAGTGGCTATTTTTTTTAAAACAGGTCGATTTCGTGCAAGTTTCGTGTGTTCACTGGGGTATGCTATGCAATTTTTCCATTTAATTAAGTCTTGAGTAGAATTAATTAAAGTTGGGCTAGGCTAGAATATGAAGTTGAAAAATTGTTGGATTGAGGAGTCCAACCCTGACAAGAAAAGGGGATAATTTCATAAGACCTCCTGTGATATGTGAAACCTGGGCCAAACTCCCTTGTGTTAATTTTTTTGCGAATCACCCCCTTGTGTTATTTTTTATTCTACATATCCCCTCTTTTTCGATTTTTTTGGATGTTTTTTTCCATCATAAATGTTCTAGATCCAACCCAAATTAAATTATGTAACTATTATAAACATATTTGGGGAAAAAATGCATTTGGATTGACATTTATGATTAAAAAAAATACCAAAAAAGCAGAATAAAAAATAACACAAGAGGGTGATTCGCAAAAAAAAATTAACACATGAGAGTTTGACGTAGGTTTCGCATATCATAGGGGTGTCTTATGCAATTTTCCCCAAGAAAAGATGAAGGCGTAGAGGTGGACGACCTCCTCATGGTTTTATGAGTTAACGCTTTTCTTATTCATTTCCCACTATCTGTATTAGAGTCTAAACACAATTTATCTCTTACCCCTTTCTCCATAAGCCAAATGATTTGATTATTAGTTAGCACTAAAATTAAAGCTAATGATCAAATCAAGGTGTGGGGCACACAGTTATAGGTACTACAATTGAAGCACTGGAAGATTGATTCTGATAAAAAAAATTGGAAGCCAAATCACATCTAGGCCAAACTCATTTGGGGGGAAGGGGCGTGGGGTTGGGTTTGATGTCAAAATTATTATAAATTCGTGTTCGTCAGATAAATTCGATTGTGGTATTGAGTTTATTACAAGATAACTCAATATGTATAATGGCTTGAAAACCTCATATGATTTGGTTTTATAATTTGATAATTTTATAAACTTGTTTCCACTCCATTGCACATATCGAGGTGAGATTCACTTTCATATAAGTCCAAAAAAATATAATAAATGGATGAGCGTGTCTGTGGTGGGGTGGGCCTGAAGTTCACTTGGAACTCATAATAAGCTTGGATTTAGGCCTTCTAAATTACCTCTGTTAAACTCATTTCAAATCAATAACCCGTTAAATTAATTCTGAACCGGTTCCAAATGAGACAAATGGGTCAAATACTCGCTCTACTCAACTTCATTATCATTGCTATGCCTACACTATTTATTCATCACGAGGGCTTTAGAGTTGTTATCTTAGATTTGATAAAACTAACTTTATCCAAAGAGAATAATGTCAAGATAATTCGATCTTCTCTCCTAATCCCATTTCAATGTCTAACTATTCTTTCTCTCTATATTAAAAAAAATAAATATATTATTTAGTATTTTCTCATTTTTTATTTACATTATAATAAACCAAACAAACAAATAAACCGATACCATAACAAATTTTTTAATGATAAATATAAAAGCCCACACTTAGAAAAAAAAATCATAAACCCTAATTATAAATCCCCTTGCCACCCTCCCCAACCAGCTCCCCCAGTTTTACATTTTCCTTTGTACTCCATCTCTCTCTCACTCTCCATACTTTTGGAATTTCTCTGAAATTAGGTTTCAAAATCAGCTGCATTCTCACTTTACTCTTTGGATAACAAAGATTTCGTTTTTCTTCCTACCTGCTCTCAATGGATTCCCAAGATTCCTCCGCGCCACCGCACCACCTCCCCCACCACCACCCTCAGCCACCGCTTCCTTCACACGCCGCCGCCCTTGTGGGCCCACACTCTCAAACCCATCAACATATGCCCAACAACTCGTACCCATTCCCCAACAGCAACAATTCCGTCAACCCGACCACCTCCGCCACCGCAAACACCACCATCATGCACCAGCACAATCCTCGCTTTCCCTTCAACCCCATGGCCGCCGCCGCTGCCGCTGCCGCTGCAAACCCTCTGGATCATCATCCGTCTGATGGGTCGCCTTCAGGAGGAGGCGGCGGCGGTGGGTTCAGCATTGAGCAGGCCAAAAAGAAAAGGGGTCGGCCGAGAAAGTACTCACCAGATAACAGTATTGGTCTGGGTTTGTCCCCTGCCCCTGTTAACCAGGTTTCTAATATGGTGGTGGCCCACACGGATTCCAGTGGTGGTGGTGGTGGGACCCCTTCCTCCGATACCCCAGCCAAACGACACCGTGGGAGGCCTCCAGGTTCGGTGAAAAAGCAGATGGATGCTCTAGGTGAGTAGGTTCTGACATTATCTTTTGTTCATTTGCTGTGGTTATCTGTATGTAACTATATTGTGGTGGTATGATTATGACGTTCCTCTGTTTTGTGGGCAGGAGTGCCAGGAGTTGGTTTTACGCCTCATGTAATTACGGTGCAAGCAGGAGAGGTAAATTAATAGTGCAATTTTTGTGATGTTGCAAAAAGAGAAACAAGAATGAATACTGTGTGAATGTTTCACTTGCTCTTGCTTGCATTCATATGCCAATCACTATCCAAAACACATTTTTATGAATCTACTTGTATATATTATATTCTGATAACAAGATGGAAATGGTCAATTTTAGTATTTTCCTTGTTGCTCTGTTGTCTTCTGTGTTATATGACATTTACTCATGAAAATGACTCATGCATCCAATCTTTAAAAGGGACTGTAGAAATAGTTCTTGTTGCAATTGATTGTGGGAGCCTGACAATCAAGAGTTGAATAAGATTCTTATTTCTTAGTCAAGATAATTAATTCAACTGATGTGCTTTATGCAAGCTGTAGGGCCAGCAGAAAATAAACAGCTATTAATAACATTTCGTGTATATATCAAATTCGAGACATTATGATGGGTATCCAAATCTGATTTCTCTTATCTAGAGATAAACAAGGACGCGCAATCTGGCGCTTTCTAGTATAGGTTGCTGGCTGTTTGATAGAGCTTGGCTTTGTTGTTAAGTGAATTGTTGGTATATATATTTCGAATTGGTTATTGTTTTGTAAAGATATGTCAGTTGCCTTCTAGTTAGCGATTTGTGAATTTTTTACTCATTTATCTTATGGATGAGGGTCAATAAAGCAAGTAAAGTATAAAGTTAGCACTAGAGGCTTATTCATAAGGAATAAATAGATTGTCTCATCAACCTAGGATTTAGGTTATTTGCAATTCTAGTGACGCAATCTCCATCAAGTCCATGTTATAACAAAGTCCATTTGCAATGTTGTTGCCATGTCAGGTTAATCAATTCCAATTGCGTTGCTTTTGCTCTCATTCTGGCATTTTAATAAGTCCACAAGTGCATATTGTAAATGCTTAGTGCAATGCAGCCAATACAATGTAACAACATGAAAGCGTGACATTGATGCGATCCAATTTTACTCCAAATCCCGTTATTCGCCCCAAATGGTATCTAGAGAGTATATCCCTAAGCCCTTGAATAAGCATTTGGAAATAGGGTGTGTGTATTATCATCACTTAGACGCCAAACAAATACTTAGTCCATTTCTCTCTCCATCAAAGTATCCACCCTCTTATCGTCTGTCAAAGATTTGAGTATTTTCACCCTTGAAACCTACCCTTCCACGGATAGGGAGAATATCTCTAGTGAGAGTATGTGGCCACTCTGGTAAGAATCTATGTAAAGAGGTACGATTGAATTTCACTAGTTAGACCTTTTTTGTTGCTGTGAATAACATGAAGACGAGGAAAATGAGGAGAAGATGGTGGTGGTGGAGACATGAGTGAAGAAAAAATGAAAGAAGGGAGTGGAAAGACCACTAGATGTGGTAACCGGTGGAAAATAGCTCAATCGTAAAGACAAGGTTGCTAGATTCACTATTGTCATCTGGGCTAGGGCTGTTCATTTGGTTAGAACAGAAACCAAAATTTCGGTTCGGCAAAATCCGGAACCGAAACCGAACCGTATAGGCTCTGTTCGGTTCGGTCATAACCGGTTTTAATTCGGTTAACCGGGCGGTTAACTGAGTTTTGAAACTAAAAAAATGAAATTGTTAATTTGTTGGGGAAATTTAGAATTTCAAAGCAATCCCAGATTGTCATGAGCTCAAATGGCCAAATCTAACTCAAGTCCCAGAAAACTAACTCAATTGATGTAAAAAATAAAGGAATTAAATAACCTAATTTTAAATTTCTTACCTAGGGTTTGAAAAATGGAATGGGGAATTGCGTGTGAGAGAGAGAGAGGAGAATTCGTCCGCCGGCGGCGGTTCAGAGCTCCGAGCTTGAGAGTTGAGAGAACTTGAGAGTGAAAGAGAGAATGAAAGACAGCAACAACGTGGTGCGTGTGTTGACTGAAGATGAGTTGGGGTTTTTATTTTATCATAAGTTATTATTTTGGCCTCTAAAGTTTATAGAAATCCCACAACAGTCCCATATATAAATATAAAATTATATATTATTTTTAAATCTATTCGGTTTTCGGTTCGGTTTGGTTAACCGTCCATGAAAACAGAAATCGAACCGAAAATCAAAATTTTTGAAAATTTAAAACCGAAAACCTCGGTTCGGTTTGATTGGTTAACCAAATCGTGAACAACCCTAATCAAGGCCTCTGCTAATGGAATTAGGGAATTATTGAAGTGGAGCTTTATATACCTCATGGCTCTTTGTCTGTGCTCATTGGACATCGATTCATTACCAGATCAAATAATAAGGTATGTTGGTTAGACTGACAGTTGGCTATAAAAGTTATACAATAGGGTGGTAGTAGCGGGGACGACTGGGGTATACTTCGAGTTTGGCATGTTTTTCTAATCTTTTGGCCTAATCCGATCCTTGCGGTCTTAATATACCTTAGCTCAAGTCCAGGCCGACAAACATTGAAACCGCACTTTGAAATCCATTTGGGTTGATGCAGTTTTTAGAGTTTGATATTATCTTCTTTACTTGTATTGTTTTTCTCGTGGTAAATTTGATGTGCATTATGTAAAATTCCGTATTATATATATAATATATGTGTGTGTATATATATATATTATTTTCTCTTCTCGGAATAAATTCTATAGATTTTGCATTAAGACATATTAAAGTATTTAAAATATGACTAAATAAACAAATACCTGGTGGCAACAAATACAAGTTTAAAAGTCATAAGGGAAAATTAGATATAGACCCCCTCACTTATTATGTACTTACCAAAACTCCTCCTCACTTATTGAAAATTACCAGCATACCCGCTCATGTTAAGGATTTCTAACCATTACACCCCTATGTGTTTAATAATTCTCATGATTTTACCCTTGTTAACCTTACAAATAGACCCCTTGAGGGCTATGGTAATTTCACAATAAGTGAGGTTTATATGTAATTTCCCCAAATCATAAATGTCTCTGAATTTGGAAAATACTGAAGTATATAATTGATGACCCTGAACTTAATAGTCTCTGAGCAAAACTTACTACATTATAATACTAAATTGCACATTATTTTCAGGGAGATTACTAATAACCCTTTAAATAAATTTTTATATTAAAAAAATCCATCCAAATAGTTCTGGATCCAAAATACCCATTCCATCAAATTTTCATTCTAAAATATTCTAAAATGTCCTGAGTATAGGATTAATAGTTCTTTTTAGATAAATTACCCTTGATTTCTTATGTTATGAATTATTAGGTCCTTTATTTAGGTTTTCCAAATTGATAAATTGTATCATAAGAATTTACTTCTAGTTTTTAAATTAATAGAATTATTTAATTCTTTAGGAAAACAATTAATTAATTCTTAATCTAAAAAATACAGGGTTATTTTGTTAGAATAGTTAGAAAGATAGCGAAATTTATCTTGCAAAATGTGATGTTGCTTAGTAATTGACTTTTTCTTTACTTGTTTTGTCCAGTATTAGAACTTTTTTCCTTGTGTGCAATATCTTTGAGTTGTGGCAAGAATGATTCAATTTAATTTTCATATTTTAAATTGAATTGTATCTATAACATTCTCAATAAATGCATACTTTCCATAATGAAGTACAAATATTTTTGGGACAATAAAAGTAAAAATTCACACTCTCACAGTCTCAAAAAGGAGGTCTCCTTTCATATTTTCGTAGGAAATAAGAAAAGTGGAAATTTTAACTGTCTATCCCCAATTTATTCTTCTTAGGGAAATGAATTGCACTATTAGGGCACCATCACCTACCTTGTGAGCGCCTCTAAACTGGGAAAAAAGATTAGATTATACACATTGGACTTGGTAATAACATTTAAACATTGGGTGAGAACAAGAATAGGTGTTCTCCGAATGCCTTCTGGTGTGATTACTTCCACTAGTGTATTGGGATACCTCTTAAACATTTTTTGTGAAAACTAGAGATGGAAGGGTGAGTTCTTGCTATAAGAAACATTGAAGAAACATCAAATAGATGGAGGAATTTCTGATAATCTTATTCAACATATACAACCTAATTAAATACATAAACTACAGCATAAATAAATAAAGAAAGGGAATCAACCAAATCCCTTAAATCTCTATAGAAATATATACATTCCTATAATGTAACAGTTCCCCTCAAGTTGAAACATAGATGTGAATCATGCCCAACTTGTTACAAAGATAATCAACCCAAACCCCATTTAGAACTTTTGTAAACAGATCTCCTAGTTGGTCTTTAGTCTTCACATATCCTGTAGAAATTAAACTTTGTTGCACATTTTGACGAACAAAATAACACTTTTATCTCAATATGTTTCGTTCGTTCATGAAACACAAGATTAGATGTAATATGAAGTGCTACTTGGTTATCACACCAAAGTTTTGTCGGCGTTGAGACTTTAAGACAACTTCAATTAATATATGGTATTTTCACATTATCTCACAAGAAGACTGAGCCAAGCTCTATACTCTGATTGTGCACTAGACCGAGATACTATATTTTGTTTTTTGCTTTCCCATGAAATCAAATTTCCTTCAAAGAAAACTCAGTACCCTGTAAAGGATTTTCGGTCAATTTTAGATTCTGCCAATATGCATTTGAAAAGCACTCTATACGAGTGTGAGTATGATGAACTGTTGGAGAAGCACCTTTGTCCAGAAGCTCCTTTCATGTAACACAAGATCTGTTCTAAAGCAACCCAATGATGAACTGTTGGAGAAGACATAAACCGACTCACCATACCAACAAAATATGCGATATAAAGACGGGTTACTGTGAGATAGTTTAGCTTCCCAACCAATCTCTTATACTTCGCATGATATTTCCTTTCCCGTCTCGGTTAATTGATTGAACACATATTTTCTTTGAGATAAAAAGATGCCTTTCTTGCTTGTCACTTCAACTCCTAAGAAGTACTTTAATAATTTTAAATCCTTTGTGTGAAACAACTGTGAAAAAAGGACTTTAGGTATAATATTTCCATAACAACACTTCCGGTGATAATGATGTCGTCTACATACACAACAAGAAGAATAATCCCAGATGTCGAGTGTTTATAAAACACTGAATGGTCAGATTTACTCTTGCCAATTTCGAACTTGTCCACCACCCATCTAAATTTGCCACACCTAGCATGAGGGTTGTGTTTCAAAGCATATAGAGACTTTTGAAGATGACAAACTTTCCCATACTCCTCCTGAGCAACAAACCCACATGGTTGGTCTATATAAACTTCTTCCATTAAGTCTCCATGTATGAAGACATTTTTTATATCTAATTGATGAAGTGGCAAATCATGAGTGGCAACCATATACATGAATTAACGAACAGATGTCATAGCCACATGGGAGAAGGTGTCAGAGTAATCCACACCCTAAGTCTGAGCATAGCCTTTGGCAACAAGGCTAGCTTTAAGTCGAGCGACAGATCCATCAGAATTAACTTTAATGTCAAACACCCATTGACATCCGATAACTTTTTTACCTGTAGGTAAACTCATTAGATTCCAAGTACCATTAACATCTATAGAATTCATCTCCTCTATTACGTCAGCCAGGATGGGACAAGGCGTCGCTAACAGTCTTAGGATGAGACACATTATCAAGAGAGGCAATAAAAGAGCATGACGAAGAAGATAAACGATCATATGAAACAAAAGACGAAATAAGATAAGTGCATTGTCGTTTACCTTTATGAAGAGCAATATGAAGATTATGATCATTGTCTGATGGATCCGATGTCGAAGTAGAAACCGGTGCTAGACATGTAATAGGAGGATTCCGTCATTTGAAATAAACATGGCAAATAGGTGGGGGGGCTATGGGGTTGGTGCTGTAGGGGCAATAATTGGTGATTGATCGGTGACCTGATCCAAATCATCATTCTCTCCCTTACTGGCTCAGTAGGATTGGGGGGCTGGAAAGGAAGAATAGTCTAGAAAGTGACATCAGCACACACGAGAAATTTGTTAAGACTCGATAAAAACACTGGTACTCTCTTTGTATCTGAGAGCAACCCAGTAAAACTCACCATCCTGACTTGGGATCTAAGTTGGTAACATGAGGACGAACATCCCAAACAAAACAAGTACTACCAAATAAGTGAGGTGTTATAGTGATGGGTGATAATAAAAGCAGTAACAATCAAACTCACAAACACAACACAATACTCAAAAACAACACGTTCTTGCCCAAGCCTCGGCTCCAACTTTATTCAATAATGCATAAAACGTAAATTGTCAATCCTAAACATTATTTATAGTCTATAACAAAACTTACCATACTAGGACTCTTAACCAAATCCACTACTTAACATAATAACAATATCAATAATAAAAATAACATAATAGCTAATAACATAATAACTATTAATTCAATTAATTCAATTGAACCGCTGGTCCTCTTCCCGCCAAGTTCTTGCTCCGTGTGTACACCCGCAATGGTCCCGGTCTCTGTTCATGTTCATGTGGCTCACCCATCACCTCTTGATCTGATTCAATTACACGCTCCACATCATATAGGGAAAGGAGTTTGTAGGAAAAATGATTTTATAAGGGATTTCACCATGAAGGACATAAGATGACATGCGGTTAATTAAAAAACAGGCTGTTGAGACAGCATTAACCCAAAAACTTTTAGGGACATGTGTCTGGAATATGAGTGCTATTTGAATAAGAGTGCTCTGGCTGTCTCAAGCAGGTGTCTATTTTTTCTTTCAACTACACCATTTTGAGACATAGTGTCAACACATGAGGATTGTGAAGAATGCCATGTTTAAGTATATATAAGTTTAAAAGGAAGGTGAAAAATATTCTTTAGCATTGTCACTCTGCAAAATACGCACATAAGTATTAAATTATGTTTGAATTTCAGCACAAAAAGCAGTAAAGTGGGAAAAAAGTTCAGAACGATTCTTCATAAAGTAAACCCAAGCCAGACGAGAAAAGTCATCGACGAAAGTAACAAAATACCGAACCCAGTTTTAGACGCAACGGGACAAATGCCCCAAACATCGAAATAAACTAACTCAAAAAGAAAACTTACTCTTTTATTGACACGAGGAATAGTAGGTAGCCGATGGTGTTTGGTGAATTGACACAAGACTCACAATCTAAAGATGAGACATTCTGGAATTGAGGACAAAGTTTCTTTAATACCGGTAGAGAAAGGTGTTGACAATGTGCTTCAAATGGAGTTAAGACAACTAAGCAAGCAACGGACTTGGACACCTTCGCCTGAGTATCCAGAATGTAGAGACCTCATGATACATGTCATTTACCAATTACTTGCTTCGTCACAAGATCTTGAAACAAGCAATAATCTGGAAAAACTGAGAAAGAACATTTTAAAGCATGAGTAATCTGGCTCACAGACATTAAGTTAAATGAGAAATCTGGTAGAACCATCGGCTAAACTGATGGAGTAGGATGAATAGTCCTAGGAACAAGGACATTTTATGTAGAACCATCGGCTAAATTTACTTTAAGCGAAGAGGGGTGTGGTGTAAATGTGGTAAACAAATTAGGATTACCTGTCATATGATCAGAGTGCTATGATCAGAAGCACTCGAGTCAATGACCCATTGTGAGGAGGAAAGGAGATGTGTATTGGGATTACCTGACTCAGCAATGACATTGATAAGATGATATGAGAGTTTTAATGTTTCTTGGTACTGAACAAATTCAACAAATTTTATTGCATATACTGTAACCATCGTCCGTTTGTCATCAATAGGACACCAAAATCCAAACCCAAAAAAATTTTTACACCAAAATCAGGAAATGACCAATACAAACAGTTGAAAACAGAGCAATAGCAGAAAACGAACAATAGCGCAGTCCGAAAAAGTAATCCCTATCAGAAAATAGCAAATTAAGCAGCGAAAACCAGGAAAGGATCCGGAATAGAGCAGGGCGATGCCGGAAAAATTGACCGGAAGGCGAGATACGGCTGCACGTGCCGATGTGTGAAGAAGTTCCCGAAACTTGATGCGGCGCGTGAGCCTCAAGCGCTTATCGGAAGGAGGTCAGAGTCTGACGACTGGTCGGGAATGGGGCGACACTCTTCCCTGGGTTGGTGGTGAGATCAGACAGTTTCTCAAACTGGGTGACCCGTGAAAGAAGGCTAATGTTGCACACTTGGGCAACCAAAAAGAGAGAACAGAAACTCTAACTAACCTGGCTCGATACCATCTAAGAAGAGATGGAGGAATTTATGATAATCTTATTCACCGATATACAACCTATTTATATACATAAACTACAACCTAAACAAAGAAAGAAAATCAACCAAATCCCTTAAATTTCTACATAAATACATACATTCCTATAATGTAGCACTCGTCAATCGAAATTTCGGGAGTTAAGTGCTACACGTGCGGGAGTAACCTCTTGAACCTGTGGGGCAAAATACTACGTGTGTAGAATTCACCTGTTGAGCCAGTGGGGGCCATCGCTAGAGTCTAGACGCTTAATGACAGGTTTTGGAATGAGTCAAGTCGCGACGAAAAATCACATTTCGAAGGAGGTTGATTGTGAAGCCCTTTTGCAAAAAGTGTCCCACATGGGATAAAGAAAAGAAAATTGAATAGTTTATAAACGACATAGGAACTCAAGGGTAACATTGAATATCCCTCTTGGGCTATGTTTCAAATGCCCAATTTCAGGTTACGGCTCAGTGGGTTCGAAGGCATGCATCGCGTCCAACGGGCTCCCGGGCACGGGGCGTGACAAATGGACATTTTTGAAATGAGCCATATATATATATATTTCTTTTAGGAGTACTCAGGTTGTAACAAGTTTTATTTAAAAAACCCGTCTAAATTCCAATTTGTTCCCACTGCACCTTAGACACTGCTGCAATCTTGTCACTACCCATCTTTCGTAGACTTCCACGGTTTGTACGAAACGTACGCTGCATATGCATTGTAATTTATTTTGTTCTTTGGTCTTTCCATAATTTGTCTTCTCAATGGAAATCACGGCCTAAACTAAAATATGCACAAGTAGAAAGTTGTCTTCTAGTTTCTGATAACCAGAGTCATTCTTTGATAAATGATCACTATGAGTCGGACTCAATAGAATTTGATCAATCCATTTTTCTATCGTTAAGACGGAGAACTCAACCAAGAATGCGGAGAGTAATTTTGTGTGGATAGTGTGATATGCGTGATTGTCTTTTTCTGTTAGCATTTGATTACAAGCATATATATTATGTGTTCAGTAATTAATAATCAATCATAAAATCTAAGTCATTCAATCCCCCCCCCCCCCCCCCCCCCCCCCCCCCCCCCCCCCCCCCCCCCCCCCCCCGCTCTCTCTATTAGGAAGGATTTGGTTCCATAACAAATAACTTTTGTTGTGTCTTATATGTACACACACACACACGTTTTTCATATTTTTTTCCTTTTTTGGGTATTTCCGTTGCTACTCTTAGGGGCCTTAAGGAACATTATGCGTTGAGGAAGGGTTAATAATTGCCTATTATCAATTTTTTGGGTGTTCTCATCTTTTGCAGGATATAGCTTCAAAAATTATGGCTTTCTCGCAGCAAGGACCTCGTACTGTTTGCATTCTATCTGCTAATGGTGCAATCTGCAACGTCACCCTTCGCCAACCAGCCATGTCTGGTGGCACAGTCACGTATGAGGTGGGTGGCACTCAATAACCATTCCAGTGTGGATATGTCATTATGGTTGGATTTCTATTTTCTTATTGATAATGCATTAAATATCTTCTAGTGCAGATATGTCCTATAATGACCAATTAAGCTCCAGAAATGTACCACATGTGCAAGAGAATGTTTTCATTTATATCTCTGCAAAATTTAGAAACAAATACATGCTCACAATAAGGTAGTCACACAGTGCATGTTCCTCCTAAGGCGCAATGTTTTGCATAACTTGGTTAAACATTCCTCAAAGATCTTATGAAGCTTAAATATCATTTATTAAGTTAATTTTATTAACTGGGTTAAGTAGTATGATTTTATGTTGTGAAGGATATTGGTGTGTGTGTGTATATATATATATGTGTGTGTGTGTGTGTGTGTACAAGATTGAGATGTGGGTTAAAGGAAATTAAATCAATTTCCTTTATCTGATCAATATAGTGAGTATGCGTGAATTCCTTGGATTTTCTACATAATGATTACAATCAGAATTTTTTATACAAGAATTACTCATTTAATCCAATCCCCCCAACAAAGTTGACTCGTAAAAAAATCTTGTTGATTTTCAGGGGCGATTTGAGATAATCTCGTTGTCAGGTTCATTCCAGCTGTTGGAGAGTAGTCGAAGTGGTGGTCTAAGTGTGTCGTTGGCTGGATCAGATGGTAGGGTGTTGGGTGGTGGAGTTGCAGGAATGCTTAAAGCAGCATCACCAGTTCAGGTACTTTCCTAACATTACTTTGCTAATGCTCTGTCTCTCTATATAATATAACCATTTAATCAGGTCTTTTAAAGTAAAAATAAATGGTCGAATTTGAAGGCGCTACAATAAATCCCCACTCCTTTAGCAAGGAAAAGAACAAATTTAAACCAAAAAAAAGAAAAAGGGAAAATGACCAAAACCTCCCATTACATATGTCCTAAATTTTTTTTTTTTTGGTTGCCTGCCACAGTATCCCGGACATTGCCGGACTAATCTGTTGGTCGACCCGGGTCACACACCTGGCCTGGTGGGTGAGTCTCCCAACGGGGGTAACTGCGTACACAAGGAATCGAACCCGAGACCTTGCTTAAGCGGAACCAAGTTGCTTACCACTTGAACCAACCTCCGTTGGTACATATGTCCTAAATACAAGTACCTTCCCTTGAGTTTGGATGGTTACCAACACCTACCCCTGAATTTAATGAGAGTTTAAAAACACCGACAGAAGTTGTAATTAGAAAATTTTACCTTTGATTATCTTTTCTTTTTTCTTATTAAAAAGGAAATCCTCAAAAAATCAAAAAATTCAAAAGACAAAATTACCCTCAAATAGAAAAACAAAATGAAAAAGAAAGAAAAAGCAGGAAATGAACTGGTTTTATTGAGGGTGTAGGAGGTGGGTTTTGCAGACATGTTGGGGAAGGTGAACAGAGTTTTTAAATTTTTTTTTCCTTTTTCTTGTTTATGTGTGTATATATATATATGTATGTATCTTTGTCGTATTATGTGTCATAGGGAACCCAATTTGAGTCATGATAATTGTTTACCAGGTTGTGGTAGGCAGCTTCATCGCGGATGGGAAAAAATCAAAGTCGGGGCCATTATCTACAGCAGCTTCGAATACATTGAATTTGAGTGGTCCAGTAAAAGGGGCGAGTCCTCCTTCTCCAGGTGGTTCAAGTGAATCGGGTGAAGAGAATGATGATACTCCAATTAATCGTGCTCCACCACAATATAGTAATGCCGCTCAATCAATTCAGAATATGCCAATGTATTCATCTATGGGTTGGCAAAACTCCATCAAAATGCATCCTAATTAGAGGTTGATTGTAGAACCTATGCTTTCCCCATCCTAGATAGATAGAGATTATTATCTTTTAATATTTTTTTTTAGTCATTATGTAGTTTTGTTAGTATTTTTCTTTTTTAGTCAGTAGATCCTCTTGTTCTCTTGAAGATTCAAATATGGTAATTTATTGCATGCTAGGGCAGAATCTTTTCTTTTGTCATTTAACATTCATAACATATATCTATTTTTTGAATCTTCTGAACCTACTTCATTTCTGACTTCTGTGGTCTGGGCTACATGTATGTAGCTTCATTAACAGATCTTACATGTATAGAGCTATAATGAAATGAAGTTTGAAGAAAGCTTTAATGCTGACTGATTAATTTGACTTTATTTCTCAGCTTTATTTTAATAGGAGCAGTCTGAATCCATTTCAATATAGCGATGTATCTTATATTTCACATTATTCGTGCTTGCGCTATGTAGGCTTGACAATGGGTAGATATTGCCCAAATCCAGAACCCAATTTGATATTCTTTCTTTTTTACAAGGGATAATTACACTCACCCCCCTTCAATAATGGGGTAATTACACAAATTTTTTCTCACTGATTGATAATTACAAATACACCCCTTCATGGGGTCTATTTGTAAGATTTACAGAGAGTGCAATTGTAAAAATTGTTAGAAGGTGTAATTGTAATAAATTTTTAACATAAGGGGGTGTGTTTGTAATTATCAATTAATGAGGGAAAGTTTGCGTAATTACCCCATCATTGAGGGGGTGTGAGTGTAATTATCCCTTTTTATAATTGTATTTCTAATAATATCTCTGAATATATATATATATATATATATATATATATATGATATGGATCAAATACATCCCTTGTCATTAAGTAAGATATAAGACTCAATCTAGGCCTTTGATTCAATTTGATCCCAAGGTCTACATTTAACACATTTAACTGATTTAATAATTTATTTTAATTATGTAAAGGGCATTTTAGTCATTAAATTATAACTAACAGATTCAATTTAATACACAATATCAAATCATATCCCCAGTTTTACGCTCTAAAATCGATTTCATTATATTCTTTCCATAGTCACATATATCAGCAAAATTGATAAGAGATATTTTTTTACCCATTCAATTCATCATCAAATCGTTTGTTTTTCAGCAAAATTGATTCGAGATATCGTTTTACCCGTTCAATTCATCCGCAAATCGGTTGTTTTCTAGCAACGGACCATTAGACACTACAATAACAAACCATTATACACTACAATACAAACCATTATACACTACAATACAAATCATTATACACTACAATACAAACCATTATCTATCACAGGACAAGAAGGTGATGTATGAGATGCCAGTCATTCTTATTTTTATTTTTTTAAATTTTTTTTTCTTTTCTTGCTTCTTGTAGATTGATTTTGTAATTTGTTCTGTGTGAGTTGTTATGTGCAAATGATGCATGGTACATATGATATGTACACCAGTTATGTACCGCATTGGAATTCCCGGGAAATAAGATAAAAGAACAACTTTTTCCCTTCTTCTTTTTTTCTTTTAAACTTGTTTAGCTTATACTGATTATGAGATATGATACTCAAAACATAACTTAATCAATTTAGCAACAGTTTCTTAAGCCTATTCAGCTTATGCTGATGTATGGGAAATTGGGAAATTTAGATATTCTGGTTGTTTAGAAAAATCAAATGCACGAAACTTGGACTTGGTATCAATGCAACATTGCATCATTTATTCACAATAGCCCTAATACAAATCACAATTGCATCATTATACACTACAATAACAAACCATTATACACTATAATACAAATCATTATACACTACAATACAAATCATTATACACTGTGAATTTTATACACAACTATATAGAATAGTATAACAGATTGTAGATTAGATTCATTATTATACACTACAATACAAACTATTATGCACTGTGAATTTTATACACAACTATGTAGAATGGTATAACAAATTATAGATTAGATTCATTATTATACACTACAATACAAACCATTATACACTACAACACAAACTATTATACACTGTGAATTTTATACACAACTATATAGAATGGTATAACAAATTATAAATTAGATTCACTATTATACACTACAATACAAACCATTATACAAGTCCAAATTGGTCTGTCCATAGGTTAATCCTCTCTATATTCTTGACCGTTAAGTCAATAGGCCGCTCACCGTTTGAAAATCCAAGAACTTCCACCACATCTTCTTCCTTAATAGTAATATTAGGAACCCATATCTTCGAACAATAGGCGAAATGCTCTGTATAATTCATACCTGGTAAGTTTGATAGTTTCTTCGGCCTCATCGTCTTCCACCAAAAAAAATCTAACTCGGAGATAATTTTAGGGTTCCTCGCGCGCGGAATCACAATATGAGTGAGATTTGGTATATTTCGGCTGATTTTATCACGATAATTGGGGTTGATTACAGTTAAAATTAGTGGGTTTAAAAATGGGAGAGATTTGTGGAAGATAATGGAGTGAATTTAGGAATTGGGTTGCTGTAAAACCATCTCCAAGTTACATTTTTACCCCTCAACCAGTTGGAGTCCCTTTTCCCGCGTCCTTTCAGTATTAAATATGGATTGTTGGATTAAATAGATCCAATGGTATATATTGGGTCTTAGATCTTATCTAAGAAATGGTATGTATTAAATCTTGACCCTATATATATATATATGTAACTGTAAGTTTTTTATATATATTATATATAATGAACAATAATTATAATACATATTATATATTATCGTTATATATATAATATGTATATATACATAATCAGAAAATAGAGGAGAGGAGGGCCGTGGCGGCGGCGGAGGGGAAGGAGAAGCGGCGACAGAGAGAGGTTGAGCAAGAGGCATCGGCGTAGAGGGGAGGGAAAGGGTGGAATATAGAGGGGAGCTGGAGGGAGGGGCCTCAACAATTAGGTGAGGAGGGGGGAGGGATGACCAGAGAGGAAAATAAGGAGGGGAGTCGACGGAGAGGAGAGGAGAGGAGGAGGAAGAGGCGGCAATGTAGAGGTCGTGGCAGTGGCCGCATCATAGGACAACGGTAGATTACGGTTGCTGCTGCTGAGAAGTATTAGGTTATTAGGGTTTTGCATATAAGGCAATGTGTATTATGATTTTGTTATCGGGGAGGTATTAGGTTGTTTTAGTAGCTTGAGTTTGGCCTTAAGTTTTGGGTTTGAGTTGGATTTGGGTTTGGGCTTGACTTAACAATTGGGTTTGGATCTTAGTTAGACTCTAACTTAATTTTTTGGTCTAGGTCCAATGATTTAGGTCTAGGTATTATCTATCCTTTGTCAGGCCTGTTGCCATGTATATAAAACTAGCAATGTCTACACAACTAACTCATGGTTGAGGATGACCTTAAACCCCCAAGTCAACCCAAGACCTGTAGGTCTAGTGGTATCTACCTCCCACTTTATGTGAGAGGTCCTGGGTTCGAATCCAAATTGCCACAAGTTGTGGCTCTCCCCTTCTTTATGGAGCTAGATAGAGTCTTTATGACTCAGAATTATAACTATCAACCCGGGGTTGTCGGGCTAGATATATAGGGTATCCCCTCCCTCTTGAATTAAATAAACCCCCAAGTCAAATTAGTAGTTCCTCCTTTATTTAATTTTTTTTTTTTTTTTTGGGTGGAGAGAAGATTTGTATAAGTGAAGGCATGGGACATACTTACGAAAATGCTAACTTCAGCATTATATAATTCTTGGTAACATTGTCTATACAACTATACAAGGTTATAGCGTAATTTGACAATAAAACTTCAAATGATCGTAACTTTTGATTTACGAGTTATGGAATGGGTGGCTTATGTACACTTTTGGCCTTTTGAGGGAAACCAACACTGTTCCTCCATCACCAAATGAGGCCACCGTTTATTGCGAAATTCAAACTTTGACCCTTGTTTGGAGAATTTATGTTTTTTTCCACATTTTCATTTATTTTTTAGTATTTCTGTAATTGTCATATGGGACCCAATACTTTATCACATGTTAATGTGATGGGTTAATTTTGGGCCAAATCTCGTAATTTTCCGAGAAAGTCCGATTTTAAGTCGAGTTTTGATCCTTATTTCTGGTCAATACAACTAAAACTGAATTGAGTCAAAAGATATCAGACTTCATTTCCTTTTTTTTTATTAGAAAAGAAATCGATATAACTTTCATTAAGCAGATGCTAAATCAGCATCAAGAATAGGACCAACAAAATCCGGAGGCAAAATACCCTTCACAAAACCAAAACAAAAAGCATTTCTAGCAAGACGATGAGCTACTTTGTTTGCTAATCGTCGAATACAACTTAAAGAATAATCCAACAAAACAAGAAAAGACTAAACATCAAAATAAAAAGAACTAAAAAAAGAATCATTTGGAAGATGAGAACGAAGCTTGGAAAGAACAATAGCACTATCCCCTTCAAGGCAAATAGATGGCCAACCTCGGCGAAGGGCCATGTCCATTGCCTCCCGCGCAACTAAAATTTCAGCAACAATAGGGTCATGAAACCCTTCAAAAAACCGAGAGGACCATCCAATGACATTCCCATGATGGTCTCGCGATGACTCCAGCACCAACCCCTCCCATATCCTTAAAGATGGCGCCATCAAAATTAATTTTAACAACCTACGAAGAAGGACAAGACCAAGTTTGCTCCCCTTGATTTCGATCACCCACCACATTAGATTTGGAACTATTTCCAAAAGCATGCAAATAGCTTTGTACGAAAACCATGGAATCCCATGCAGAACTTTGCACTTTGTCCCACACCATCCTATTCCTAGCCCACCAAATTGCCCAACAAGTTGTGAGAAAGAGAACAAGTCGGACTTCATTTCGTAACGTGTCAAATTAACGGACAAAAACCAAAACTAGGCCATAACTAAAAACATTCTTTATCCCCAAACCATAGTTAGTGTTATTTACCCCCTGAACTATAAATGTACCAATTACTCCCCTCACAATAATTGAAATTAACGCACACCCCTTAAATATTATATGAATATCTAGCACTACCCATTATTTGTTAATTTCTATACTTTTCTCTTTTCCTTTTTCTTTTCATCATTTTTTCTTATTTTTGTTGCTTTATTAGTTTACCCTTCCTTTATGAACTATCAACCGTGAATCTTTTCTTCTATTGTCTCATTCTTCAACATTTTTCTTGTCGTTAGAGATTGAATGAATGGAGGCCGGATGGGTCCGGGCTGTTGATGGCTGGAGTGGCGGGGCTAGGTTTGGGTTGAAGGGATTAGGGACATACAAGTGGTCGGAAGGGTTGTTCTTAGAATCGTGGAATGCGTTGAAATTACAATTGAATTTTTATACACTAGTGCTCAATTGTAAAAGAGTCTTTAATCCATATATCCACACCGAATATGATAAATGTGTTTAAACTTACTTATAATCAATTTTTGAGTGATTTAAATATTGAGCGATTTTAGGTGTGATTATGGAGGTTTCTTTCCGGCCCTTTAGTTTTTCTTTCTTCGGAGCCCACTCACTTGCTTGAAGAAATTGAAGTACAATTTTGTTATTTGCATTTGTTCAACTTATCAGACCCAAAATCATGTTCATGTGCAAATGGTTCCTGGACGTTATTATTCTGGATTTCATTAATCGTACACTCTTTGATGATCCATTTATGCTGAAACAACATAACATTACATGTACAATCTTATGATCGTGGGCTCACGGACATGTGTGGGTTGCGTTCAGTTGGCTAATTAACTTGTCGGCTGGCTGCACAACGGGCGACTGTGGATCGATGGGGCAGAGATGAGTAGCATAACTTTAAGTTGGGTTAGATTGATTTGAGATGACATTACGAAAAACTAAGACATTAGTGACAAAATATCACGTGATAATATTAAAGTTGTTATTAATGTAAATATTTTGTGATAAGA
Source organism: Buddleja alternifolia (assembly GCA_019426215.1). NCBI lineage: Eukaryota > Viridiplantae > Streptophyta > Magnoliopsida > Lamiales > Scrophulariaceae > Buddleja > Buddleja alternifolia. Next base: position 7,631,163 of record CM033399.1, on the reverse strand, counting down.
ATTTTTGTTTTGTCATAAGAGTATGTTTTAAATGTTTAACAATGACAAAATTTGTAAAGAAGTTGTCACTCTTAATAATTAGTAACAAGAAATTTTTTGTCACTATTAACAATTAGTGATACATGTCTCAAACGAATGACTGTCAAATTGAAAGCATTAATATTCAAGAGACGGATTCAAAAGTTAGTTAAAGTTGGTTATGGTTTTGTTAGTTCGGTTAGAGGCACCTATTTTCCTTTCTATAAATAGCTGTCATTCTTGCCCTGTATTTCATATTCAATCACGTTTTGTACTTTGCAGTAGATTGTTCTCTCATTCAATAAGATGAATTCCTTCCTTTTTCTGTCAATATTTTTCTAACATAGTACCAGAGTCATATTCAAATTCTGCAAAATATCTCACCTTCTGCAACATATCTTCATCGCGATGATCCATTCATCAATCCTTTAAGTTCTTCTGAATGTTGATTAAATCTTCAGTTTGCTTGATTCCTTGAATCTTGATTGAAACTTCATCATGGCTGTCCCGCCCCCTCAAGAATTTCATCAAGATCCACAAACTACTCATAATCAACCTGCAACTTCCACAGAACCTGCGATTAGCATTCAAAACCCTTTGTATCTGCATTCATCAAATTCCTCTCACATTACCGTGGTTTTTGAAGCTTTAAAGGGAACAGAAATTACAAAGTATGGAGTAGGCAAATGATAATTTCTTTGGAGGCGGTTTTTGTCACAGGTTCTTATCCAAAACCTGATTCAAATGATCCTCTCTATCCTCAATGGAAAAGATGTAATGCCTGGTGCTTTCTTGGATCCATAATGTCATTAGCAGTGAACTATTGAGTGGGGTGGTGTATTTGTTAGGAACGTTGCCTAGTGCAACCAGCCTCCGGGAATTGTCGAACGCAGCGGAAGATAAAAAACAATTTTTTTCATAAAAACATAAATCGACATCCCTTAAACAAGGGCAGGGTTGACATAGTATCATCGGATTTTAACGAAAAACTAACAAGGGGGTTTTCTCGTGTTTACCTCGTTAACGAAATTACAATAATCGTTCTTGTGGATTTTGGCTGCCTCGGATTTGGCTTGCTTCAATGCTCCAGATGTTGCATCTCTATGGTGTATCCACACCTTAGTTCGCATCCTTAATTATCTCCACCAGTGCTAGCAAGGAGAATAGTGAACACTTGGCTTATAGAAATAAAGGGTAGGAATTATTTCTTGTGTTCTTCGTTCTCAACCCATGAGTTTGAAGAACATGTGAAAGAGAGTTGACGAGAGAAAGAGAGAATAACTTAGCTTAATTAATTAATTATTCACTTAATATAATATAGGGATAAAAACATTTAACCCCCTAAACTTTGGCCGTTTTTACACTTTATTTTACAAACTTTTTTTTTCTCACTTTGCATCCTGAACTTAATAGGATTTGCAGATTTTTATATAAAAGCATATTCCGGGGAATATTTCGACATAAAATGCAATTAAAAACAAAGTTGAGGCTGCAAAGTGCAAATTTATTTTGAGAAAAGTTTAAATTCCGACGAATATTCCGCTGGAATATGATGCTATATAAGAATTTGCAAATCCCGTGAAGTTCAGGAGGCAAAGTGAAATTTTTTTTTATAAAAAAAGGTGTAAAAACTGCCGAAGTTCAGGGGGTTTAATGTTTTTATCCCTATAATATAAATATATACATATATAGAGGTTCCAAAAAAAATGGAAGCTCTCACATGGCACACGCACATATACACACCATGCTTGTATGTATGTATGTATGTATGTATGTATGTATGTATATATATATATTTATGTTTTTATGTGTTATTCATTCTTTACATCTCTCTTCCATAGTTATTTGAATCATCCAAATAACAAATGAGATCTTTCCATATATTTGAGACCCTTCCCAAATATATAAGATCTCTTCAAATATATATGTGTATATCTATATCAAGTCTATCCATGTATATCTAGATATTAACAATGAATACATATATTTATATATGTGTGTAGACTTGGTGAGCAAGACAAAAAATCCTCAACCAAATATACATATACACGCCTATATAATATATATATATATATATTTCTCTTTCATATATTAATTAATTAGACCACTAATTAATTAATCAACTAGTCATTTCCAATTTAATATTCCAATATTAAATTATAAGACCTTTTATTAATTAAGACCACTCAATCAATTAATTCTTTTTTTTCCGATCTTTCCATTAATTTACAAAGAATTAATTTAGTCAACAGGTACTACACTAAGTTAAGTGTGTGAATCCTTAAGCTCGTTAACAAGCTAGCAATAAGTCCTTTCTAATTATCCAAATAATTAATTAGATTTTGAATTAATTCACCTAATTAATTCAAGGCACCTATTGGTCATGAATCGATGTCTAACAACATCTCTATGACTTCGTAGATGTTAATGATAAGAGCAAACCTCTCCAGGTTAAGATCTTCATATGAGTCGAATGCCTCCATCTTTTATCTGTCTAAGGTCAAGGATATGGTAACGATCGAAACCCTAATAACCTCAGAAGCTATGACTATGTTGGAAACACTAATGATCAGATCTTTAAGCAAGGATCACCAATTCTTCTTTTAAGACACTGCTCCAGAGACTTATAAGTATCATTCAGAGTTTACGCAACAACATAGGAAATGCTAGACAGTTAGCCCTGGATGGATGCTATTAGGATTATGCCCGCCATGCCATAGAAGAATTAGATTAATAGGGCATTTACCTTTATGTTGTACAAACTCTTATTCTTTAATAAAGGCATTGTTTTGTTTATATAATCTTGATAGCATTAATATAAGTATTGAACAAATAAGTCCAAGGTAATCAAGAGGGAGCTTCTACTGCTCAATAGTTAGATGAGAAGGACGCTAGAAGTATGGGTTCCTTGTTTACTTAAACTAGAGTTCGCAAGTCGAAGAGTCTTAATTGGGCATTAAGACCAGACTTGTATGACGCAAGCTTTGACAAGGAGTGTCAGTCGGTCACTTTGGATGGTGGGAGCTTGGTCATAGATATATCAATGGAATTGATATATTCGAACACGGCTTGCCGTAATTCAATCACATGAGTAATTACTCTTTGATCATCAATGATTGAATTACTGGTCACAGTAGTTGTGCGTGAGCCTTAGACCTGAGGATTCATGAAGATTGGACACTGAGCGAGTTATTAGAATAGTTAGATCTGTTTCACCCTTTGGTGGGATCAACCTCAAAGTGCGGTTCAGAAGGACAAGTGGCAATTGTTCGGCGAATGCCAATAGGGGATTCAATGTCTCGGGTAGTAACGAGTTAATGTCCTTGTTTCGTTTAAAAAAACAAACTAGATTAGGGTGGATCCAATCTCGTGTTCCGATCCCCACGATAATCTATATCTTGAGATTATCTTTCAACCCCCACGTTCGACACGCTATTTCAGTGGTTCTAGTCTTAATTTAGAGGATATTTATTGTCTTCGAATGCAATAATAAGATGAAAGATAAGATTCAAGTCCAGAAAAAAATTATTTCTCAGATACTTAAATCTGACAAAAGATAATCTTATACCTACGTGAGAATCTTTTCTTTTAAACACGATAACAATGAACGGAAAACTTAAGTCAAGATACGAATCACTTATCAAATACTGAAATCTGAAAACAGATAATTCATACCTCCATGAAAGTCTTCAATTCGAGAAAATTACAATCGATCGAATGCCAGTACAAACCCTGAAGGCCGGATCCAGCGATTCTTGATGAACTATTACTACTTACGACTACTGCTAATCTATGCTATAGACTACTCCTAATTACGCCTACTCCTAAGAAAAGAGTAAATAAGTTGTTGATGATTCTGATGCTTTTTTTCTTCTTCTCTTTCCTCTTTCGTTTTTATCTCCACTTCGTAATCCCACGTTATCAACCGTCGGGAACTGCCTCTAACTTCTTTTTTAAAATTCTTTCGTCTTGGCGGGTTACTTTTCTTAGTGAATTCCCTACTCTTTGATCCTGCCTTGGATTTGACATCTTTGAACCCGCCTTGCTATCCTGCCAAATTTAGATTCGCATTGGGCCCATTCCATTTTAGATCACTCCATGTATTGTTGTTGTTATAATGGGCTCAATCTTTTATTTCTGGGCCCATTAGTCAGTGTTGGGCCATTTGGGCTTTTTAAATTCATCAAAGCCATTTTTATTTTTAGTGTAAACAAATGCCCCCTTAATATACGTGAACGTTTCGAGTTCATGTGTATTAAGATACACGTCTCCTGGTTAAACCTCGTTTTATATTCTGGAGGGCATGGAAGATCGTGTTCTCCTGGTTAAACCTCGTTTCGTATCCCTTAGGGACTAACAGGTGTGCCTTCATTAACCATTCAAGTCCTTTAATAACACGCCCCTTTACAAGAGACTTTTCATATTTTTTGGCGGGTAGAAAACGCCCGAAGGTTTTCGTCTTCCCTATTAAGTGACCGAAGCGTCTTCTCATGATTGGACACTTGAACCCTATAAATAATCCATCACTTCTTTTCAGCGGTACTATTCCTCACTTTCTTTTTCTCTTCTTATTCCTCGAGTGACCCATCTTTATTTCTAGGATTTCAATTCCTTCTCCCGTCCTCGAACACCCCTCCTTCTCGAGATCTATCATCTTCTTTTCCTGGTCTTCGATGACAAACTCTCATGATCTTTCTCGTCTAGTTGCTCGAGCGAGTATCTTGGATTGTGAAGATGCCCAAGATTTGTTTCAGGTTATCAAGAATTTCGAAACCCATTATTGTGATACCAAAATATCCCCTCTTAGTTCCACCCACATAATTCCTCCATGGGCTCTTGATCGCTGTGGTCAATCGATCAATCACGTCGTTCTCAGGCCTCGATTTTGATCCGAGGCATTCACACCCTCTGAGGCCGGTACTCCCTATTTATTGGGTACTTGGCCTGCCTTGGAGGGTGATGCTCCTCGTTTTCAATCTAGGGTAGAGAATAAATATGGTTGGATGAGCAAAACCAAACCCATCAATGGTTGGATTGGGGTCATTGATGCATACCCTTGGTTCGAAAGGTTGCATCATCTTCATGGCAAATGGGAAGGCAATCGGCTTCTAGGGCTTATTCGAATAGCCTGTTATCCAGTTCTTCCCTTCGAGCAAGTAGCAACAGATGCCCTTGCGTATTCCTGGCACCCTTCGTACAATTGCTTTGTATTGCCTCGGGGTTTTCAGACAATCACGTTGGAAGACGTATCTATGATTATCGGTCTTTCTCCGACGGGTGCGTCTTTTCCTACTGGTGAGCAGTTACCTAATGCTCGAGCTCTCTTATTATCTACTGAAACCTGGTTGAGGCATCATGACAAAAATAAAGGTGCGAATATTGCTTACACTGCTTTGGTCAAATTCTTTATCAGTTGCGATGACCCGCCTACTCCATTCGAAGAGGTTTTGTTTTTGAATTTTATCTTTTCCAATTGTTTATGAACGCCGGTTGCATTGTGAATAAAACTTTTCTTACTCTGTCTGCCAACATTTCTGTTACTATGGGACCCATCGAGTTGGATCCACTGGTGTTGGCTCATTTTTATCGTATGATGTTTAACTTGCATAGTGATCCTTCGAATGCTCATAAACTGGCTGGTCCCCTGTGGTTATTGACATGTTGGTCCTTTTTATATTACCCCGAGTTATTAAATATTAGGGCTAGCCAATCCCTCGAAGCTTCGATTCGAAACGAGGAGCGACGGTCCACGAAAAAGTCTTCTAATTTCTGATTCGAGCCTGTTTCGAATTGGGTTTGTTACGGGGAAGCTAGTATTAATCTGTTGATTCCCCTCGAGAAGAGATGGTACCTCGTGGTCTTGGGCGCTGTTTATAATCCGCTCTATGTTTCCACCTGGTGTCCCTTTTTCGAAGCAAGGCATGATCAAGCACGGACTCATTGGTCTCATACTGCTTTACCCGACTGGATGCGAGTGATTGATTTACTCGATTCCTCCATAGATGACCACCCATACTGGAGGTCTATTTTATCATCTCGAGACCTTCTATTTGTTGACAATATCCCCGGAGTCGAAGTTTACAACCCACAGGTAATTCCAGCATGTTTTAAGTGTGTAGATTTGTATCTTTTGAGTATGATAAACTTTGAACTTATGGATTTTGAATAGTTATGTTTTCGAGCATGTGATGTTTTCGAGCGCATAGTTATTTCGAACATGCCTCATTTCGAGCATGTAGCATTTTGAATATGCCTTATTTCGAACACATTGTATTTCGAGCGTGTCTTGTTTCGAGTTTCATCAACTTATCCTTATTTTTATTTTGTAGCTCTGTTCGCGACAATTTGGCATAACCCAGTGCTTCTCTTTGCCATTTCTGGGTACCATGAATCTCCTTTGGTCAAGCAGGCAATTTCATACTGCGAACCATCAAAGGGCCAAAGCCGAAGCTCTTATTCGGAACTAAGCTTCCTGCCAAATTTCCCCTTGCTTTATTCCCATTTTTTGCAAAATCTTCCGAGTCGAGAGATGTTTCATGGATTTCTAGAATAAAGTCTTGAGGCGTAGTTATTCAAGACGGATTATCCGCAAGCAGATCACAGACATTACCAGGCTGTGCGCTGGCACGGTGAATATGGCTCAACTCTCGAGTCTTTTATCGACTGAGGTAACTTTCGTGTGTTAGTGTAACTTTAATCAAAATGTTTTTCTAAAATTCAACTTTATTTTCTTTTTATAGGATGATGATTACATCCTTCCGTATGATTCAACCATGGGGTGGAGATTTGAACGAGATAGCCCCAAAGTTCGAGAAGCTGTGGCACTGTCTCAAGCTCTTCGAGATTCATCAGCTACGACTGAGTTATCTTCCATCCCTGCCCGTGTTACTCGAAAACGAAGTGCGATTACCATCCGGGAGCCCCCAGCCTCGATTCCTCGAGAAGAGCCCTCTCGAGCACTTGTTGAAGCAGAGAATGATGAAGACGATGCAACCCAATATGCACTTCAGCCAAGATCCAGGAAACGCCTTTGTGCGCAAGGGTTTACTGGAGCCTCGAGTAAGTGTTTGATCGTTTCTATTTTATTGACGTATAATTTTTCTTCGATACTCGCTCTATTACTCGAGACTTATTCATATTTATGTGTTCCACATAGGCTCCTCGAGTGGGGCCGTTGCTTTCAAAATTGGAACATCAGCTACCGAAGCTGATACCGCGAATGATCCAGAGACCATCCCTGAGGAGACTTTGCCTGAACTTGAGACTCAGCCAGTTTTGATGGAAGAAGACCTTGCCACGAGCAATATCGCAGGTATCCCTTTGTTTTTATAGTCCTTTTAGGACAATTACTTCGAGGTCTCTGTGTAATATAGAGATTGGTATATCTTTGCTGCAGTTACTCTTGACCTTTCATCTTTTTCTCCCATTCAAGGGAGTTCAACTTGAGCAGACACTGGTTTAGAAATTATTGTCAGCACTGCACCTGATCTTTTGATATTCTCTTTATCAGGTAAGTATTTTGTATCATTTGTATGATTATACTTTTTAGGGGAATTTCCATGTTTTATATATATATATATATATATATATATATTTGTGAACAACCCCTTTCAGGCCCCTCTTTGCTCGAAAATTTGCGAATACCTAGCTTTTCGTCTTCAGTGCGGTTCTCTTTCGTCACTGCGGTAGGAGTATCCACTATCGTTGTGGACTCATCCATCTTTCACGATATTAACCTGGATTTTGCCCTGGGGTCTCAAATTCGGCTTGCTCTTGACCCTTCTCTTGTTTCCCCCTCAGTTCGAATAGAAGAGATTGAAGATATCCCTCCTTCGACTGGCTCTTCCGGGCTATTCCTGGACCCTGGTCCTTCGAGTTCTACTATGGCCCTCGCTACCCCGTATGAAGGTACATGTCTGTTTTACTACATGTATGATTTTTCGCTAGCTTTAAATGCCATGTGTTTTAATTTTGGAATTTCACCTTTTTAGGCAATACAGCACCCGTCATGTTTTCCCGAGTTGCTCTAAATGAAGCTCTCCATGATATAAGGCACAGGCTCAATGACCTCAATTTGCTGAAGGAACTCCGTTTTCTCCTCGATGAAGCAGCCTTGAAGATGGCCGAAACATGGCTACCAATGTTCCAAACAGCACGTGAAACTTTCAAGAGTAACCTAGCTAGTCTTCATTCTTTCATGGATCAAGGCATCAACCCTTTCGAGGAAGAAGCTTCTTCCAGCTACTTTCAACGTATGGGCCAGCTTCACAGTCAGATTACTGTGTTAGAGGATTCTCGAGCTAACTGTTTAGCTCGAATTGCTGCTCTTGACGCCCAGATTGCCGACCTCCAACTTGAGCGGGGCCGTTTGGCCCAATCAGTTGATCAAGTCGAAGATAACTTGTCGGCTTTGAATGATCAAATAGCAGAGTTAACCCACGAACTCGAAGAAGTAGTTAAACCTGCTCTGCTCAAGAGAGATACCTTCGATTCTGCTTTAGATATATTAGCTAGTTCCTTGTATTTTCTTAAATTTTAAACAATGTCGAGTAATGCTCCTTTAATATTTTCACTCTGATTCTAAGAAGTTTTGGCCCGTTGCGGGTAACCTTTCGAATATAATGGCTTCGTTTTCTTTCCATATACTTGGTGTATATTTCTTTAGATATCTTGCATTTAATGCTTTACCATACTTGTCTCCATTTATCCGTTGGAGTTCGAAAGCATTCCCAGATAATTTATTTGAAATTAAAAATGGTCCTTCCCATTTAGATGGCCATTTCCCATAAAAGTTTTTTTAGGTAACTGTAAACATTTTATAACACCAGAAACTTCATTACATCCAAAGGCACACAGTAATGTTTATCTCAAACACACTGTGCCCAAATATAAAACATATCTACACCACCTAAAAACCACAAATTCAGACAAAGAAATTCCTCTACACTCACACTTACTGCTGTATGTGTTCTAAGTAAATTTTATCTCTATTTTTCTTCAACTTTTTATTAAACCCATTAATTTGCATCAGAAGCTCCATCTTGAGCTTACTAAAAATTGCTTCACAGGATTGCTCCTTCTGTGTAAACACCCTGCTATTCCTTTCTCTCCAAATATTGTATATGACACCTGCCACACTTGCACACATGATGCTCTGCTTGTATTTCCATGTCTTGAATGCATGTCTAAGCCAATGGATCCACCTGTTGAAACTCTCTGGCCAATTTCTAATCTGCAACCATACCATTACTTTTTGTAGTAATGCCCTAGTCCAATCACATTTGAACAGTAAATGTTCTATGGTTTCATCCTCCATCCCACATAGGACACATGTAAGTTCAGGGACCTGCAGAAAATGACTAAGTCTGACTCTTGTTAGGAGTCTCTTTTGTGTTGTTAACCAGAAATTAAAAGAGTGCTTTGGGATATTAAGATTATTCCACACAATTCTTGCCTCCTTCAAAATTGTCTGACTACCTCTCAACCAATCAAAACAGCTCTTGACAGTATATTCGCCATCGTTTGTATAGAGCCACCTCCCTTCACAAAATCCCTCCTTCAGTTTACCCTTTATTTTATCCAATTTTTTCCAGACCCAGCTGCAATCCAGTGGTGCTGTATGTGCCCAAAAATCCTCATTTCTTAAGTATACCCCACTAATCCACTTGACCCAAAGGGTATCTTTTTTCTATGAAAGAGCCCAAATTTGCTTGCCAATCGCAGCTGTGTTCCATGTTCTGCAGCATTTGATATTCAGACCCCCTTTACTCTTACTAGCACACACCTTATCCCAACTAACCAAAGCCATTTTATGATGCTGATCCCTTTTACCCCAAAGGAACTCTCTGCACAGCTTATCCACTTGTTTTACAACAGTCTGTGGAAGGATGAACATTGAAGACCAGTAGACATACAAAGAGAACAAAACTGAGTTAACAAGTTGTGTTCTCCCTGGATACGACAAATTCCTTGTAGCCCAGCATGCAAGTCTAGCAGTGATCTTTTCCACTAGTGAGTAACAATCTGTCTTAGTCCATTTGGTTGGTGCAAGTGGAACTCCCAGATACCTGACAGGGAATACCCCTTCTCCAAAATTAATAATCTACATAATCTCCTGTTTAACCCCTTCCGAGACCCCTCGAATGTATACACTGGATTTCTCAGGTTTGCCATGAGCCCTGTTGTCCTTGAGAAACTTTGAAATGCATCCCACACAATTTGGACAAACCTTTTATTAGCTTTGCAAAATACCATTAAGTCGTTAGCAAAACAAATGTTGGTAAGCTTAAGGTACTTGCAACCTGGATGGAATCTAAACATATTATCTTGAGTAGCCATTCTCAGTGATCTAGTCAGGTATTCCATTACCAGTACAAAAATTAGAGGGGAAATTGGATCTCCTCACCTCAAGTCCCTTTTCCCTTGGAAGAAACCATGTGTTTCCCCATTCAATACAACTGAAAATGAAGCAGTTGTAATGTATTCCACAATCCAATTCCTAAATGTTTGAGGAAAACTGTACCCATCTAGCATTTCCTTCACAAAATCCCATTCCACAGTATCATATGCTTTTTGCAAGTCAATTTTCATTAAACACCTTGGGCTCACCCTCTTTCTGTTATAGAGTCTAACTAATTCTTGACTTATCAAGACATTTTCAATAATAGTTCTACCTTTGATAAATGCCCCTTGATTCTAACTAACCAAACTAGGCAATACCATAGCAAGCCTACCAGTCAATAACTTAGAAATACATTTATATAATGTATTGCAGCAAGCAATTGGTCTGAACTCACTAGTCAACACTGGATTATCTACTTTAGGTATGAGAGACAAGAGAGTGCAATTAACCTGTTTGAGCATTTTTCCTTTTTGGAAGAAATCCAATATAGCATTTGTAACCTCCTCCCTAACCACTTTCCAAGCTGATTTAAAGAACCCACTCCCATATTCATCCGGGCCAGGACTTTTTGTGTTACAAATTTCAAACATAGCCTTTTTGACATCTGCTTTGCTAAAAGGTCTGATAAACTGTATTTGGGTTTCAATACTCAGTCTTGGTCCTGCCTCAAAAATTCTATTATCTGCTCTAGTAGTACTATTCCCAACACCCAACAAACTCTGATAATACTCAATAAACAGGTTAATGACTTTTGGGTAATCAGTCACCAACTGGCCTTTAGAATCCTGAATTGACACAATTCTACTCCTATATTGATTTTTCTTGAGAACTCTGTGGAAATAACTTGAATTTTGGTCCCCTTGTTGAATCCATTTGGCTTTGGACTTCTGTATAAGAAATTTATCCACAGCAATTGTTTTCTCCCTCAACTTCTGTCTAGCTCCAATTTCACTCCTCTGAACTTCTTCATTCATAGGGTTAGAATCTAGGTGCTCTTGGATTTTTTGAAGATCCTCCCTTGCTTGTACTAGTTGCATTTCAATGTCACTAAACTGATTTTTGTTGAGTTGCTGCAGTTCTTTTTTTAATGCTTTCAACTTTTGGACAACACTATACATAGGGGTCCCTATGATAGATTGACTCCAACTCCTCTTCACAATAGCCTCAAAATGTGGAGAATCAGACCACATATTAAAATATTTGAATGACATTCTCCTTTGGGTAAACTGTTCATTAATATGTACATACATAGGACTGTGATCAGAAGCTCCAGCTGCTAAGAATTGTGCTTCTGTCAAAGGGTACTCCACACACCATAAATGATTCACCATGACTCTGTCAATCTTCGAGTGAATCCTAACACCTTCATGGCTATTATTCCATGTGAACATACACCCTTTCCACCTCATCTCTTCCAATTCACACACTTCCATACATTCCTTGAACTCTTGTATTTCCTGGGTAGTTATAGGAGCACCCCCTATTCTGTCATTTGGCTTTAATACACTGTTAAAATCCCCCATGACTATCCATGGCGTGTGATTGTCTGAAGCTATTAATTTCAAGTCCTCCCATAGCTGCAGTCTTTCATTAGCATGGTTGAACCCATACACAAATGAAAGCTGAAAAGTTTTCTGAGTGATGAGGTCAATAACCTCACAATGAATTAATTGAGCTGTAGAAATAAGTACTTTTATATTGATAACATTCTTCTTCCACATAACCCAAATACGACCCCTTGGATCATTCTGGATATTGGTGATCACCTCCCACCCTGCACACATCTTCCTACTAACTTCTCCCTATTTTTGTAATTTTATCTTGTGTTTTAACAAACCACATACACTAATATTATATTTATTACAAAGGGCAATGACTTCCCTTTGTCTTCCAGGGCTATTAAGCCCTCTTACATTCCATATAATAAGCTTAGTCATGGTCAGTAACTAGGATAGTTACTTTCCCAAGGTCCACTTGTAATCCCTGACTATTACTTGTGGATCCCTCCATTTCAGCTTAGTGCTCCCCTCTTACCATCTGTCTACCTCTATTATTGACTATTTCCCATTGTTGACTCTCTCCTTATTGAATTTCAGATTCATCTACTGTAGATGGTTCTATGTGCACTGTCGCTTTTCCAATCTGTCCCACTGGTTCTGTTTCAGGCTGTTTTGTCTTTGGGACCCATATGAATTTTCCTTTCTTTCTGCATTGTTCTTCCCCATGGCCATAACCTTTACAGTGAGAACACTGAAGCAGTTTCCATTCATACACCACTTTTTGTTCCACCACAACTCCCTTCTCGTTTGCAAATTGTATAACTTCTGGCATGACATTGACATCAACCTCAACTAGAACCCGAGCATAATTCAGTCTATCTTTGTTTGCAGTCATAGGATCAGCCATAATTTGTACCTAAATTGCTTGTAATCTTACTCAAGGCACTTAAACTCCAATATTTAATGCTTAGTTCAGACATTTGAACCCACATTGGCACTCTAGTCACAGTTTTCTTACTATAGTCACAATTCTTAGACCAAGGAGACACTATAAGCGATTTACTATCAAAGTGATAAACTCCCACCTGCACCACTTTATCCCTATCTTCCACTGTTTTAAAACGTGCTAGAAACAAGCCTGAATGTAATGGCACTACTTTTTCCAAACCAAACTTACCCCAAACTCTTTTCAGGTAGCAATTCATGATAGGAAATGGAAGATTGGCCCCCAACACGTAGCATACTATGGAAGGTTTCCAATAGTCAATCTCCGGTTGTATGTCCACGTCATCGATCCGCCCAATTTGTACGCCATTCACCTGCTCGGGTGGCATGAAATGGAGTTTGCCACCAGTAGCTCGAAGCTTAGACACATCGAAATCATCCCACACAGTGCCTGTCTTCACTTGCCCCTGTTCAGAATGAATTTGCCCAATGTTTCCCTGTTCCTCCCCCACATTAATCGGTTGCTTAGGGCTTTGGAATTGCTTCAAGCAATCCTCCCAAACCTTAACCACTTCATCCTCTTGTGTAACCCCAATTACTCCATTAGTTAATGCCTTCAATTTCGAGCAGAGAAGCCCTAATTTCTCCTTAGCTGGTTCTGCTCCCTCTATTTGTGTCCCTTGCTCCAGCGTTTGATCAACAGTCACAATCGGTGAAGGTGCTATCGGCGATTGTAGAGGTGGAGTATCCTCTCTTGCTTTCCCCGCCTGTGTTCCTCTCTTTTTCCTCTTGGCCATAGCCAAAGCTCGCTGCCCGCGAGAGAGAAGAGAGAAGAGAGGTTTTAATCACTTTCAGTCCTGCTGCCAACTATGCTAGAGCATTTGTTTTTCCCATAAAAGTTATCTTTTGAACCTTCAGGTAAAATCATTTTCCAAACTAAATCCCCTACTTCGAAGGATCTTGTCTTTACTTTTTTATTATAACTTCTTTCGATTCTATTCTTTTGAAGTTCTATTTGTTGCAATGCTTGAACTTGCAATATTTCATGGTCTAGTTTTTCGATATTCATATTTTCCATATATTCTTCAGTTGAAAGTTGTGCTTGTTCGAGTATTCGTCTAGACTTAATATTGATTTCCAAAGGAATTACTGCCTCGTGGCTATATACTAATTGGAAAGGGGATATTCCTAAACTGTCTTTCTTGATTGTCCTTAGTGCCCAAATTGCATCGATTAGCAATTCGTGCCAATTTCTTGAGTTTTGGCCTATCATTTTTGAGATACAACCTTTAATTAGCTTGTTCGATGAGTCAACTTGGCCATTTTCTTGGGCATAGTAAGGTGTCAAATTTATCGATTTTATTCCGAATTGTTCTAGAAATTCGAGCACTTCTGCGCTATTAAATACTCTAGCCTGATCGAAGGTTATGGTTTCTGGGATACCAAATCTCGTGATGATAGACTCTTTAATGAACTCGACCACTTGTTTTGAACTTATATTTTCGAAAGCTTTAGCCTCTATCCATTTGGTAAAATAATCAGTGGCCACCAAGATATACCTATGCTTCTTAGATGAAGCTGGCTTAATTTCTCCGAGTATGTCCATGGCCCAACCTCGAAATGGCCAGGGTTTTATTATGGAGTTTAAACTGACAGTCGGCTGCCTCATTATTTTTCCATGTTTCTGACACTGCTTACATCCTTTAGCATAACTTATACAATCTCGTAAGATAGCTGGCAAGTAGAATCCATATCTTTGTATCAGCCATCTCATTTTCTGTCCTGACTGTTGGGCTCCGCACATCCCTTCGTGGGTTTCTGCCATTATAATTAGTGCATCCTCTAGATCGAGGCATTTCAACAAAACCCCTTGAGGATCTTTTCTATATAATTCTTGTCCATTGTAAAAATAGTGATGGGCCATCAATTTTATTTTATTCGAGAAGCCTCCTCTAGCTGGGCTTTGGAGGTATTCGATGATTTCTAAACGCCAATCTTGTTCTTCTTTAAGAATATCGATTTTGTGAATTCGAGTTACCCTCTGTTCGAAAGGTATTATTGTTCTTGGTTTGATTTGGATAGTTGATTCGACCATGTCTGAATCAATTTTATATCCAGATGCTAGCTGAGCTAAATCATTAGATATTTGATTCTTTTCTCGTGGTATATATGAGACTTCGACTGTTTCGAAATGTTTGAACAACTCGTTTATTCGAGCAAAAGAGGATATTGCTACATGGCTCACACATTTAAATATTGCCTTTACCTGATTTACTATCAACTGGGAGTCCCCTTTTATCTTTATATTCTTTGCTTTCATATCTCTTAGCACCTCTAATCCCAAAATAAGGGCTTCATATTCTGCCCTATTGTTGGTGCAGTCACCTTCGATTTTTGTGTACATTTTGGTGATTAATTTAGATGGGGATATGATATATATCCCGATCCCTGCGCTATCTCGAGTACTTGAACCATCGAAATAGAGGATCCAAGGAACAGTGTTAATGACATCAATTTCGAAATATCCCATAGTTTCCTTGTCGATAGACGGGTGATCGGCTAAAAAATTGGCCATGGCTTGACCTTTTACTGCTTTTTGCGGCACATATATCAAGTCAGATTAGAGCAAGCTAAGGCTCCATTTACTCAATCGACCTTTAATCAAAGGTTGATTGATCATAAATTTAATGACGTCAGTTGGGGATACTACTTCGATAGAATATGCAGCAAAATAATGCCTTAATTTTATAGAAGCAAAATATAGGCTGAGGCACCATTTTTCTATCGAGGTATACTTTTTTTCTGCATCGTTTAGAAGTCTACTCACATAAAACACAACTTGTTCATAGCCCCTGTCATTTTCTTGCGCTAATAGGCAGCCTATTGATACTTCTACCGCCGATATATATAATCTTAGTTTTCTTCCTTTTCGAGGAGGAATTAACACCGGAAGCTGAACTAAATATTTCTTTATAGTGTCAAATGCTCCTCTTTGTTCATCACCCCATACAAATTTGGTGGTCCCAAGTGGCATACGAAAGGGTCTAGAA
This sequence comes from Buddleja alternifolia, assembly GCA_019426215.1. Taxonomy (NCBI): domain Eukaryota; kingdom Viridiplantae; phylum Streptophyta; class Magnoliopsida; order Lamiales; family Scrophulariaceae; genus Buddleja; species Buddleja alternifolia. The sequence goes on along the minus strand of CM033399.1, from coordinate 7,615,249 downwards.
GAGGGGGGGGGGTTGAATAGACCCTGAAATCTTTTTAGACTTCAAAAAATTTCGTATCACTTTAAAGGTTTGAACGCTTTGGATGACTGAGCGCTTGGGTCAGACGCTTTAGAAAAGTTAACTTAGACTTAGTGATTTTAGCAGTTTACCAAAGTAGGGCAACGCTTAGATTGCTTAATCAGGGTTAGCACAGCGGAAATGAGTTTTAGTGTTCTTTTAGTTAATTTAATCGCTTTGCACTTTAACTTGTCTCTTTCAAAGATAAATGATGTAATAATAATAATAATAAGATAAATAAGGTAAATAACACAAGATATATAAGGTTCACTGGGTGGTGTAATCCCAGCTACGTCCTTTTTCTCCTTTTTCACTTGGAGGAATTTACTAGAATGATTTTCGAAGAGTCACACAGAATCTTCTACACGATAGTAAAAGGTGAAAATGATCTTGGGCTCCTTGATCACACAGACTTCAGCACCAATGAAGATCGTCTTCTTCAAGCTTCTCTCACTCAGAAATACTGCCTGAAAGGGTTCAACAACTTTTCTCACTCAGATGAAAGGTTGAGGTTTGTCACTAGGGTTTTGTTTGTTTTTGAAAAGATCAAACAACTTGGAATATCTCAGTTGGAATTTGAATTTCCTCTTTGGAAGATGTTTGAGATATTTGTGACTGTCTGGAATGTAGATAAAAACTTGAAAGATTTGGCTATGGAGTTTCTAAGCTTTTTCTCAGCAAGTTTTTCTTGTGTTTGTACGTAATTGTCTCTTGTAAAAATTGTATATCAATTTAGGGTTTGCTGGGGTAAGGTATTTATAGGCAATTTCTTGGGATCTGTCCGTTGGACACATGTAGGAGCGTGCCTCTCACGGGGCGCGTGAGTATACCTTTTCTCTGACATTCCTGAAAGTTCGCTGAAGCCGATTGGACGGGAGCAGCTGAAATTCTGAATCTTCTGACAGTCTGGTCAAAAGGTGGCATGTCCACAAGTCACATTAGCTTATCACAATTAATGCTCTTATCAGGCATTTAATGCATTTTGAATTTAATTCCCGTTGGAAATAAATGCCCGTTGAATGATTGCATTTAAGTCCTTCATGACTTGAGGATTTATTTCAGGTGATTCTGATATAAGTCGCTTGAGGGATTTCGAGCGCTTGATCCATAAATCCTGAAATGAGATCTTTTAGCGTTTGACAGATGCTAAGAAGAAAATCTTTATCTCCGGTTGACTTCAGACGCTGGTCTTCAACTTCTTCTCTAATAGACTCACCTAGAATTCTACTAGCGATTCAGTCACTAAGACTTAGTCTAATTTCTACAAAGATAAAAATTACAAGCCTATAATAAATTACAACTTTCAAACGCTTATACATCATTCTATGAAAAACTGAAACTTACATTGTATTTTTGGGGTTTAACATTAAATCCTATCTTGTCATCATCAAAACATCTAACATGAAATTTCCTAACAAAATTCATCTTCGTCTTTTATTCGTAGTAACGGGGAGAAAGCTTCTGTTTTCCCGGCTAGGTTGGATATGAATCTTTGCAGGAAATTGACTTGCCCTAAGAAACATTGTAGTTCTTTTTTATTGCCCAGAGGCTTAGCTTTTATAATAGCTTTGGCTTTATTTCGTTCCACCTCAATGCCTCGATTATGGATCAAGAATCTTAAAAAATTTCCAGCTTCTACACCGAAAGCACATTTCAAGGGATTCATTTTTAGATTAAAAAGCCTCATTCGTTGGAAAGCCTTTATCAAAGATTGCATGTGTTCTTCATGATTTTGAGCTTTAACGACTACATCATCGATGTATATTGCCACGGACTTTCCGATTAGATCGTGAAAAATATAATTCATGGTCCTCTAATAAGTCGCCCCGACGTTTTTCAAACCGAAAGGCATGACTCTCCATTCAAAAGTTCCTATGGAACCTGGACATCTAAAAGCTTTTTTATGCCGATCTGCTTCGGCTATTTTCAACTGATAGTATCCAGAATACCCATCCATAAAGGACATCACCTTATGCCTAGCAGCTGCATCAATCAGTACATCTGCCATTAGCATTAGGTATTCGTCTTTCGGTGTAGCCTTATTTAAATCTCTAAAGTCGATGCATATTCGTACTTTACCATTCTTCTTAATTACCAGTACTATATTTTCCAACCATTCAACATATCGAGTCGGTCTAATGAACTTGGCTTCGACCAATTTCTCTATTTCTTCTTTGATGGCTCCCATTAGATCTGGGGATAAGCGCCTCGGTGGTTGTATCACAAGTTTAAAGCCTGGCTTAATGGGTAACTCGTGTCGAGCTATATATGTGTCAATTTCGGGCATTTCATGATGTGCCCAAGCGAAACAGTCTTTAAACTGATGTAACATTTCGATTAACTCTTTCTTTTCTGTCTGGTCCATCTTCGAACTTACATATGTTATTCGAGGGTTTTCGATGGTTCCTAGATTAACCTCTTCTAAATGATCTTGAACAATTTTTCGAAAAACTTCTGAAACAAAGCTATCCTTAGTTACAATTGCTTTCTTCATAACATATACAAAACCTAAATTTGCCCTATTTTGATTCCGGCTAACTTAGAGCCCATCTCGAGTATAGACTCCTCTTGAACTTCTCTTCCTTCTTCTTCTGTAGCCTCTTCGATGGCTTTTCCTATGAATCCTAAACGGCCATTTCCTTCGAACTTTCCCGCTTCATACCTGGCATTTACAATTTGTGTATCGATGAAATAATTATTTCTCTCTGCTTTGACCACCTCGAATTGGTGTCCGTTCCAATAAATTAACACTTGATGTAAGGTCGAAGGGATATAATAGTTTTGATGTATCCAATCTCTCCCCAACAAGGCATTAAATGATGGTGAGTTTGTCTCGACTACGAAAAATGCCGAGTAGGAACTTTGGGTTCCTATTTTGATTCGACAGGGCAAAACTCCTAAGACTTTGGTAGCTTGACCCGAGAATCCGTAGACTCCTACATCAGCAGCTACTACGTCTTTCAAGCTTTTGCCTAGTCTTGTTAACGTTTTTTCGGTCAAAATGTTAACAGTGGCCCCATTGTCGACTAATACTTTCCTAATGGGAATGTCTTCGATTCCGGCTTTTATGAACAAGGATTTCATGTGGTTATTATTTATTTCTTCTTTCGAAAATAACAGTTTAGCTAAATTTTCCATTTTATGTTTATTATCTTCAAGTGATTTATCATTAGTAATTTGAAAACAAGATGGGTTACCTTTCTCCGTGTCAGTCGCGATTTCGAGCATATTTTCTTCCTCGTCCGTATTTCCTTTGGCTGCAAACTCAGCTGGCAGCACAGTTACCATATCTAGGTCCCTATCTTCTTCGAGCTTCAGAATTCTTTCCAACGAAGCTTCCTTTGCCTTTAAGTCAACTTCGTTTGCTGACTCCTCATATGGCACGTCTCCGAGTAAAATATCCAGGTCGTCCTCAGACTCGAAATCTCCTAACTCCTCATCATCCTCGATCATGACTCCTTTTCCTTTCAAGTTAGCATCTTTTAACTGATCGATCATTTGATCAACGTCTTTCTCGAGATCATATTGGCTTAAATTCTTGACTATCTTCGATTTCAAAATCCCTTTCAATAACGCTTCTTCCTCAACTCTCAGATTGGCAATCACTGCCTCCTGTTCCATCTCTAAAGCCACTGCGGCTCCCGAATTGGCCACTTGTTGAGCGAGAACCTTAGGGTGGTCATCTCTCTTCTTCTCGAAGTGGCTGCGATATTCACCCAAGCGATCAAACGGTGAACTCCTGCCAGCCTGTGGAAATCTCCCATATCCTCTTCCTCCTCTTCCTCGAAAATGCCTATTGTAGGTTGTTGGTCCGAGGAATTGGTCGTTCGTATCACGCCTTTGTCTCTTATTCCATTCCCTTTGATATGCAGGAACCTAGTCCGGATCATTCGGGATAACTTGTAGCCTTACCAACTCATAATGCAAAGTAGCAATTTACCTGGTAGTGCCATGGTTTCCTGCAATTATAACACAAATTAGTTTTCATTTTTTGTTCAGTGGATAATCGCTTTGATCCAACTAGCGCTGAGAGATTTTAAGTAGGAGTTGTAGGCGCTTGGTAAGGAACTGGCGCTAATGATTGAGGTGTAGAATATACTGGCGCTTGATACTGAGGCGCTGGTGCTGGGGGAGGAGTTTGAAATGAAGTTTGTCCAATAGGATTTCTCTTTTCATATCTTAGAAATTTCTTGAATTTCTTGACCTATAAAGCCATTTCCTTTTCTTCATTTGATTCCGTTGATTTAACCTCGCTAACCGCTTTACCCTTACTTTTGGTAGTAGCGATTAAAGCTCCTGATTCAGTCGCTGAAGTCGATGTGTCGCTGACTTCACCCAATTCGAATTCAAATGCCTTTAACTTTGAAAACACATGTTCTGCAGTAAGAGTCTCCAAGGTCTGTGATTCTCTCATAGCAACAGTCTTAATCAAGTATTTACTTGGAAGACTTCTGAAAATATTATTGACCATTTCCTTGTTGGTCAATTCCTTATCTAGTGACGCTAACTCGGTAATGAGCAAAGTAAATCTTGCGTCCAATTGTTCTAGTGTCTCGTTGGGCTGCATTTTGAAATGCTTGAATCTTTGCATGGCTATGGAGAGCTTATTCTCCTTCATTTGTGCCGATTCTTCACACACTATAGCCAACTTATCCCACATTTCTTTGGAAGTCTTACATTGCTTGATCTTGTTGAACAATGCATCATTGTCTCCTAACGCTGAGTAAAGTGCACTTCATCTAACATTATCTAGATTTGCTCTTTTCCGATCATCAGGCATCTATTCTAACTTAGGTTTCTCGACATAACCATCTGGAGTGGCCTCGGTTGCTCCAGGGGCTCGAGTTACAACTTTCATAATCTGAATGGGGCCATCTGTAATCACATCACACATTTCATTATCGCAAGAGCATAAATAAGCGAATGCTCTAAGTTTCCAAGAATCATAGTTTGATTCTACTAACTTAGGCATTTTGTTAAAAGTTATAATGAGATGTTTTTAAGAGAAAATTTAAAGCGACTAAGTTTAAAAACAATGGATCTGAACAAGTAGTTACGCTCGGAAATGCTTAGGTTTCTAATTCAACCGCTCTGATACCACTTAGTGGTCCCAAGTGGCATAGAAAGGGTCTAGAAGGGAGGGGGGGTTGAATAGACCCTTAAGTCTTTTTCGACTTCAAAAATTCGTACCACTTTTAAAGATTTGAACGCTTAGAAAGCTGAGCGCTTGGGTCAGGCGCTTCAGTAAAGATAACTTAGACTTAGTGATTTTAGCAATTTACCAAAGTAGGGTAACGCTTAGATCGCTTAATCAGGGTTAGCACGGCGAAAATGATTTTTAGCATTCGATTGGTAATTAATCGCTTTGCAATTTTACTTGTCTTTTTCAGAATGAATGATGTAATATGAAAATAAGACAATAAAATATAAATGACATAAGAGATATAAGGTTCACTGGGTGATGTAATCCCGTTACGTCCTTCTTCTCCTTTTTCACTTGGAGGAATTTACTAGGATGATTATCAAAGAATCACACAGAATCTTCTTTAAGATAGTAAAGTGTTGGTCCCAAGTGGCATACGAAAGGGTCTAGAAGGGGGGGGGGGTTAAATAGACCCTGAACTCTTTTTCAACTTCAAAAATTTCGTATTAAAATGGTTTTGGACGCTTGAGATGTAGACGCTTGGCTGAGCGTTTACTTGAAATATAGACGCTTAGGTTAAGCGTCTGATGAAGACTGTTTTTAGAAAGCTAACTTAGACTTCAAGATTTGAATACTTTAACCAAGTAGGTTTAAGCGTCAGTTCTTTAATCAGTGTTCGCACAACGGAATGATTTTTGTAGTCTTCTTTTTAAAAGCTTTAGCGTCACAGAAAGTGTATTTAGTTGCTTAGCGTTTGATTAAGTTTTACTTGATCAGTTTATGATATGACAATATGAAAAACTGAATGTAAAGTAAAGAACACAATATTTGTAAGGTTCGTTGGGTGGTGTAATCCCAACTACGTCCTTCTTCTCCTTGAACACTTGGAGGCAATCCACTAAAATGATTCTCAAAGAATCACACAGAATCTTCTACAAATTAGGGAAAGATGGATGTCGATGACTTGAGCTCCTTGATCACACAGATTTCAGCTCCAAATCACTTCAATCCCCTTGCTTCTTTTACCCAGAAATACTGCAAGTATCCAACTTCGACTTCACACAGATCGCGAGGCTTGGATAGGGGTTTTTCTAAAAGATTTGTTTGATTTTGATAAAGTTCAAACAACTAGGAATATCTCAGTAGTAATGTGGTTTTCTCTGAAAAGAATGTTTGAGATATTGGTTGACTGTCTTAGGAATTGAAGAAAAGTAAAGAGAATGTTTTCTTGAAAATTCTGGCTTTTCTGAGAGTTTAAGGAATGAGACTTCAATGCAACAGCAATTTGGCTTGGAAATTGATCGTCTTGTGTTTTTGGCTTGGTGTTGAAGTCCTATTTATAGAAATTCTTGGAGAAAGTGTCCGTTTGACACATGCACGAGCGCGTGTCTCTCGCTTCCGCGAGTGAATAACTTTTGTCCTTTTTCCTGAAAATCTGCTGCACAAAGTTGGTGCTGCAGTCTTTGAATAGTTGACAGTCCAATAGGGTGACTTCTCCGTACGTCTGAAAGTGCTTATCACATTTAATGCTCTTATCAGTATTTAATGCATTTGAATTAAATGCCCGTTGGCACTTAATGCATTGAGAATATTTTCATTAAACTCCTTCTGGACTTAGAAATAAATTCAGGTGAAATCAGTCATTGATAGACGCTTGTTCAACCTTGAATCACTTCTGTCCTATAAGGTGACGCTTGATGTAGCTGGTCATTCTGGACACTTGGAATCTTCATCTTTATTCAGACTTCAGGCGCTTGAGTCTTCATACTTTACTTCCGATAAACTCACTCAGAACATATCAGACGCTCAGTCTAGGATAACTTAACCTAACAATCTAGAATAAAAATAAAACAAAGCCTATTACAAATCTAACGCTTCAAAGCTGAAAACAAACTTACATATTTTGGGGTCTAACAAAAAGACCTAATTGTCATCATCAAAACATCTAACATGAAATTCCTAACATAAAGGATGAAAAAGATCTCGGGTTCCTTGATCACACAGATTTTAGCACCAATGAAGATCGTCTTCTACAAGCTTCTCTCACTCAGAAAAACTGCTTGAAAAGGGGTTTCAACAACTTTCTCACTCATATGAAAGGTTGAAGGTTCGTCACAAGGTTTTGTTTGTTTTTGGGAAGATCAAACAACTTGGAATATCTCAATAGGAATTTAGGTTTTTTCTTTGGAAGAGGTTTGAGATATTTGTGACTGTCTGGAATGTAGATAAAAAGCTTGAAGGAATTTTAGCTATGGAGTTTCTAAGCTTTTTCTAAGCAAGTTTTTCTTGTGCATGTACGTAATTTTCTCTTGTAATATTATGTACCGTACTTTTGGGGTTTGCTGAAGGTAAGGTATTTATAGGCAATTCTTGGGATCTGTCCGTTGGACACATGTAGGAGAGTGCCTCTCATGCGGCGCGTGATTCTACCTAAAACCTGACATTCCTGAAAATCTGCTGGCACCGATTGGATGGGAGCAGCTATAAACTCTGAAGTTCTGACAGTCTAGTAAAAAAGGTGGCTTGTCCACAAGTCACAGTGGCTTATCACATTTAATGCTCTTACCAGGCATTTAATGCATTTGAATTTATTTCCCGTTGGAAATAAATGTCCGTTGAATGATTGCATTTAAGTCCTTCATGACTTGAGGATTTATTTCAGGTGAATCTGACATCGGTAACTTAAGTGCTTTGAGCGCTTGATCCATAAATCCTGAAAAGAGGTCCTTTAGTGTTTGACGGACGCTAAGAAACAAATCTTCATCTCTGGTTGACTTCAGACGCTGATCTTCAACTTCTTCTCTAATAGACTCACCTAGAATTCTATTAGCGATTCAGTATCTAATACTTAGTCTAAAATCTATAAAGATAAAAATTACAAGCCTAAACAAAATAACAATTACAAACTTTCAAACGCTTAAACAATGATCTATGAAAACATAAACTTACATTTTATTTGGTGTCTAACATTGAATCCTATCTTGTCATCATCAAAACATCTAACATGAAATTTCCTAACAATCACTATCATCACCAAGATTGATTTGTGACGTTTGTTGGGCAAGATCTTCAATTCCTACATCATAAATATTAACCTTACTCAGTTCTTGGTTAGCATCATCAAACACAACATGAATGGATTCTTCAATCTTTGATTTGATCTTATTTAGGATGTGAAAAATCTTTCCATTTTTTGCGTAGCCTAGAAAGATTCCCTCATCCACGTTAGGATCAAATGTCTTTAGATTGTGGGATCCATTGTTATGAATAAAATTTTTTGAACCAAATACATGAAAATATGAAAGGTTAGGTTTACGTCCCTTCCACAAATCAGATGGAGTCTTTTCATGTTGCTTGTTGATCATACACCGATTTTGAGTGTAGCAAGCGGTATTGATTGCTTTGGCCCAAAACCTTTGAGGCAGCTTGGACTCTGCTAACATTATCCTAGCAGATTCTTTAAGCATTCTGTTCCATCGCTCTGCCACTCCATTTTGTTGAGGTGTTCTAGGCGCAGAATACTCATGAAGTATTCCAAGATCTGTACAAAATTCCTCAACAATATGGTTAGTAAATTCAGTTCCTCTATCGCTTCTAATCCTCGTCACCTTTAGATCTTTCGAAGTTTGTAATTGACGAATTAGCGCTGTGAGCTTGACACTAGTTTCATCTTTGGTCACTAAAAATTCTACCCATGTATAGCGAGAGAAATCATCAACTATTAATAGCGAATATTTTTTACCACTAACACTCATGATTTGAATAGGACCAAACAAATCTAAATGCAATAGTTCAAGAATCCTAGAAGTAGATAGATGAGGTTTCTTCTTAAAAGATGATTTAACTTGTTTACCCATTTGACATGCATCACATAAGCAATTTTTTTGAAAAGAACCTTTAGGTAATCTGTCTACAAGATTTAGCGATATTAACTGAGAGATTGCCTTAAACTTGAGGTGATTCATTTTTCTATGCCATAACCAACCCAATTCATTTTGACTCTTAACAACAAAGCATGTAGGGTTGTTATCTATTGTTAAACCCCAATCTACCAAATAAACATTGTTTGTTCTTTTTCCTTTCAATTTAGTAGATCTAGTCTTAATGTCGTTAATATAGCAATAGTCACTTGAAAATTTGACTTCACGGCCTTTATTACAAAATTGACTTATGCTTAAAAGATTATGCTTAAGACCCTCAACATAATATACATCACTTATCATGACATTCCACCTATGCATGATACCTATACCTTTGGTTTTACCTTTTGGAGTAATCACCGAATACAACTTGAGGACCATTGGTTGCATGATAGTTGACCAAGAGATCCTTTAAGCTAGTCATGTGCCTTGATGACCCACTATCGATATACCAAATTGAAGTATCGGTGTTGGCTCTAGGTACCTGCATTTAAAGGGTAGTTCTAATTCTTCTTAGGTACCCATTTTGTCTTGGGTCCTTCATTGTTAGTAGCTTTAGTCTGAATTAAAACTTTCGGAACCCATATTTGTCTTGTCTTCATTACAGAAGAACTGGCCTTCTTGGGTTTCGGTTTGTGTTGTGTGTTCTTCTTAGGTGCATAATAGTATTCTCAATTATAATAGTAATCATAGTCATAATCATAATCATAATCATCATAGTATCGATAATATGATCTAGATCTTTGAGGATATTGACGCTGGTATTTCCTCGGCACTGGCTTAGGAGTCGCTTTTGGCGATTGACGCTTAGCGTTTGATTCACTTGTAGAAGATTTCTCCTTGGCTTTTTGAGCATTTGGATATACCTTATTTTGTGAAACATTCACTTTCGTCTCCTCCTTATTGCCTGAGTTGGTGTTGACCTTCTCATTTGGCCTCTTACCATCGTCTTTAGGTTCATTCAGCGTTAACTGTTTGAACTCTTCTCAACAAAGAATACACCTTTTCCTTTGTTGGTTTTCGTAACCTTAGACGCTTTGATTTATGACCAAATTTATCACAACCTAGACCGATCTTTCCGCTAAAAAGTGTGGTTACCTTAGTCACATTATCCGATTTTCTTGACGCTTTTGATAATGATGAGACAAGCTGCTCTGATTTGGCAAGTTTAGCGATCAATTCAGCTTCTCTCTTGACTATTATATCAAGATCACTTTTTAACTGAGTGATTTCAGTCTCAAGCGACTGGTTTTTCTCAATGCATTGTTGTTGAACTTGAAACTCTGCCTTGAGTGTCACATTATCACTCTTGAGCGCTGATTAATATCAAAGTGATTTTGATATAACTTGGTGGCATCTTGACAATCTTTATAATATTCATTGACTTTGTCAAGTAATTCTTCATAAGAAAGAGGATGAGATAATTTAGTGGTTACCTTAGATAGCGAGTCATCAGACGCTTCTTCATCTCTCGCCATGAGACAAATTAGCGCCAAGTCCCTGGATGACACATCATCGCTACTTTCATCTGAAGATTCCAAATCCTCTACAGGTGAAAAAAATGGTTCAGATTCCGCTAGCAAACCTTTTTGGCGAAGGTTGATCCTGAATTGGTTTTTATCCGCATGATCTTGCTTTGTGGGCTTAAATACATTTGGATAAGGGCAATTTACCAGGTAGTACCCTGGTTTCTTGCAGTTGCAACAAAGGTTAGTTTTCATTTTCTGTTCAGTTGTTAACCTTTTGGAAACTACTGGCGCTGAGAGATTCTGAGTCGGAGATGGAGGCGCTTGATATTGAACTGGCGCTAGAGGTTGAGCAAAAGAATACACTAGCGCTTTATACTGAGGCGCTTGTGCAGGGGGGAGGGGTTTGAAATGAGGTCTGTCCAATAGGATTTCTCTTTTCATATCTTAAAAATTTCTTGAATTTCTCAACCAATAAAGCCATTTCCTTTTCCTGGTTTGATTTTGTCGCTTTCACCTCACTAACTGCTTTTCCTTTACTTTTGGTGGTAGCGATTAAAGCTCCTGATTTAGTCTCTGAAGTCGATGTGTCGCTGACTTCACCTAATTCGAACTCAAATGCCCTTAACTCCGAAAACATATGCTCTTGAGTTAGAATCTCCAACGTTTGTGATTCTCTCATAGCTACAGTCTTTATCAAGTACTTGCTTGGAAGACTTCTAAATATCTTATTGGCCATTTCCTTGTTGGTCAACTCTTTTTCCAGTGACGCTAACTCTGTAATAAGCGAAGTGAACCTCGCATCTAACTGATCTAGCATCTCGTTGGGCTATATCTTAAAATGCTAAAATCTTTGCATGGCTATGGAGAGCTTGTTTTTCTTCATCTATGTTGATCCTTCACACACAGTAGCTAATTTATCCCATATTTCTTTTGAAGTCTTACATAACTTGATTTTGTTGAACAATCCTTCATTGTCTATCAACACTGAATAAAGAGCGCTTCGTCCAACATTATTCAAGTTAGCTCTTTTTGTATTTTCTGGCGTCCATTCCAACTTTGGCTTCTCGACATAACCATCTAGAGTTGCTTTAGTCACTCTAGGGGCACGAGTTATAACTTTCATGATTTGAATGGCGCCATCTATAATTACATCACACATCTCATTATTGCGTGAACATAGATAAGCAAATGCTCTAAGTGTCCATGAGTCATAGTTGACTCAATCAACTTAGCCATTTTATTAAAAACCATAATATGAGATTTTTTTAAAAAATAAAGCGACTACGTTTTAAAAAAATGGATCTACACAAGCAATTATGCTCGGAAATGCTTAGGTTTCTACTTCAACAGCTTTAATACCACTTGATGGTCCCAAGTGGCATACGAAAGGGTCTAGAAGGGGGGTGTGAATAGACCCTGAAGTCTTTTTCGACTTTTAAAGTTTCGTATAACTTTTGAAGGTTTTGAACGCTTGGTAAGCTGAGTGCTATCAGGCTCTTAAAGTTAGATAACTTAGACTTAGTGATTTAAACAATTACCAAAGTAGGGTAATGTTTTAATCGCTTAATCAGGGTTAGCACAACAAAAATTTTAAAGCTTAGCGTTCTCTTTTGTCAAATAGTCGCTTAATCGTATTAATGCCTTTTCAAAGATATAAAATGAAAATGTAAAGTAAAGCAATAAAGCAGTAAATAACACAAGATATTGTAAGGTTCACTGGGTGATGTAATCCCAGCTACGTCCTTCTTCTCCTTTGCACTTGGAGGAATTTCACTAGATTGATTATCGAAAGATCACACAGAGGCTTCTACAAAATAGATGAAAGGGAAGACGATCTTCAGCTCCTTGATCACACAGACTTCAGCTCCAATGAAGACCTTTTTCAACAAGCTTCTCTCACACAGAAATGCTGCTTGTAGAATCAACAACTTTCTCACTCAGATGAAAGAGGTTGAGAGTTTTGTCACAGGTTTGTTTGATTTTAGAAAGTTCAAACAACTTGGGATATCTCAATAGGAGTGTAGGGTTCTTCTTTAAAGAGGTTTGAGATATCTTTGACTGTCTTTATGTTAGGAAATTTCATGTTAGATGTTTTGATGATGACAAGATAGGATTCATTGTTAGACCCCAAATAAAATGTAAGTTTATGTTTTCTTTAGATCATTGTTTAAGCATTTGAAAGTTTGTAATTTTGTTTAGGCTTGTAATTTTTATCTTTGTAGATTTTAGACTAAGTCTTAGTAACTGAATCGCTAGTAGAATTGTAGGTGAGTCTATTAGAGAAGAAGTTGAAGACCAGCGCTTGAAGTCAACCAGAGATGAAGATTTGTCTCTTAGCGTCCGTCAAATGCTAAAGGAACCAATTTCAGGATACATGGATCAAGCGCTCAAATTATCTCAAGCGATGGATGTAAGATTCACCTGAAATAAATCATCAAGTCATGAAGGACTTAAATGCAATCATTCAACGGACATTTATTTCCAACGGGAAATAAATTCAAATGCATTAAATGCCTGATAAGTGCATTAAATGTGATAAGCTACTATGACTTGTGGACAAGCCACCTTTTGACTAGACTGTCAGAAGTTTTCAGAGTTTTAGCTGCTCCCGTCCAATCGAATTCAGCGAATTTTCAGGAATGTCAGACTTTAGGTATGTTCACGCACTACGTGAAAGGCACGCTTCTACATATGTCCAACGGACAGATCCCAAGAAATTGCCTATAAATACCTTGCTCCAGAAAGAAGGACAAAAACAAGAATATACGAGAAAATTATTGCCAAACCTCTTACGTACATTCTTTCTGAAAAAGCTTAGAAACCCCATAGCCAAAACCTTTCAAGCTTTTTATCTACATTCCAGACAGTCACAAATATCTCAAACATCTTCCAAAGAAGAAATTCAAATTCCAACTGAGATATTCCAAGTTGTTTGATCTTATCTAAAAAACAAACAAACCCTAGTGACAAACCTCAACCTTTCATCTGAGTGAGAAAAGTTGTTGAAACCTTTCAAGCAGTATTTCTGAGTGAGAGAAGCTTGAAGAAGACGATCTTCATTGGTGCTGAAGTCTGTGTGATCAAGGAGCCCAAGATCATTTTCATCCATTACTATTTTGTAGAAGTTTCTCTGTGATTCTTTGGTAATCATCATAGTAAATTCCTCCAAGTGAAAAAGGAGAAGAAGGACGTAGCTGGGATTACATCACCTAGTGAACCTTACAAATTATTGTGTCATTTATATTTTATTGTCTTATAATTCATCACATTACATTCTTCTGAAAAAGACAAATAAAATTGCAAAGCGATTAAATTATCTAAAAGAACGCTAAAAAATCATTTCCGCTGTGCTAACACTGATTAAGCGATCTAAGCGTTGCCCTACTTTGGTAAACTGCTGAAATCACTAAGTCTAAGTTAACTACTCTGAAGCGTCTGACCCAAGCGCTCAGTCTTCCAAGCGTTCAAATTTCTTAAGTTATACGAAAATTTTGTGAAGTCGAAAAAGACTTCAGGGTCTATTCAACCCCCCCTTTCTAGACCCTTTCGTATGCCACTTGGGACCACCAAGTGGTATCAGAGCGGTTGAATTAGAAACCTAAGCGCTTTCGAGCATAACTGCTTGTTCAGATCCATTTTTTTTTATCCAGTCGCTTTAATCTTTCTTTCCAAAAAACATCTCATTATGGCTTTCAACAAAATGCCTAAGTTGGTAGAGTCAAATTATGATTCTTGGAAACTTAGAGCATTCGCTTACTTGTGCTCATGCGATAGTGAAATGTGTGATGTAATTACAGGTGGTCCTATTCAGATTATGAAAGTTGTGACTTGAGCCCCTGAAGCAACCGAGGCTACTTCAGATGGGTATGTCGAGAAACCTAAGTTAGAATGGACGCCTGAGGACCGAAAAAGAGCAAATCTAGATAATGTTGGACGAAGTGCACTTTACTCAGCATTAGGAGACAACGATGCATTGTTCAACAAGATCAAGCAATGTAAGACTTCCAAAGAAATATGGGATAAGCTGGCTATAGTGTGTGAAGGATCGGCACAAATGAAGGAAAATAAGCTTTCCATAGCCATGCAAAGATTTGAGCATTTCAAGATGCAGCCCAATGAGACGCTAGAACAATTGGACGCAAGGTTTACTTTGCTCGTTACAGAGTTAGCGTCATTAGACAAGGAATTGACCAACAAGGAAATGGTCAACAAAATTTTCAGAAGTCTTCCAAGCAAATATCTAATCAAGACTGTTGCTATGAGAGAATCACAGACATTGGAGACTCTTACTCCAGAGCATGTCTTTTCAGAATTAAAGGCATTTGAGTTCGAATTAGGTGAAGTCAGCGACACATCGACTTCAGCGACTGAATCAGGAGCTTTGATCGCTATGACCAAAAGCAAGGGTAAAACGGTCAGTGAGGTTAAATCCTCGGAATCAAATGAAGAAAAAGAAATGGCTTTATTGGTCAAGAAATTTAAAAAATTTCTAAGATATGGAAAGAAAAATCCTATCGGACAAACGTCATTTCAAACTCCTCCCTCTGCTCCAGCGCCTTAGTATCAAGCGCCAGTATACTCTGCACCTCAACCAGTAGCACCAGTTCCATACCAAGCGCCTCCGTCTCCTACTCAAAATCTCTCAGCACCAGTAGTCTCAAAGCGATTATCCACTGAACAAAAAATGAAAACTAATTTGTGTTATAATTGCAGAAAACCAGGGCACTACCAGGTGAATTGCCCTTATCCAAATGTGTCAAAGCCCTCAAGGCAAGACTATGCGGATAGAAACTAATTCAGGAGCAATCTTCGCCAACAGGGATTGCTAGCGGAATCTGAACCATTCTTCGCACCTGAAGAAGATTTGGAATCATCAGATGAAAGCAGTGATGATGAGCCTACAAGCGACTCAGCGTTGATTTGTCTTATGGCAAGAGATGATGAAGCGTCTGACGATTTGCTACCAGAGGTAACCAATGAATTGTCAATTCCTCTTTCTTATGATGAATTACTTGACACAGTCAAAGAATACTACAATGAATGTCAAGAAGCTACCAAAATATATCAAAATGATCTCGATATTATCTCATCACTCACAAGAGATAAAGTGACGCTCAGAGCAGAGTTGCGAGTTCAGCAACAGTGCATTGAGAAGAACCAATCACTTGAAAGTGAAGTTATTCAATTGAAAAATGATCTTGATATAATAGTCAAAAGAGAAGCTGATCTGATCGCTAGACTTGCCAAATCAGAGCAGCTCGTCTCATCATTATCAAAAGCTTCTAGAAACTTGGATAATGTGACTGAGGTAACTAGATTATTTGGTGAAAAGACCGGTTTAGGATGCAATAAATACGGTAAACAACCAAATAAACCTAATGTTACGGCAAACAACAAAGGAAAGGGTGTTCGCTTTGTTGAAGAAAGTTCACCAAGCCAAACGCTGAATGAACCAAGCGACAAAGGTACGAGGCCAAATGAGAAAGCCAAAGCTGACTCAGGCAAGGGAAAGACAAAAGCAAATGATTCACAAAGGAAGATTCATCCAAACGCTCAAAAGGCTAAGGATAAACCTAACCACTGTGAATCAAGCGCTAAGCGTCCAACACCAAAAGTGCAACCCAAGCCAGCGCCAAGGAAATACCAGTGTCAATATCCGAGACGGTCAAGGCCATATCGATACTATGATGATTATGACTATGACTATGATTATGACTACTATTATAATCGAGGATATTATTACACACCCAAAAAGCACACACAACACGATGTGAAACCCAAAAATGCCAGTATTCCCACAATGAAGACTAGGCAAATATGGGTTCCTAAAGTTTTAATTCAAACCAAAGTTACTAACACTGAAGGACCCAAAACAACATGGGTACCTAAGAAGAATTAGAACTATCCTTAATGCAGGTACCTAGAGCCGACACCGATACTTCAGTTTGGTATTTCGATAGCGGGTCATCCAGACACATGACTGGATCAAAAGATCTCTTAGTCAACTATCGAGCTACCAATGGTCCTCAAGTTATATTCGGTGATAACTCCAAAGGTAAAACCAAAGGTATAGGTATCATGCATAGGGGGAACATCATGATCAGTGATGTATATTATGTTGAGGGTCTTAAGCATAATTTGTTAAGCATTAGTCAATTTTGTGATAAAGGCTTTGATGTTAAATTCTCAAGCGACTACTGCTATGTCAACGACGCTAAGACTAAGTCTACTAAATTAAGAGGAAAAAGAACAAACAATGTGTATTTAGTGGATTGGGACTCTACCGTTGATAACAACCCCACATGCTTTGTTGCTAAAAGTCAAAATGAACTGGGTTGGTTATGGCATAGAAAAATGAATCATCTCAACTTTAAGGCAATCTCTCAGTTAATATTGCTTTTTTTTGTCGAGGGATTACCTAAAGGTTCCTTCCAAAAGAATCGCTTATGTGATGCATGCCAAATGGGTAAACAAGTTAAATCATCTTTCAAAAAGAAACCATGTCTATCTACTTCTAGAGTTCTTGAACTATTGCATTTAGATCTCTTTGGACCTATTCAAATCATGAGGGTTAGTGGCAAAAAGTACTCGCTAGTAATAGTTGATGATTTCTCTCGCTATACATGGGTAGAATTTCTAGCGACCAAAGATGAAACTAGTGTCATGCTCACAACGCTAATCCGTCAACTACAAAATTCAAAAGATCTAACGGTGACGAGAATTAGAAGCGACAGAGGAACTGAATTTACTAACCAACTTGTTGAGAAGTTTTGTACAGACTCCATGAGTATTCTGCTCCTAGAACACCTCAACAAAATGGAGTTGCTGAGCGACAGAACAGAACGCTTAAAGAAGCCGCTAGGACGATGCTAGCAGAATCCAAGCTGCCTCAAAGGTTTTGGGCCGAAGCCATCAACACCGCTTGCTACACTCAGAACCGGTGTATGATCAACAAGCAACATGAGAAGACTCCATATGAGTTGTGGAAGGGACGTAAGCCTAACATTTCATATTTTCATGTTTTTGGTTCAAAATGTTTCATTCATAACAATGGATCTCACAGCCTAAAGACTTTTGATCCTAAAGCGGATGAGGGAATCTTTCTAGGCTATGCCAAGAATGGAAAGAGTTTTCGCATCTTAAATAAGATTAAATCGAAGGTTGAAGAATCCATTCATGTTGTGTTTGATGATGCTAACCAAGAGCCGAGTAAGGTTATTCCTGATGATGTAGGAATTGAAGATCTTGCCCAACAAGCGTCACAAATTAATCTTGAAAATGATAGTGACAATGAGGATGATGAGATCTTTGTGCCTTTTCCTAAGGTTACTCGTGAGGTTACAAATAATGATGAAGTCAGAATCGCTAATGATCATGAAGAGAATGATCATCAAGAGCAAATTGGAACTGTGAATGATGAAGCGACTGCGCAAGAGACAAATGAGAATCAAGCGATTGATAATCAAGAGTCTATCAACCCGTTCCAACCAGACCGAAAATGGCTTAGAGATCATCCACCAGATCTAGTAATTGGAAATATTGAAGCACCTGTTAGAAATAGGTCCGCTACAATTAATGAGGCCATGTTCGCAAGCTTCCTATCTCAAATGGAACCAAAGAAAGTGGATGAAGCGCTTAGTGATTCAAGTTGGGTAGAAGCGATGCTAGAAGAGCTTAACCAATTTGAGAGAAGCAAGGTTTGGACGCTAGTACCAAGACCAACTCACCAAGGAGTCATTGGAACTAGATGGGTTTTTAAGAACAAAATGGATGAAGATGGCATTGTTATAAGAAACAAAGCTAGATTAGTCGCTCAGGGTTATTGTCAAGAAGAAGGAATTGATTTTGATGAAACATATGCCCCAGTAGCCCGTCTTGAAGCGATTAGAATGTTCCTAGTGTTTGCCGCATTCAACAAGTTCACAGTATATCAAATGGACGTGAAGAGTGCATTCTTGAATGGTAAACTCCAAGAAGAAGTCTATGTGGAGCAACCTCCAGGATTCATCAACAACCATGGCAAAAGTATGGTCTACAAACTGGATAAGGCACTCTATGGCCTTAAACAAGCACCAAGAGCATGGTATGACACTCTCTCTATCTTCCTTATAGGTAAAGGCTTTTCAAAAGGCAGCGTTGACACAACGTTATTTAAAATTACCCATAATGAAGATATTCTCTTAGTCCAAATCTATGTTGATGATATTATATTTGGTTCTACTAACAAGCGATTGTGTGAGAAATTTTCGAAAATGATGCAAGAACAATTTGAAATGAGCATGATGGGTGAATTAACTTTTTTCTTAGGATTACAAGTTAAGCAACTCCCTAATGGAATATTTATAAACCAAGCTAAGTATACTAGAGATATGATTAAGAAATTTGGTATGGAAAATGCATCATCTTCAAAAATTCCAATGAGCCAAACGCTTAAGTTAGATAAAGATGAAAGTGGAAAGAAAATTGATATCACTAACTATAGGGGTATTATTGGATCACTTTTTTATCTTACTGCTGGTAGACCTGATATTATGTTTTCGGTATGCATGTGTGCACGTTTTCAATCTGACCCTAAAGAATCACACTTAAGTGCTACCAAGAAAATCCTTAAGTACCTAAAAGGCACACAAAATGTGGGCTTATGGTATCCACAAGATTCTCCTTTTGAACTAATTGGTTATTCAAACGCAGATTTTGCAGGATGCAAAATCGATAGAAAAAGTACTAGTGGTACATGTCAATTTCTAGGTGATAGACTAGTTTCGTGGCATAGTAAGAAACAACAATCCATAGCGACTTCTACCGCTGAGGCAGAATATGTAGCTGCTGGAAGCTGTTGTGCACAAATCCTTTGGATGAGGCAACAACTTAGAGATTATGGAACAATCCTAGGTCTTACCCCAATCCATTGTGATAACCAAAGCGCTTTAGCTATGACCCAAAATCCTGTCTTTCATTCTAGAACCAAACACATTGACATTAGATACCATTTCTTGCATGACCATGTTCAAAAGAAAGATATCTCCATGCATTTCATTGGAACTGACAAACAACGGGCAGATATCTTCACCAAAGCGCTCAACGAACAACGCTTTCTCACTCTGAGAAGTGAATTAGGTATGATCGATTTAAACGCTTAAATCATAAAGCATCATATTTAATAGGCATATAATTTAGGGGGAATCCACTTTATGATTATGTCTAAACTATATTTCCAAAAATGAAATGAGTTATCAATTTTAGGGGGAACTTTAAAATTGTATTCACTTCATTAAGTAAGCGACTATGATCAAAATGATTTTAACAAACCTTATGCATCGATTATTAGCGTTTACTTGTACTCATTACAATCTGATCGCTTATAAAATGAAAGGTTTGAAAATCCAACAAGCGATTGATATGTATCAAATTAAATTTACTTTTAAAAAAAAAATCTTCAGCGTTGAAAGAATTCCCACTTCAACGTTA
Organism: Buddleja alternifolia; assembly: GCA_019426215.1. NCBI lineage: Eukaryota > Viridiplantae > Streptophyta > Magnoliopsida > Lamiales > Scrophulariaceae > Buddleja > Buddleja alternifolia. Next base: position 7,595,192 of record CM033399.1, on the reverse strand, counting down.
AAGTAACTCTCCTTTACAAAAATTCATGCATAGTTTTCATCGCCACAAAGTAGCGTGTGGATGAGTCCAAAATTCTAGATTCGTTAACTACCCACACGTGCCTATCAAATCAAACTGACGGTTATGATTCCTATCTAAACCTAGGCAGTTCAGTAAAATGCATGAATCTGAGTACGTGTCAATGTACAATCAGGCGCGTGTAACTTACGCTGAAAATTTCAAATTTTTTCAAACGTTTTCAAAAAGTTACTGCGGATCCGAAAAATGTTATAGTATCCAACTTTACCGCACTTTTTGACATCCGAAGTTATGTGTACACGGTTCAGATTTCCTTCTCATTAACTTCTGTACATGTGTCATTTATCTACCATATGAGGAGTTACTTTTATCTTCTATTTAAACTGCTCAAAACTTTTACAGAAAATCTTTATCACTTCCAATCTCTCTACTGTAAAAGTTATCTCTCTAAAAGGCAAAAAAAACTTCCTTCCTTTCTTCAAAGTTTCACCTTTCAGCAATGGCACCCAAAGCTTCAAAATCCTCCAAAACAGCAACTTCTGCTGCCGGAAAACCTTCTCGTGCTGAAAAACCAGTGACGGTTAACGCCGGATTTTTGGTTAACTGGGATTATCTTTTTGATAACCAGAACTTCCCTCTTCGAACGATTCTTCCACTCGTTCAAGAATCTGGTTTGAGAGACATGCTTACTACTACTTACAACTACTTTGAAGAAGAATCTCTTTACTTTTTCAATAATGGTGAAATTTCTGAAGACGGCAATTCCATATCCTGCGTCTTCCCTTCTGCTCAAGAGACTTTTGTTCTCACTCCTTCTCTGATTTCTTCATTACTTGTTCTGCCTAATACTGGCATTGAGGTAGAACGTGCAAATCTCGGAGATGCTACCAAAGTCTGGGCATTGATCAAGAAAGACGATGTTAACGCCGCGTATGAGCCAAACTTCAAGAAGAATGATATGAAGGGCGAATACGTCATCCTCGCTGATATTTGTTCAAAGATTATTGAATGCAGAAAAGGGACTTTCGACAAAATCACCAACATTCAATACAAGATGATGGTAGCCATCCTGGCCAAGTTAAAAGTTAACTGGTCTCTCTACGTGTTCAATCGCTTCAAAGCAGCGATGGCTAAGTCTGTTAATCCCAAGCCTTACGGGATTGTGCTAAGTCGTATTCTTTGCGCTTGCGGATATACGCAATCTTTTGGCAAAAAGATTCCAGCGACCAAATTTTATGGCAAGAAAATAATAAGCGAGCTTCTTAACCCGCGAAAACCTGGCGGAGCAGCAGTTCCTAAAGAACAACGTGAGCGACTTCCAGCCGAAGGAGGTGTTCGCAGTAATGATGAAGATCAAGCGTCTTCTTCATCATCGTCCTCTTCATCAGAAGAAGAAGTGGTGGTCACGCGACCTAAGAGAAAGATCATTCTCAAAGTCACTGAGCCATCCAAGCCCGCAAAGAAACAAAAGCCTGATCTTAAGAAGAAGAAGTCGGTCCCCAAAAAGAAGCAAAAGATCCCTTCTCCTTCTCCCTCTCCTAAATCTCCATCTCCTCCTCCAGCGTTTGTCTTTCCTGTTCCCGAGGAAGAAGAAGCCGTAGAAGAAGAAGTACCGCTTGCACGAAGGCGCACTCCTCTTTCTACTCCCGCAGTATCCTCTAGCGTTCCATCAAATCCAGCGCTTAGAGAGTCAGCCAGTGCTTCTTTCTCTAACGCTGTTCCTGAAGTCAGCTCAGATCCTCAAGATGCACCTCAAGATGTACCAATCGCTGATGCCCCTCCCCTCTCGGAGATTCCAGTTAAAATAGATGTGGACATGGCAACTGTTGCGGATATTGCTACAAAGGCATCACAAGTTCTTCCTGACGCTGAAACTTCATCAGCAAGTGAAGCAACTTTAAACGCTGAGCGGTCGATAGAAGTGGCCCCTATCCCAACAGAGGCTATTGCTTTTGTTCCTACTCCAATAGGACCTCATCCTCGTGTCATTGATTTCTTCCCGCGCGGAGACTCTTCAGATATTGAATTTTATTATGCCGCCAGAGAACGTGACACTCAAACGCTTGCCGAGTTGAAAATCCAATTTCAAAAAACTCTCCATCGGCCTGATCTTTCAGACTCACACAAGTTTGAGATCTTTAAGCGTTTTGCCGATCTTGGTCTGTACAGTTTAGAGCGTCTTCATTTACGCCTTGAGTATATTCGTTGACCAGCGTTCAACCAATCAGAATTTGACGAGAAGCGATTCAATTTCACCGGTCGCTCAGAAGAGTCCTTTTATCCTCTGCGCCAAAACAAGATTGTTTTCAAAAACCCCCACATGGGTGATTGGAACAAAGATCCAGATGAGGCTGATCTCAACAAAATCGGATATTTGGCTCTTCCTTCCGTCGTCAACTCTCCTCCAAACGCTTTATCCCCTAATCCTCTAAAGTTATGGAAAGGAAAAGGACCTATTGTTGCTGAGCGTCCAAATCCGGTCAACTCATGGATAGAAAATGAGGCTCGAGAATATCTAGCCAGATTATGGGCTGAGGATTATGATGAAGAAATGGACCGTTTTGAGAAATTTCTTGCCGCTAGAAAAGATCAAGCTAAAGCGGACAAACTAGGAAAACGATGGATGATGAATACAGCTAAATTGGCTGAAGAATTTGTTCTGCATTTCTATACCCTCGAAGAACTTATAAGATACCCGTTTCTTTTCAAGTTTGGGATAGAATACAGACGCCGAGGATATGCAACCTTTTTGCTCCAACAGCGTCAGATCATTGTAGGGAATGTTAGCACTTTGCCACGATACAGACAACCAATCGAAAGCTACATTCGCCAGCAACTCGCCTTATACAGCCAGGGCGGACGCTACGTCTTGCATCCTCGTGCAACCTTTGTTCAAAGAATCTTTCCTGATCTGAACGAAGACGCTTCGTCAAGTAAACAACCAATTCTTCCCGATCAGAGTCAGATTCATGTTGATGTTTCAACAGAACACGCTAAGTTTGCTGAGTTCCACAGAGACATGAGAGCGGTGTTTGAAAATGCCCAAGCGATGGACATCAGTTTCAATCACTTTTCTGGGTGTTACAACTTCAGAGGATATACTCTTCACCCCGTGCTCTTTAGTGAATCCAACATTCAAATGGCCAAGATGATCTCGCTGATTAGGCCAGTGGACCAAGACGCAGCTCAAGCGCTCATGCCATTGATTTCGGACTTTTTCCACAGATATACTTCAGGGATTGCTTTACCGGAAGATGTGCAACTTGCACTAAGTACCGAAGAGCGAAAAGACGCTCTATTCTTTATACCGCAATTCAGCCTGATCAGTCCCCGGCATGTAATGGAAGCTCTTGGCCCCCTTTGGGTCATTAGCATTAGAGAACTTTCTCCTCTCCACATCCAAATAATGGAAGAAGACTCTGCTCCTACTGCGAAAGTCGCTCAAAATCCTGAGGCTTCCTTGCCAGACTCTCCTAGCACCCCAGTAGTCGAGCCCCCAGCGATTGCGGATTCTATCTTGGATCACGCAATTGAAGAAGTGCACGCTGAAATTGCCCAAGCGCCTGAAGAACCTCTCATCCGAGATAAGAGCAAAGGCAAGGCTGCAGTTTCAAGCTCTTACGGACTTCTCCCGTCCCCAGAGCGTCCTTCTTCAGATTCGGATTCAGACAGTGATTTAGAGGCCCGAGATTTCAGAACAGCAGTACGGAACTCGCTTACCCACATCGAAGGTTCCTGTTCCAAGATTTCTGAGGCTGCTGATAGACAGATTCGCCTAGTGTCTGATACACGAAGCCGAGACATTGCCAACGCTTCAAATACAAGCACTATTGCTATCATGAATAGCTTGTCCCCTCTTATCGCTGAGCTCTCCTCTGAATTCAATCGTCACTTAGCTCAGAGCGCTTCGGCTGATGCGGAAAGACACGCTTCATCCGATGCCGTCGCTCAGAGTGTCACCCAGCAAATTGCTCTTCTAGTCAACGAAGTTAGACTTTTGCGCCGCGATGTCGCTGATTTAAAGAACTCCCTCGATGAAGTCAAGAAGGGGGAAAGTAAAGAAAAATCCAAAGCGATTTCCAAGACGGATAATAAACATTGGCGTTCAATGTTCGATGAACTAGCAAGCATTAAGAAAATGCTATCCAAGAAAAGAAAGCCAAGGTATTATCTCGGAAAGTACGCTCTTCCTCAATTGGACCCTGACTTCTTAGAAAGTATGGGTTTTCATGCTTATGCTGGACTGCTACAACGACCTGTAAATTGGAGACCGTCGAATGACCGTCAAAGAGATATATATTATGATCTGATTCGTGAACTTGGCATTCCACCAAGGGATTGGACGGAAAGGTTGTTAGAGCTAAATGAAAGCGCCAGACTACGCAGGCATGACTATGATGAAGTCCATCATACAACCATGATCGACATTGATCGACTCTTGAAAGAGCTAGCATTAGAAGTTCTGCAAGGCGAAGAAAGAGCTAAGCGACAGAAGAAATAATTTTGTTTGTATTTTATCTCTCTCGTATTATTTTTCAGCATAAATCATGTACGCTTTATTTTCTTTCAATATATATATGAATGATTTATAGCTGAAACAACTTGTTGAAGCCAACCTAACTTTAGCTAACTTTACTAACTATTTGAACGCTGACTTATACTCCTTTGGGCCTTTTCTTTTTAAGTAACCCTTAAATTATAAAAGAGTTATAAGAGTTAAAAGTCTTGACATCATCAAAAAGGGTGAAATTGTTAGGAAATTTCATGTTAGATGTTTTGATGATGACAAGATAGGATTCATTGTTAGACCCCAAATAAAATGTAAGTTTATGTTTTCTTTAGATCATTGTTTAAGCGTTTGAAAGTTTGTAATTTTGTTTAGGCTTGTAATTTTTATCTTTGTAGATTTTAGACTAAGTCTTAGTAACTGAATCGCTAGTAGAATTGTAGGTGAGTCTATTAGAGAAGAAGTTGAAGACCAGCGTCTGAAGTCAACCAAAGATGAAGATTTGTCTCTTAGCGTCCGTCAAACGCTAAAGGAACCAATTTCAGGATACATGGATCAAGCGCTCAAATTATCTCAAGCGATGGATGTAAGATTCACCTGAAATAAATCCTCAAGTCATGAAGGACTTAAATGCAATCATTCAACGGACATTTATTTCCAACGGGAAATAAATTCAAATGCATTAAATGCCTGATAAGTGCATTAAATGTGATAAGCTACTATGACTTGTGGACAAGCGACCTTTTGACCAGACTATCAGAAGTTTTCAGAGTTTTAGCTGCTCCCGTCCAATCGGATTCAGCGAATTTTCAGGAATGTCAGACTTTAGGTATGATCACGCGTTACGTGAAAGGCACGCTTCTACATATGTCCAACGGACAGATCCCAAGAAATTGCCTATAAATAGCTTGCTCCAGAAAGAAGGACAAAAACAAGAATATACGAGAAAATTATTGCTAAAAATCTTACGTACATTCTTTCTGAAAAAGCTTAGAAACCCCATAGCTAAAACCTTTCAAGCTTTTTATCTACATTCCAGACAGTCACAAATATCTCAAACATCTTCCAAAGAAGAAATTCAAATTCCAACTGAGATATTCCAAGTTGTTTGATCTTATCTAAAAAACAAACAAACCCTAGTGACAAACCTCAACCTTTCATCTGAGTGAGAAAAGTTGTTGAAACCTTTGAGGCAGTATTTCTGAGTGAGAGAAGCTTGAAGAAGACGATCTTCATTGGTGCTGAAATCTGTGTGATCAAGGAGCCCAAGATCATTTTCATCCATTACTATTTTGTAGAAGTTTCTGTGTGATCCTTTGATAATCATCATAGTAAATTCCTCCAAGTGAAAAAGGAGAAGAAGGACGTAGCTGGGATTACATCACCTAGTGAACCTTACAAATTATTGTGTCATTTATATTTTATTGTCTTATAATTCATCACATTACATTCTTCTGAAAAAGATAAATAAAATTGCAAAGCGATTAAATTATCTAAAAGAACGCTAAAAAATCATTTCCGCTGTGCTAACACTGATTAAGCGATCTAAGCGTTGCCCTACTTTGGTGTATTACTGAAATCACTAAGTCTAAGTTAACTACTCTGAAGCGTCTGACCCAAGCGCTCAGTCTTCCAAGCGTTCAAATTTCTTAAGTTATACGAAAATTTTGTGAAGTCGAAAAAAACTTCAGGGTCTATTCAACCCCCCCCCCCTTTCTAGACCCTTTCGTATGCCACTTGGGACCACCACTTTAGAATGTGTATGAAAAGCTTGAAAGATTTTTGGCTACGGAGTTTGTAAGCTTTTCTCTCAAATATTTTTAGCAAAGTTTCGACCTTTTCTTGTGCATGTACGTGTGTAATTAGGGTTTTGCTGAGGGTACTATTTATAGAGATTTCTTAGGATTTGTCTGTTGGACACATGCAGGCGCGTGTCTCTCGCGCAACGCGTTAAACAGTCCCTTTTTTGACATTCCTGAAATTTTGCTGTTACCGATTGGACAAGAGCAGACTTTGAACTCTGAATCCTGACAATCTAGTCAAAAGGTGGTTTGTGCACAAGTCATAATAGCTTATCACATTTAATGCACTTATCATGCATTTAATGCATTTGAATTTATTTCCCGTGGGAAATAAATGTCCGTTGATGATTGCATTTAAGTCCTCCATGACTTGAGAATTTATTTTAGGTGAATTTGATACTTGATCGCTTGAGTAATTTGAGCGCTTGATTCAACAGCCCTGAAACAGTCCTTTAGCGTTTGATAGACGCTAAGAACAAATCTTTATCTTCACTTGACTTTAGACGCTGATTTTCAACTTCATCTTTAATAGACTCGCTTAGAATTCTATCAGCGACTCGGTATCAAATACTTAGTCTAAAATCTATAAAGATAAAAATTTCAAGCCTAACAAACTAACAAACTTTCAAACGCTTATACAATTGTTCTATGAAAGCATAAACTTACATTCTTTTTGGGGTTTAACATAAATCGTATTCTTGTCATCATCAAATCTAATATGAAATTTCCCCCTCTTTGATGATGTCAAGACCTTAACTCTTATAACTCTTTTATAGTTTAAGAGTTTTAAAGAAAAACCCAAAGTAAATATAAGTTAGCGTTAGAAAGTTAGCTAATGTTAGATTAGCTTCAACAAGATGTTTCAGCACTAAATCATTCATTCATATATATAAAGATAAGCATACATGATTTACACTGAAGACATTCAAGAAAAATTTAAAAATGACAACATAAACAAAGAAAAAGGATAAAACAGGAAATCATGTTTTTTGTCGCTTTTTTGTCGATGTTTATCATAGTTGTGTGATAGACTTCATTGTAGTCCTCGCTTCGTTTTTTAGCATTTTGATTTAATTCCATCAACCTTTATACCCAATCCCTTGGTGGGATCCTGAGCGTTCTGATTAAATCATGATAAATGTCTTGCATTCGGTCATTGGATGGTTTCCAGTTTAAAGGTCTTCGTAGTGGTTCAGTGTATGGATGAAAACGCATACCTTCCAAAAACTCAACATCAAGATCAGGAAGCCTATGCCTGCCTCGAAAGTATCTTGGCTTACACTTCTTTGTGAGCATTTTCTTCAGGCTCACTATCTCTTCAAACATGGAGCGCCAATTCTTATTATCAGACTATACCCAACATACACCGCCGTATGACTATCCTGTAGTGCGCGCTGTATATCAAAGCATAATGGGCAGTATCCTTTCTAGTGACATCTCAGGTCAAAGAATTAACCTCACACTAGGAAACCGAAGGACTTCTCGTTTGACCAGAACTAACAAGATGTCCTTGCGGGGTCATTCAATTATATCCTTTTCCAAAGTAAGAATCTCCATATATGCACTGACCCGGTGGGTCATTGTCTAAGGAACAAGACATTCTCCTATTTGAGAATGACATATACAGACAAGTCTTGGCAACACTATGATATCCTTTATCTCATGTCTCTATGATTTGGAATGGAGTTTAGGGATTACAGCCCTCGAGAGTATTCTTAGAGTTACGTACCACTACCATAGCTCTGTGTAATCCAAAAGGATCTTTATCTAGAGTTTATAAGTCATTTTACGATAAAGACAATACCAATAGGTTTGCTATGATGTGGAAGACAAGACTGCCATAGTGTTTATGTTCTAGTGATTAAGCCAACAAATGGGTCGCCGGGCATATAACACTATCAATCTCCCACTTGCCCTAGAGCCTACCGTTTACGTTTCCCAACAAGCCCATATTTCAGGTGCCATTATCGTTCAAAGCTACTATTTAAGGGTTTGGTGAAAGGGGTTTGCTACAGTTACTTTGATTCGATTTGTTCCACTTAAACTTCACCTTTGATAGATGATTTCTTAGATCAAGTACTTTCACTGAAAGTTTGTTAGGATCACAGATGATACTTTTCACTCTTTTGCAAGAGCTCAAGCACCATCAATTGTCACAGTAACATAGTCCTTGATCTATGATGGTTTGATCCTTGAACGAATACATATTCGTTCATCCAAGCATTATTTTCCATTGCCTCTCTTTAGGCGATTCACTCAGCCTTTATGATAGACACGACTATGATTTCTCACAAAGAGATTGTTTATAGCTCTATCATCCGTTAAGTGTAAATTCAAAATCCACTTTCGACTTTTAAGTTCCATAACTTAAAAAACATAGAGTCCTCGTGACTTTTAAGTTTCAATTCTCCAAGATTGTATTTCCATGTTGAATCCTCTCAACATACACATCATGTACTTGTAATGGGAGAATCCAACACTTCAATGCCTCACTTTGATGTATCCATACATCAAGTATCCGGATTCTCTCCTAAGTACATATGGAGAGTCGGGTCAAAATTTCTTTCTCAAATAAGCTTAGTTACCCTCCCACTGACCTATATGTTCACACATGGCTCTCCGCCATTTGTCGATGTCTCCATATTCGCATATGGTCTCATCAAACCATAAGTTCCAGCTTCATTAAGCTCATTTCAATACACAGATTGATCCTCTTAGGAGCTTATACACCTCGTGTTAGCTCCCACTACTTATACAGGCTTCCAGCCCATGTAAGTAGTCCTTCTTGATCATCCTTTTCAAAAGGATACAAGACTTGGAACTTATGTTTATAGGTCATGGTTTACTTTTATTGTGCATACTTAACCGTCAGGGGTGTTTGTGTTTATTGAGTTCCCAAAGTACTATTACTTTTACGGTCTTTACATAAAAGAACCTTTTTGTCTTAAAGGATACCCATCTTCGAAATGATCAACATGATTTCTCATGGCATAAGAGATTTGGTATTCATAATACCCTTTAGGATATTCAATTTAAACTTGGACATTTAAGATTACTGATCTAAATCAACTCCCACTAAATGCTTGACAAAAGCATTTCATCTTATATCCATAGATACAGATGATATCTTACATTGTTGTATGAGATTTAGTTTTTCACAATGAATTATTTTATATGTTAACAGAATTATAGAACCATAAGCATAAAAAACATTTCAATCATAAAATAAAACCCTCCGTCCATAAACCAAGACTGAGATTACATGGTTTTTAAAGATAATTCAAAAAACATAATCCAAAAACATTCATCATAAACAAAACATTGTCTCATAATTTAAAAAACAGATAGATATGTCTTGTCCTATAGCTTAAGCAACGACAAATGCCCCATTAACACTTTTATGACCACGACCCCATCACTTTGTTCCTTGCTTCTTCTCTCCTCCTGCAATCCATTGCAAAAAGTGAGCTCATCTACAGTGTTCACAATACTTTAAAGAAGCACAGTTATTCAACAAGTTAACTTAAACAAAAAATGTACTTTCCTTGCGCTCAAGAGGAGGTTCAAGGCATTAGTCTTTCTAGTGTCCGGTCTTGTGACAGTTGAAGCATTTCCCTTTCCGCACTTGCGGTTTCTTCACACCTCCCTTCCCTTGCAATTTGTTACCCTTTTTGTTCATCTTCTTATTCTTCCCCTTTGTGTTATTCTTTTTAAAGGCAGGGTGGAAGCATTGTTTTCAAGTAGGATATGTTTCGCCTTCTTGACCGTTGCCTCAGCAGTGCGCAACATGTCCAGCAACTCAGGCAGAGTGGTAACCAGCTGGTTCATGTTAAAATTCACTACGAACTGATCGTAGGCGTGAGAGAGTGACTGAAAGACCATACTGACAGCTAAGTCAGGGTTCACTGGTACTTCTATTTCATTGAGTTTGTTCACCAAGGCAATCATTCTCAACACATGGTTAGATACCAATGAACCTTTAGTCATGTGAGCTCTAAACAACTCCCGAGAGATAGCATACCTCTCACGACGTGTCTTAACACCGTACAGCTCTTCCAATGCAAGGATAATCTCAAGTGTGTGTTCTATAGTCTCAGACTGCCTCTGCAACTCATTAGTCATGGAGGCCAGAATATGACAACACACTTAGATATCATCTTTGCGCCATTTCTCATGCGCATTGCGTGCGGCCCTAGGAGCACTTGCCCCAGGGGCAGGCTCAATACCTAGGGTCAGGACATAATCAAGACTCTCAGATTGCAGCACAATCTTGAGATTACGGTGCCAGTTAAGGAAATTTTGGCCAGTGAAGTTATTCGATTAAAGGATTATTGAGAGGGGTGTTTTAGCCATTGCTGTATATTGCGTAAACAAAAACATTAGCATTCAGTCCCAATCATATCCACATGTAATTATGGACCTTTAAACTACACGTGTTGCCCCACTATTTTCTGAGTTTTCACCACCCCACAGATGAATAAACGAGAAATATAAAATTTCCAGCGGCCTCGAGCTGCCAAATGCCTCTCTAACTTACTCCACGACTCGTACGACAATGGTCAGTAACATTTGAACAGGCACGACAGCCCCATCCACTCTCCAAGTGGTTCACGAGATGGTTTTCCCTCACTTTTCATGTACGTCCTGATATTACGATGCAATCATACACTAATCCAAGGTTAAGTCCGACCCATCAAATTCTCATAGCATAACAATAGCCAAGTGGTCCCACAACTTGTGGACGACTCTTTACCGAAACTAAAACCCATGTGCTCTTTTAATATGACCTCCTTGTTATATAGAATGTCTAGTTGTGAGATTAGTACCTTTGAACTTAACAGAGCATTCCACGACTCGTGAGATAATGATATCAAGCCATCGGCTATTCCCTCTCACATCTAATGATGGTTAGGCTCTGGATCTAGTTGGGTTCACTCAAGCCCCCGACTTACTCATTTCTGGACTTAATATTTATTATGGTTTTTTTTATTTTACAAACAAGGTCTCACCATATTTAAGTTATTTATCTTTCTTAGTTGATCATGCAACAAGCTTATCATATACAAAAAACAAGAGCATGATATACATAAAACACCTCGAGCTACCAAGGTGATGACCCATCTAATCTAAGGACCCGGGCCCTACACTGAGGTCTTCATAGCTCCTCAAACTTGAACGTTTCCATCTTCGTCTTCAAATTACAACAAAACATTACATAAAAGGAAACCTCACCCTCTCATTTACATAAATAGAAAACATGGCATGCGGGCCTTAAATCAAAATGACTAGTCTATGGCTCGACCCGGATCACCACATAATCACATAATACATGATCGCATCATGCAAAGATGAACTAAAATTTACCGCCTTTAATTAAGGATAATCTAATTAAATTAGTGAACCAATTCATTATTTTCTAAAAGCCCATTTTAGAAAATCCAATGAAAAATCATAATTTCTCATTTATCCGAAAATTAGTTTAATTCCAAAATTCTAAAATTTATTTAATTCAATTCATTAATTGATATCATAATATTAATTTACAAGAATCAAATAATTTCCATTTTGGAAAGCCTATGAAAAAATTCACTTTTTCATTTAATCCGAAAAGACCAAATTCAAAAAATTGTTAATTTTATTTAATTTCAAAAATACATAAAATATCAATTTTATTTCATTCTTGGAATATAATTAAAATCTTTGAACATTCAAAGTCCATAAAGAAGTCCAGTTCTTTAATTAAACCAAAGAGGCCATATTTCAAAATTTTAAATTTATTCAATTTTTGAAAGCCAATCAAGTGCCAATTTTATTTTGTCATTTCAAATACTAAATGAATTTTATATTTTGAAAAACCCATGAATAAACCAAATTCTTCATTTAAACGAAAGACCCAATTTGTCAAAAATATTTATTTTATTTCAATCTCAAAAGTCAATAAAATATCAATTTTATTTCGTCCTTTAAAAATTAAATAAAAATCCATATTTTTGAAAAGTTCAATTTTAGGCCCAAGGCCAAAATTTATTTTAATTGTATTTTAGTCCCAAAGAATAAAATTGCAAAATAGTCCAAAAGGACCAAATTGCAATTTATCAAAAATGGGGAAAAACCCTAGGATATAAAACCCTAGTGTCCCGCCACCTCTTGGCGGCCTGAGTTTGGAAAATGGTCGACGGCAATGGCGACAGTGTGTTAAGCAATCGCGGTTGCAGGCAATTGCCCAGCTGCGCATGCGGAGAAGCCGCTGCATGAGTAGAATCTGTGCGTATGGCTCACGCGCCGCCGTGCAGTTTTAGCATGGCAACGATCCATAGTCGTCACTGTGCTGCCGTGCGAACGGCAGTGCCACTGCCATTTTCGAACAACTGATTTTTGTGTAGCCTATTATTCAAATTTTCAATTTCATGGATTCATCAAAAACGCAATTTTAGATTTCAAAAAAATCCAAGTTTCAGATCAATCAATATTTTTAGATTTATGATATTTTAATTGGTCCAAAAAATTAAATCAGAAAATTCAATCCATTCATATGCAAAAAAAAAAAAAAAAAATATTTAAAGCATACAAACATAAACACATAGAAAATTCGAGCCATGTCAGAACCTTGGCTCTGATACCACTGTTAGGAACGTTACCTAGCGCGTCTAACCCCCGGGGATTGTCGAAGGCAGTGGAAGGTAAAAAACAAAAATTTTTCATAAAAACATAAAACGACATCCCCTAAACAAGGGCTGGGTTGACATGGTACCATCGGATTTTAAGGAAAAACTAACAATGGGGTTTTCGCGTGTTTACCTCGTTGACGAAATTACATTAATCGTTCTTGTGGATTTTGGATGCCTCGGATTTGGCTTGCTTGAATGCTCTAGATGTCGCGTATCTACGGTGTATCCACCACACCTTAGTTCGCACCCATAATTATTTCCAGCAGTGCTAGTAAACAAAATATCGAACACTTGGCTTATAGAAATAAAAGGTAGGAATTATTTCTTGTGTTCTTCGTTCTCAACACATGAATTTGAAGAACATATGAAAGAGAGTTGAAGACAGAAAGAGAGAATAATTTTTCCAACTCTTAAAATTTGTTATTAGCTTAATTAATTAATTATTCACTTAATAATTTATATATACATATATAGAGGTTCCAAAAAAAAAAAAAACTATCACACACACACATACATGCACACACAACACACACACATATACACGCCGTGCATGTATGTGTGTGTGTGTATATATATATATTTTATGTATCATTCCTTCTTTATATCACTCTTCCATAATTATTTGAATCATCCAAATAACTAACAAGATCTTTTCATTTATTTGAGATTCTTCCCAAATGTATAAGATCTTTCCAAATATATGTGTATATCTATATCAAGTCAATCCATATATATCTAGATATTAACAATATATACATATATTTATATATTTACACATATGTGTAGACTTGGTGGGCAAGACAAAAATCCTCCACCAAATATACATACACACGCATATATATTATAATATTTAATATATATATACATATATATATTTTTTTCTTTTTCATATATTAATTAATTTGACGACTAATTAAATAATCAACTAGTCCTTCCCAAATTTTCTAATATTAAATTATAACACTTTTTATTAATTAAGATCACTTAATTAACTAAATCTTTTTCCCCGATTAATTAATTCCAATCAATTAATCTTTGCATTAATTCACAAAGAATTAATTTAGCCAATAGGTACTACACTAAGTTAAGTGTGTGACCCCTTAGACTCGTTAACAAGCTAGCAATAAATTATTTCCTATGGGCTAAATTAATTATCCAAATAATTAATTATACCTTGAATTAATTCACCTAATTAATTCAAGGCACCTATTGGTCATGGATCGATGTCTAACAACGTCGCCATGAATTCCTAGATGTTAACGATAAAAGTAAACCTCTCTAGGTTACGATCTTCATGTGAGTTGAATCCCTCCATCCTTTTCCCGTCTAAGGTCTAGGGTATGGTAACGGTCGAAACCCTAATAACCTCAGAAGCTATGACTATGTTGGAAACACTAATGATTAGGTCTTTAAGCAAGGATCACCAATCCTTTTTTTAAGACACTGCTCCGGAGGCTTATAACGTGATAAGATTATGCTTGCCAATGAGTATATAGACTGTAATAGGGATATAAGTTGTATTATGCACATTTTTATCAATAAAGGCATTTAGTTTGTTCATATAAATCTAATTGGTATCTGTAATGTATTGAACGAACATAAAGTCCTAGTGTAATAATGTAAGTCTTCCACTCCTTATGGAATAAGGAGAGGGGCACTGAAAGGACCTAGTACTTAGTCACTAAACACGCGTTATCAAGTCAGAAGATCTTGATTGGGCGTCAAGATCTATATAGATTTGTATAACACATACTTTAACAAGGAGTGCCAATCGAACGCCATGGTATAGTGGGAGTTTGTGTTATGGATAATCCAATTACATGGGTTTTACTCATTGACTGTCAATGATTCGATTATTGTTTATATTGGTACATGTACACCTTCCACCTGAGGAGTCGATGACACAATATGCTTGTGACATTGGGACTGTTACAAGAGTAGTGAGGTCCAATTCACCCTTTGGTGGGGCACACCTCGAAGTGCGACTTTAATGGGCAAATAGCAGTTGTGAAGTGATTGCCAAGATGAGATTCACTGTCTCAGTAGTAAACGAGCAGATATCCTATACGATCATAGGTGATTGAAATAAAAGACTTTGGCCAAAGCATACAAACTAACTCATATGGGACATGGAGGGTAGTTTCGTCATTTCGAGTCACTATGATTCATTGCATAGTATTGAGTAATGTTAGTTTGACAACTTACATGGCTATCACTCGGTTGGGATATTTCAGTGAAGGGTCTATACGTGTATGGAGAGTACAACCAAGAGGTTCTTATGATTTATTTGTTTTGTACTTGATTGAGCGGCAATATGGGGCCACAGGGCTGGCTAGGTGTCACCCACATCTTTTGGTATCCTTCTATTGCAAATCGAGATGAACCTAGAGAGTCACACTATAAGAAGCAATGAGAAAATCACTTCATGTATGGAGGTTTCTCATTTGATGACAAAAAGGCTCAACGTTCGAACGTTTCTTAGAGTCACGTCCGAACGTTAGTCAAGGGTACATTCGAAAGTTGATGCCGGGTTGGGTAGAAGCAATGCAAGAAGAGCTTAACCAATTTGAAAGAAGCAAGGTGTTAGGAATTTCATATTATATGTTTTGATGATGACAAATAGGACTTCCTGTTAGACCCCGAAAAGTGTAAAAGCTTTCATAGAATGTTATATATAAGTACCTGAAAGCTTATTTATCTTAGGCTTATAGTATTTATCTTTGTAGAATTCACTAAGTATGTGACACTAAATCACTTAGGAAAATTCTGGGTGAGTCTACCAAGTGATGAAGGTGAAGATCAAGCGTCTGAAGCTACAATAGATAAAGATATCTTGAAGCGTCCGTCAAACGCTTTAGGGATTATCCCAGTGCTCAAACTAAGAATGGATAACTCAGGCCGAATACTCAACATCAAGTGAAATGACGGAATTCTCAGTAAGACCATCAGGACAAGATTGAAGAGTAAGTGCCTGAAATAAAGAGAAGAAACTCAGGATCAGTCCAAGCGTCTGTCCAATACACGAGAATAACTATTCTCTTCAGCAAGGGTCCAAAATGTTAAACCAACACAACCTACAAAGAACGTAACCTGAAAACTCAAACCCAAAAAACTATCCAAAGACTTAAAAATGCATGAATCAAACGGACGAATTATTTCCAACGGAAATAAGACAAGATGCATTAAAAGTCGGATAAGTGCTATTAAAATATAAGCACTATAACGTATGGGTAAGCCATTCTTTTGACCGAAACTGTCAGAAGTTATGAAACCAAGAACATGCCTAACTAATTAAGTATACCCAAAGTTAGAAATGTCTGAACTCAAGGAATGTTTGGGGAAACGAGACTCCAACCGTGTCAAACGGACAAAAACCACCAATACCTTATAAATAGCTCCTTCAACAAACAAGTAAACAGACACACAAAAAGCAAAAAAAATTACCTACTTTGTTGAAGGAAAAGCTTACTGAAAATCATAGCCAAATATCCATATAAGCTTTTCACAAATATTCCAGAGACAGTCACCCATATCTCAAATCTCTTTTTAAGAAGAACCTATACTACCATTGAGATATCCCCAAGTTGTTTGAACTTTCCAAAAACAAACAAACCCGTGACCAAAACCATCAACACCTTTCATCTGAGTGAGAAAGCTGGTTGACTTGCAAGCAATATTTTTGTGTAAAAGAAGCTTGTTGAAGTTGATCTCTATTGGAGCTGAAATCTGTGTGACCAAGGAGTTCCGAGATCAAGAGTAACTTGCACCATTTCTGAGTGAAAGAAGCAAGGGGATAGAAGGTCTTTAGTGGAGCTGAAATCTTTGTGACCAAGGAGTTCCGAGATCATATCCAATCTCCCTCTATCTTGTAGAAGTCTCTGTGTGACTCTTCGATGATCATCATAGTGGAAAAACCTCCCTGATAAAAGGAGAAGAAGGACGTAGCTGGGATTACATCACCCAGTGAACCTTACAAATATCTTGTGTCATTTACCTCTTTAAGCATTCATTGTTTACTGATTTACTATTCATATTGCATACATTCTGATAAAGTCTTAAAACAACTAAGCGACTACTTTCGATTAATTAACCGAACGCTAAGCTATAAAATACTTCCGCTGTGCTAACTCTAATTTAGTGACTAAACTCTGCCCTACTTTGGTAAGCGTTGAAATCACCGAGTCTAAGTTAACGTTTCTCAAGCGCCACATCCAGCGCTTAAACTTGTCAAGCGTTCAAATACTTCAAAGTGATACGAATTTTTAAGAAGTCAAAAAAGACTTCAGGGTCTATTCAACCCCCCCCCCCCTTCTAGACCCTTTCGTATACCACTTGGGACCAACAAGTGGTATCAGAGCGGTTGAAGTTGAAACCTAAGCGTTTCCAAGCATAACTGCTTGTTCAGATCCATTTTTTTTTTGTCGCTCTAAAATTACTTTAAATTCTTCATGGCATTCTCTAAAGTTCCCAAGTTGACCGAGTCAAATTATGACTCTTGGAAGGTCAAAGCGTTTACTTATTTGTGTTCATGTGATGATGAAATGTGTGATATCATTTCAGATGGGCCAATCAAAAGCCCAAACAAGAATGGTCCACCGATGAGCGTCGACGAGCCAATCTAGACAATGTCGGTCGGAATGCATTATACACAGCCATTGGTGACAATGACAACTTATTCAACAAAGTCAAATCATGCAATACAACTAAAGAAATTTGGGATAAGTTGGCTACTATTTGTGGTGGCTTAGCACAAATAAAGGAAAACAAATTATCAATTGCCAAAGAAAAATTCAACGGCTTCAAGATGCTACCTAATGAGACGCTAGAGCAATTAGACATGAGGTTTACAGCCCTTGTCACTGAACTAACATCTCTGGGTACGGAGCTACAAAATCGAGAAACAGTGGTCAAAATCTTTAGAAGTCTTCCAAGCAGATTCCTGATGAAAACAACTGCAATGAGAGAATCAAACAATCTGGA
Organism: Buddleja alternifolia; assembly: GCA_019426215.1. NCBI lineage: Eukaryota > Viridiplantae > Streptophyta > Magnoliopsida > Lamiales > Scrophulariaceae > Buddleja > Buddleja alternifolia. The sequence continues at coordinate 7,577,217 of CM033399.1, read as the reverse complement.
CAGCCTAACTCCAGAAGATGTTTTTTCAGAACTCAAAGCATTTGAGTTTGAGCTGAATTCGGCCAGTGATGCAGTAAGTAATCCAGTGATCGAATCTGGAGCGCTAATGGCATCAATCAAAGGAAAACCTATCAAAGAAAAAGGTTCGGATATAAGTGAGGAAGAAGAACTGGCGCTTCTAAATAGATTCAGGAAATTCCTGAAATATGAAAAGAAGGGAAACAGTCCTAAGCACCCAGGACAAAGTTCATATCAAGCGCTTCCTCAAATACAACCACAATATCAAGCGCCTCACTATCCTGCGTCCTCCTCCCTAGCGCCAATTCAATATCAAACTCCTTCTCAGCAAGATCTCTCAGTGCCTGCAGCGTTAAACCAACGATCCACAAGATTAACAAACGAACAAAAGATGAAGACCAATCTTTGTTACAACTACAGGAGACCAGGGCATTTCCAAGTTAATTGCCCATATCCAAGTGTGTCTAAACCTACAAAGCAAGATCACGCGGATAGAAACCAATTCAGGAGCAACCTGAGACAACAAGGCTTGCTAGCAGAATCAGAACCTCTCTATACGCCTGAAGAGGACTTGGAATCATCAAATGAAAGCAGCGATGATGAACCATCAAAGGACTCAGCATTCATTTGTCTCATGGCAAGAGAAAATGAAGCATCTAACGACTTACCATCTGAGGTAACCACTGATTTGTATCATCCTCTCTCTTATGATGAATTACTTGACAAAGTAAAGGAATATTATACAGATTGTCAAGATGCCACCAAATTATTCCAAAATCACCATTATATTATTTCAGCACTCAGAAGTGATAACTTAACGCTCTAAGCAGAGTTGCAAATTCAGCAACAGTGCATTGAGAAAAATCAATCACTTGAGAGTGAAATTACTCAGCTAAAAGGTGATCTTGATATAATAGTCAAAAGAGAAGCTGAAATGGTCGCTAAACTTGCCAAATCAGAGCAGCTTATCTCTTCATTATCAAAAGCGTCTAGAACGCTAGATAATGTGACTAAAGTAACCAGGGCATTTGGTGAAAAGACCGGTCTAGGTTTTGATAAATTTAGTTATAAAGCCAAAGCGTCCAATCTTACAACAATCAACAAAGGAAAAGGTGTAATCTTTGTTGAAGAAAGCTCAATCAGACAAACGCTGAATGAATCAACAAATACTGGTACAAAAGCTAATGATAAAGTCAACACTGACTCAGGCAAAGGAAGACCAAAGCGAATGTCTCACAAAAGAAAATATATCCAAACGCTCAAAAAGCTAAGGAGATATTTTCTGCCAGTGAATCAAACGTTAAGCGTCCCGCACCAAAAGTGCATCCTAAGCCAGTACCAAACAGAATCAAACGTCTATATCCAAAACAATCCAGTTCATATTATCAACACTATGATAATTATGATTACGATTATGATTATTACTATAATCAAGGATATTTCTATACATCTAGAAAAAGTATGCAACTCAAAACGAAACCCAAGAAGGCCAATCTTTCTCCCATAGTGAAGACAAGGCAAATATGGGTTCCGAAAAATCTAATTCACGTCACTAACAAAGAAGGACCCAAAACAAAATGGGTACCTAAAGGAAATTAGATCTGCCCTTTTGAATGCAGGTACCTAGAGCCAACACCGACGCTTCAGTATGGTACATAGATAGTGGATCATCGAGACACATGACTGGATCAAAGGATCTCTTGATCAACTATCGTGCAACCAATGGTCCTCAAGTTATATTCGGCGATAATTCTAAAGGTAAAACTAAAGGTATAGGTATCATGCATAGGGGGAACATCATGATCAATGATGTATACTATGTTGAGGGTCTTAAACATAATCTCCTAAGCATAAGTCAATTTTGTGATAAAGGCTTTGAAATTAAATTTTCTAGTGACTTGTGCGAGATAATCGATGTTAAGACAGGATCCACTAAATTAAAAGGAAGAAGAACAAACAATGTATACTTAGTAGATTGGGATTCAACATTAGATAACAACCCTACATGTTTCGTAGCTAAGAATCAAAACGAATTAGGTTGGTTATGGCACAGAAAAATGAATCACCTCAATTTCAAAACAATCTCTCAATTAATATCTCTAAATCTCGTAGAGGGATTACCTAAAGGTTCCTTTAATAAAGATCGCTTATGTGATGCTTGTCAAATGGGTAAACAAGTTAAATCATCTTTTAAGAAGAAGCTTCATCTATCGACCTCTCGAATACTTGAATTACTACATTTAGATCTGTTTGGTCCTATTCAAATCATGAGCGTTAGTGGTAAAAAGTATTCACTAGTAATAGTTGATGATTTTTCACGCTATACATGGGTAGAATTTCTAGCATCTAAAGATGAAACTAGTGCCAAGCTCACCTCTCTAATTCGTCAACTACAAAACTCAAAAGATCTAAAAGTGACAAGAATTAGAAGTGATAGAGGAACTGAATTTACTAACCATATTGTTGAGAAATTTTGTAAAGACTTTGGAATATTTCATGAGTATTCAGCACCTAGAACACCTCAACAAAATGGAGTTGCTGAACGACGGAACAGAACGCTTAAAGAAGCCGCTAGGACTATGTTAGCCGAGTCTAAGATGCCTCAAAGGTTGTGGGCCGAAGCTATCAACACTACTTGCTACACTCAGAACCGGTGTATGATCAATAAGCAACATGAAAAGACTCCATATGAGTTATGGAAGGGACGTAAGCCGAATGTCTCATACTTTCATGTATTTGGTTCAAAATGTTTCATTCATAACAATGGTTCCCAAAGCTTAAAGACATTTGATCCTAAAGCAGATGAAGGAATCTTTCTAGGTTACGCCAAAAATGGAAAGAGCTTTCGCATCTTAAATAAAGTCAAATCGAAGGTTGAAGGATCCATTCATGTTGTGTTTGATGATGCTAACCAAGAACCGAGTAAGGTCAATATTAATGATGCAGGAATTGAAGATTTATCTCAACAAGCGTCACAAATCAATCTGTGTGATGATAGTGATATTGATGAAGATAATGAAATCATTGTATCTAATCCTAAGACTACTCGTAAAGACATCAACGATGACATTGCAAGAAACGCTGATGATCATGAAGGGAATGTTCATCAAGAGCAAATTCAAACTATAAACACTGAAGCGCCTACGCAAGGAATTGGGCAAGCGCCTGCACAGTTTAATCAAACGTTAGATCAATCTCTTAACTCGTTCCAACCAGACAGAAAATGGCTCAGAGACCATCCACCAGAACTAATTATTGGAGATATTGGAGCACCCGTTAGAACAAGAGCCGCTACAATAAATGAGGCCATGTTTGCAAGCTTCCTATCTCAAATGGAACCAAAGAAAGTGGATGAAGCGCTTAACGATCCAAGTTGGATAGAAGCCATGCAAGAAGAGCTAAACCAATTTGAAAGAAATGAGGTATGGACGCTAGTACCAAGACCAACCCACCAAGGGGTCATTGGAACTAGATGGGTCTATAGAAACAAAATGGATGAGAATGGGATTGTGATTAGAAACAAAGCCAGACTCGTAGCTCAGGGATACTGTTAAGAAGAGGGCATCGACTTTGATGAAACATACGCTCCAGTTGCCCGTCTTGAAGCAATCCGCATGTTTCTAGCGTTTGCAGCATTTAACAAATTTACAGTGTATCAAATGGACGTAAAGAGTGCATTTCTGAATGGTAAACTCCAAGAAGAAGTATATGTGGAGCAACCACCAGGATTCATCAACAACCATGGGAAAAACATGGTTTATAAATTGGACAAGGCACTCTATGGTCTTAAACAAGCACCACGAGCATGGTATGACACTCTTTCTATCTTCCTTATAGGTAAAGGCTTTTCAAAAGGCAGCGTTGACACACAAAATTACCCATAATGGAGATATTCTCCTAGTTCAAATTTATGTTGATGATATTATATTTGGATCTACCAATAAGCGTCTATGTGAGAAATTTTCGAAGATGATGCAAGATCAATTTGAAATGAGCATGATGGGTGAATTAACTTTCTTCCTAGGATTACAAGTTAAACAACTCCCTAATGGCATATTCATAAATCAAACCAAATATACTAGAGATATGATCAAGAAATTTGGTATGGAAAATGCATCACCTTCAAAAATTCCAATGAGCCAAACGCTTAAGCTAGATAGAGATGATAATGGAAAGAAAATTGATATCACTAACTATAGAGGTATTATTGGATCACTTCTTTATCTTACAGCTAGTAGACCTGATATTATGTTCTCAGTATGCATGTGTGCACGATTTCAAGCTGATCCTAGAGAATCACACTTAATTGCTGCTAAAAGGATCCTTAAGTACCTAAAAGGCACACAAAATGTGGGCTTATGGTATCCTAGGGATTCTCCTTTTGAACTAATTGGTTATTCAGATGCAGATTTTGCAGGATGCAAAATAGATAGAAAAAGTACTAGTGGAACATGTCAATTTCTAGGTGATAGACTAATTTCATGGCATAGTAAGAAGCAACAGTCCATCGCTACTTCCACCGCTGAAGCTGAGTATGTAGCCGCTGGAAGCTGTTGTGCACAGATCCTTTGGATGAGGCAACAACTTAGAGATTATGGAATAATCCTAGATCCAACTCCTATCCATTGTGACAATCAAAGCGCCTTAGCAATGACTCAAAATCCAGTTCTTCACTCTAGAACCAAACACATTGACATTCGCTATCACTTTCTACGTGACCACGTTCAAAAGAAAGATATCTCCATGCACTTCATTGGTACAGAAAAGCAACTGGCAGATATCTTCACCAAAGCGCTTAACGAACAACGTTTTCTCACTTTAAGAAGTGAACTAGGTATGATTGATCTAAATGCTTAATCATTCGAAACATCATACTTTTGTTAGGCATGAAATTTAGGGGGAATTCACTGTATGTTATGAAATTTATGGGGAACCTACATAGGGGGAACCTTAAAAGAGCTAACTATACTTAAGTGAATATGACCAAAAATGTTTTCCCTTGCATCGGTCATACGCACTTAGCACCATACACTTAAATCCTTTTGACGCTTATTACACAAATCTGTCTTAGCGTCTGCACTTCTTTCAAAATAAACTAAACGCTTAGCTTTATTCCCGGCTAAAGCACTTAGTAAAAAGACCCTTTAAAAGCAAGCGTACATTACCCTACGCTAAAACGAGAAAGTGGATTAGTCAATCAATGCAATTAATGCTGACTTGACATTCCTCACCCTTCGCTCAAGAAAACCCATGGGTACTCATCAAGTTTTTCAAAGATGGTTCAGCACATGTACACGCGTCAGTACAATTACCATGTATCTTAGACGAATACAACCAGCGCTGAATATTTTAAACCAAAAGTAAAACACTACTACCAAGACATAATGATAAGTACTGGGAAACTGTGTCCTCATACACATGAATAATTCTATATGTTACAATGACCGCTAAAGCACAAAATGTTACTTGAAAGAGAACCTCAAGATTCTCAAGCGTCCACATAACACTGAATTGTTTCAAGCGTCATTCTGAATAGGTCCGGACGCTTCAACAAATTTTTGGCGGGTATTTGAATAGTTGTTCAAATTATGGTTCCCGAACAGTTTTCATAAAGAACGTATCCGCTTTTCATGGGAACACGTATCACTCTCAGTATATCAAAAGTCTCTGTTTCAAATTTTTTAATCGGACTTCAAAATAGTATATGTGGAAGTTACTAAAAGAAACCGTGCCTATTTAATCTAAATTCACGTCCACAGTTATATTTTAATGGCTGAGATTTATATTCCTGCACGCGTCAACATCTCAAACACAAAGAACATTCAAATTGAAGTATCTCAGAAACACAAACACTCTTATACTCTATTACATTCGTGCAAGAAAAATTCTCTCTCTTTCTCAAAAACAAAAATTTTCATTCGTAATCTCTGTCTACTTCTCACTAATGGCACCCAAGAAAGCTACTGCTGGAACCACTGAAGTTGTTGTTAAGGTCACTGAAGGCCTTATAGTTGATTGGAAGTTTCTCTATGAAAACCCCCAAATTGATTTAACGGAAATGATGGATTCTGTAGCAGAGGCTGGGCTTCAGAAATTTCTCACAAAATACTCGTATATGTTTCCTGAAGAACTAGAATTCTTCTGGAGAAATGCTCGACTGTCTGACGATGAGACTTCCATCACTTGTTTGTTTCCTGTCTCCAAGAAGGAATCAAAGACGTTCACTCTCTCTGCGGCCTCTATTGCCCAGAATTTCTCTCTACCTAATGCTGGAGCCACTTTAGACACTATCACTGAAGAACAAATTCAAGAAGTCTAGACTCAGATTAGCGCTTACGATGATGTTCCATACAAACCATACTTTGAGAAGAAAGATATAGTGAACAGGTATCGAGTCTTGGCTGATTTCTGCAGTAAAAACATTGAATGCAGAGTGGGAACCTTCGACAAAATCAACCCAACCCAGTTTCAGATGATGACTGCCATCCTGCTCAAGATAAAAATCAACTGGAGCGCCTATATATTCAGCAGGTTCAGAGACAGTCTACGCACTTCAAACAGACCTTATGGTCTAGTTTTAAGTGATCTAATTTTTCGAGCAGAGTGCACCTCTTCAGCAGGAGTCACCGTGGCCAAGCATAAGTTCTATGGGCCAAGAATCATCAATAATCTCTTCAATCCACCCAAAGTTGGAGGTGCTGCTAAGCCTCTCTCTGAGCGCCAAGTTATCCGAGCAGCGTCAGATGAGGAGGCTGAGCGTCCAGATCAGGAGAAAGCCAAACGTAATGTGAAGCGTCCCACTGTCACAAAGAAACGGGCTCCTCGAAAGCCCAAGGCTCAACCTATCAAAAGCGATGAAGATGACGAGGATTCTATACCCCTCATTAGTCGGAAAGATCTGGAAAAGGTTCTCAAAAATATTGACTTTGAAGAACCTGCAGTTCCCGACTCTCGGAAACCGAAGACTCTCCCAACAGATCGGCTAATTGGCTTCTCACAACACTATTGCCCAGATGCCTTATTCTCCATCTGCCAAGCGCCCTCCAAAATCTTTCCCACTCATGTGCTGGATATCCTCGGGCCAATGTATATCAGGGCCCTGGATAGTCCTATCAGAACGTTCATTCAAGGTACTTATCTCCCCACTCTACATTTGAATGAACTTCTACAGATTGCTACGTATCCATATGCAGATGAGCCGTTTGCCAGCTTGGACTTTCGGTTTACGAACTTTAGCCATATAGAATCAGAGTTTACTGCAGCACCAGCTGACACGTTACCTGCTCCTGAGCGCTTATTAGAATTACCTCAAGCGCCTCATTTCCCCAGTCCAACTGAATCCGACTCTACTGCATCCACCGAGTCCAACACTGCCCCAGAGCTTCGAGGAACAGTATTTGATCCTACTTATCAAGTACCTATTGAATCTCTCAAACACACATCTCGTTTTAAGTCTCGAGTCAGCACTGCAATTCCCGACGCTCAACCGTCCATGACTGAATGCCTCACTCAAATACAGCAACTATCTACAGCTACTCAGGCAAGTCATGTGGCTTTAACCAATGATCTACAAGACCGGTTCACGGCTCTAGAGACCTCTCTCACAGACGCTAATCACGCTCAACTCCTGGTCATGAAAGAACATTTCGACCAGCGTCTAACCACTCTTGAGGCCTCTGTCGCTCAGATTGCTACTCAAGTCAGTCTTCTTACTCAGCATTTCATACAGACTGATGATGGCAATAAGGGGAAAAAGAAGGGAGAAAAGAGGAAATCGTCAACATCTAAAGATTAAGTTCCTCCTCCACCATCCAAGCGTCAACATATTGATACTTCTCTCACACTGAGTACAGAACCAAGGTATCCCTATCCCTCTTGGGTAACTACATCGGTTGAAGCGTCCAATAAGAAAGAAACTCCCAGAGTGCTCTATCCAACTCTTCCATTGCCTTCAAGAGCACTGCTTGAACAGTTTGACATTCCTCTTCTCAGAGCATCAATTCCAGAACCATCTGATCCAGCAGTATTAGCCATAGAAAGAAAAATGTCTGACTTCGACCAAACCTTCAGAATTTGCCTACGATACATAGGCATCAGTCCAGAGGAATGGGATAAACACTTCATTGCCTTTAAGGCACGACAAGTTCAAGAAAACAAGCACATAATCGGTAAAGATCATGCTGCGATGATGACGTTAGAAGATCAGATAACTGAAGCAATCCGTGCTGAAATGACTAAGAGATACAAGACCAAGTCACGATCTTGATTTTTTTTTTGTGCTTCTCTCTTTTTAGTTGTAAAATGCCTGTACTATGAAATATATATATAAAATGCATTTTACAGCTGAAACATCTCGTTAAAGCTGAAACTAACTTACTAACTTATGCTAACCTTCACTTTAGGTATCTAACGCTTGAACTAAATAAGTATTGCCATCATCAAAAATGGAAAATTGTTAGGAATTTCATATTATATGTTTTGATGATGACAAATAGGACTTCCTGTTAGACCCCGAAAAGTGTAAAAGCTTTCATAGAATGTTATGTATAAGTACCTGAAAGCTTATTTATCTTAGGCTTATAGTATTTATCTTTGTAGAATTCACTAAGTATGTGACACTAAATCACTTAGGAAAATTCTGGGTGAGTCTACCAAGTGATGAAGGTGAAGATCAAGCGTCTGAAGCTACAATAGATAAAGATATCTTGAAGCGTCCGTCAAACGCTTTAGGGATTATCCCAGTGCTCAAACTAAGAATGGATAACTCAGGCCGAATACTCAACATCAAGTGAAATGACGGAATTCTCAGTAAGACCATCAGGACAAGATTGAAGAGTAAGTGTCTGAAATAAAGAGAAGAAACTCAGGATCAATCCAAGCGTTTGTCCAATACACGAGAATAACTATTCTCTTCAGCAAGCGTCCAAAATGTTAAACCAACACAACCTACAAAGAACGTAACCTGAAAACTCAAACCCAAAAAACTATCCAAAGACTTAAAAATGCATGAATCAAACGGACGAATTATTTCCAACGGAAATAAGACAAGATGCATTAAAAGTCGGATAAGTGCTATTAAAATATAAGCACTATAACGTATGGGTAAGCCATTCTTTTGACCGAAACTGTCAGAAGTTATGAAACCAAGAACATGCCTAACTAATTAAGTATACCCAAAGTTAGAAATGTCTGAACTCAAGGAATGTTTGGGGAAACGAGACTCCAACCGTGTCAAACGGACAAAAACCACCAATATCTTATAAATAGCTCCTTCAACAAACAAGTAAACAGACACACAAAAAGCAAAAAAAATTACCTACTTTGTTAAAGGAAAAGCTTACTGAAAATCATAGCCAAATATCCATATAAGCTTTTCACAAATATTCCAGAGACAGTCACCCATATCTCAAATCTCTTTTTAAGAAGAACCTATACTACCATTGAGATATCCCCAAGTTGTTTGAACTTTCCAAAAACAAACAAACCCGTGACCAAAACCATCAACACCTTTCATCTGAGTGAGAAAGCTAGTTGACTTGCAAGCAATATTTTTGTGTAAAAGAAGCTTGTTGAAGTTGATCTCTATTGGAGCTGAAATCTGTGTGACCAAGGAGTTCCGAGATCAATAGTAACTTGCACCATTTCTGAGTGAAAGAAGCAAGGGGATAGAAGGTCTTTAGTGGAGCTGAAATCTGTGTGACCAAGGAGTTCCGAGATCATATCCAATCTCCCTCTATCTTGTAGAAGTCTCTGTGTGACTCTTCGATAATCATCATAGTGGAAAAACCTCCCTGATAAAAGGAGAAGAAGGACGTAGCTGGGATTACATCACCCAGTGAACCTTACAAATATCTTGTGTCATTTACCTCTTTAAGCATTCATTGTTTACTGATTTACTATTCATATTGCATACATTCTGATAAAGTCTTAAAATAACTAAGCGACTACTTTCGATTAATTAACCGAACGCTAAGCTATAAAATACTTCCGCTGTGCTAACTCTGATTTAGTGACTAAACTCTGCCCTACTTTGGTAAGCGTTGAAATCACCGAGTCTAAGTTAACGTTTCTCAAGCGCCACATCCAGCGCTTAAACTTGTCAAGCGTTCAAATACTTCAAAGTGATACGAATTTTTAAGAAGTCAAAAAAGACTTCAGGGTCTATTCAACCCCCCCCCCCTTCTAGACCCTTTCGTATACCACTTGGGACCAACACAAGGTTTGGACGCTAGTACCAAGACCAACTCACCAAGGAGTTATTGGAACGAGATGGGTTTTTAGGAACAAAATGGATGAAGATGGCATTGTTATAAGAAATAAAGCTAGATTAGTCGCTCAGGGTTATTGTCAAGAAGAGGATATTGACTTTGATGAAACGTATGCCCCAGTAGCCCGTCTTGAAGCAATTAGGATGTTCCTAGCGTTTGCTGCATTCAACAAGTTCACAGTATACCAAATGGACGTGAAGAGTGCATTCTTGAATGGTAAACTCCAAGAAGAAGTCTATGTGGAGCAACCACCAGGATTCATCAACAACCATGGCAAAAGTATGGTCTACAAACTGGATAAGGCACTCTATGGCCTTAAACAAGCACCAAGAGCATGGTATGACACTCTCTCTATCTTCCTTATAGGTAAAGGCTTTTCAAAAGGCAGCGTTGACACAACGTTATTTAAAATTACCTATAATGAAGATATTCTCTTAGTCCAAATCTATGTTGATGATATTATATTTGGTTCTACTAATAAGCGACTGTGTGAGAAATTTTCGAAAATGATGCAAGATCAATTTGAAATGAGCATGATGGGTGAATTAACTTTCTTCTTAGGATTACAAGTTAAGCAACTCCCTAATGGAATATTTATAAACCAAGCTAAATATACTAGAGATATGATTAAGAAATTTGGTATGGAAAATGCATCATCTTCAAAAATTCCAATGAGCCAGACGCTTAAGTTAGATAAAGATGAAAGTGGGAAGAAAATTGATATCATTAACTATAGGGGTATTATTGGATCACTTCTTTATCTTACCGCTAGTAGACCTGATATTATGTTTTCGGTATGCATGTGTGCACGTTTTCAATCTGATCCTAGAGAATCACACTTAATTGCTACCAAAAAGATCCTTAAGTACCTAAAAGGCACACAAAATGTGGGCTTATGGTATCTACAGGATTCTTCTTTTGAACTAATTGGTTATTCAGATGCAGATTTTGCAAGATGCAAAATAGATAGAAAAAGTACTAGTGGTACATGTCAATTTCTAGGTGATAGACTAGTTTCGTGGCATAGTAAGAAACAACAATCCATAGCGACTTCTACCGCTGAGGCAGAATATGTAGCCGCTGGAAGCTGTTGTGCACAAATCCTTTGGATGAGGCAACAACTTAGAGATTATGGAATAATCCTAGGTCCTACCCCAATCCATTGTGATAACCAAAGTGCTTTAGCTATGACCCAAAATCCTGTTCTTCATTCTAGAACCAAACACATTGACATTAGATACCATTTCTTGCGTGACCATGTTCAAAAGAAAGATATCTCCATGCACTTCATTGGAACTGACAAACAACTGGCAGATATCTTCACAAAAGCGCTCAACGAACAACGCTTTCTCACTTTGAGAAGTGAATTAGGTATGATCGATTTAAACGCTTAAATCATAAAGCATCATATTTAATAGGCATATAATTTAAGGGGAATCCACTTTACGTTTATGTCTAAAGCGTTTATCAAAATTTGAAATGAGTCATCAACTTTAGGGGGAACTCTAAAATTGTACTTACTTCAATGTATCAAGCGACTCTGATAAAAAAAATTGACTTTCAAAATCTTAAGCATTGATCACTAGCTCTTATCTTTTATGCATGACAAAATCAATCTCTAATAATGTTGTCTCTCATAAATCCAAGCGATTGATTCATTTATTGAAATATTTTATGAAAAGACTTCAGCGTTGAAAGGATTCCCACTTTAACGCTAAGTAACTCGATTTAAAAAAAAATTCATGCATAGTTTTCATCGCTAAAGATAACGTGTGGATAAGTCCAAAAGATCAGATTTGACAACTACCCACACGTGCCTATCAAATCGAACTGACGGTTATGATTCTTATCTAAACCGAGGCGGTTCAGTGATTGCATGAGTCTGAGTAAGTGTCAGAACACTATCAGGCGCGTGCACTTCACGCTGAAAATTTCAAATTTTTTCAAACTGTTTCAAATTAACTGCGGATCCGAAAAATGTTATAGTACCCTACTTTACCACACTTTTTGACATCCGAAATTAAATGTACACGGTTCAGATTCCTTTTGTCATTAACCTCTGAACACGTGTCATTCATCTGTCAATTGAGGAGTTACTTTCACCTTCTATTTAAACTCACCAAGACTTTTACAGAAAACCTTTATCACTTCCAATCTTTCCTACTGTAAAAGCTTTTTCTCTCCAAAGGCAAAAACTCCTCTGTTTTCTTCAAAAGCTTCAACTTTCAGCAATGGCACCCAAAGTTTCAAAATCTTCCAAGACAGCACCTAAACCAGTTACAGTTAACGCCGGATTTTTGGTTAACTGGGACTATCTTTTTGATAACCAGAACTTCCCTCTTCGAACGATTCTTCCACTCGTTCAAGAATCTGGTTTGAAAGACATGCTTACTACTACTTTCAACTACTTTGAAGAAGAATCTCTCCACTTTTTCTCCAATGGTCAAATTTCTGAAGACGGAAATTCCATATCCTGCGTCTTCCCCTCTGCAAAAGAGACCTTTGTCCTCACTCCTTCTCTGGTTTCTTCATTACTTGTTCTGCCTAATACTGGCATTGAGGTAGAACGTGCAAATCTCGGCGATGCTACCAAAGTTTGGGACTTGATAAAGAAAGAAGATGTTCACAACGCCTACGAGCCCAACTTCAAGAAGAACGATATGAAAGGCGAATATGTCATCCTCGCTGACATATGTTCAAAGATTATTGAATGCAAAAAAGGGACGTTCGATAAAATCACTAACATTCAATACAAGATGATGGTTGCCATCCTGACCAAGTTAAAAGTTAACTGGTCTCTTTACGTGTTCAATCGCTTTAAAGCAGCAATGGCTAAGTCTGTTAATCCCAAGCCTTACGGGATTTTGCTAAGTCGTATTCTCTGCTCTAGCGGATATACGCAAGCTTCTGGGAAAAAGATCCCAGCGACCAAGTTTTATGGCAAGAAAATGATAAGCGAGCTTCTTAACTCGCGGAAACCTGGCGGAGCAGCGGTTCCAAAAGATAAGCGTGTTGTTCGCAGTGATGATGAAGATCAAGCGTCTTCTTCATCATCATCATCAGAAGAAGTGGTGGTCAAGCGACCTAAGAGAAAGATCATTCTCAAAGTCGCTGAGCCATCCAAGCCCGCAAAGAAGCAAAAGCCTGAACTGAAGAAGAAGAAGCCGGAACCCAAAAAGAAACAAAAGATCCCTTCTCCTTCTCCCTCGCCTAAGTTTCCTTCTCCTCCTCCAGCGTTTTTCTTTTCCGTTCCTGAGGAAGAAGAGACAACAGTGGAAGAAGAAGTACCGCTTGCACGAAGGCGTACTCCTACTCCCACTCTCGCAGTATCTTCTAGCGCTCCCACAAATCCAGCGCTTAGAGAGTCAGCGAGTGCTTCCGTTTTTGACGCTGTTCCCGAAATCAGCTCAGATCCTCAAGCCGTTTCTCCATCTGAAAGGCTTCCCAATGTTCAGGGTAAGTATTTGCTAAGCAAATTAGTCTATCCTTTCCTCGTTAGTTTCCTAAGTCTCTAACGCTAGGATAAAAACAAAAATTTCTCTCAGCGCCAAGTGAAGCAGATATTCATTATGTTCTCAACACGCTTGAAGAACTAAATATCCCTATTCGTGCTGATCCAATAACTTCTTTTATCGATTTAGAACTTGTCCAAGAAACAGATCAAGCGACTAAGACAGTCGATGATAGTCCTCAGGGTAAGCGATGTAGTATTTTCTTTGTAAATTTCTACACAGTAGGAATTTTTGCTTGCTTTTCTCAATCGCTTACATGTGTCAGCTCATGACGGAGCTCATGATGAACCAATCGCTGAAGCCCCTCCTCTCTCAGAGATTCCAGTTGAACTAGACGTGGACATGGCAACTGTTGTGAATATTGCTAAAGACGCATCCCAAGTTCTTCCTGACGCTGAAAGCTCATCAGCGAGTGAAGCAACTTTAAATGCTGAGCGGTCGATAGAAGTGGCCCCCATTCCAACAGAAGCTATTGCCCTTGTTCCTACGCCAACCGGACCTCCTCCTCGTGTCATTGATTTCTTCCCGCGCGGATATCATCCAGACGTCGAATTTTATTATGCCGCCAGAGAACGTGACGCTCAAATGCTTGCCGAGTTGGAAATAAATTTTCAAACCACTCTCCATCGGCCCGATATGTCCAACAACAAGAAATTTGAGTTTTTCGAGCGTATTGCAGATCTAGGACATATATGTCTTAGAGCGACTTCAATCTCGCCTTGAGTACATTCGTCGTCCAGTGTTCAATAGAGCTGACCTTGATCAACAGCGATTCACTCTAACCGGTCGCTCGGACGAGTCCTTTTATCCTCTGCGCCCAAGCAAGATTGTTTTCAAGAACCCACACATGGGTGACTGGAACAAAAATCCTGATGAGGAAGATCTCAATAAGATAGGATATTCTGCTCTCCCCTCCGTTGTCAAGTCTCCCCAGAACGCTCTCTCTCCTAATCCACTCAAACTCTGGAAAGGCAAAGGCTCGCTTGTTGCGGAGCGCCCAAATCTGGTCAACTCGTGGATTGAAGATGAGGCTCGTGAATATCTTGCCATATTATGGGCTGAAGACTATGATGATGAAACGGAACGCTTCGAGAAATTCTTAGCAGCTAGAAAAGAGCAAAACAAAGCGAACAAACTTGGAAAACGATGGATGATGGATACAGCCAAATGGGCTGAAGAGTTCGTTCTTCACTTCTACACCCTTGATGAACTCGTCAAATATCCATTCCTGTTTAATTTTGGAATAGAATACAGACGCCGAGGATTTGCCACCTTTTTGCTTCAACAGCGTCAGATAATTGCCGGGAATGTTAGTTTGCCACGATACAGATAGCCAATCGAAAGCTACATTCGCCAGCAGCTCGCCTTATTCAGCCAGGGCGGACGCTACGTTTTGCATCCTCGTGCAGACTTTGTTCAACGAATCTTCCCTGACCTCAACGAAGACGCTTCGTCAAGTAAACAACCAGTTCTTCCAGGCCAGAGTCAGATTCGTGTTGACACTTCAACAGAACACGCTGAGTTTGCTGAGTTCCACCGAGATATGAGAGGAGTGATAGAAAATGTCCAAGCGTTGGATACAAGTTTCAATCACTATTCAAGGTTAAACGATTTCCGAGGATATACTCTCCACCCTGTGCTCTTCAGTGAACAGAATATTCAAGTGGCCAAGATGATCTCGCTGATTAGGCCAGTGGACCAAGAAGCAGCTCAAGCGTTCATGCCGTTGATTTTGGACTTTTTCAACAAATATACATCAGGGATTGCTTTACCAGAAGGTGTGCAACTTGCACTAAGTACTGACGAGCGCAAAGACGCTATATTCTTTATCCCGCAATCTAGCTTGATCAGTCCCCGGCATGTGATGGAAGCCCTTGGCCCCCTCTGGGTTATTGGCATTAGAGAACCTTCTCCTCCCTCAATCCAAATTCTGGAAGAAGATTCTGCTCCTACTGCGGAAGTCGCTCATCTTCCTGAGGCTTCCTTGCTAGATTCTTCTAGCGCCCCAGTAGTCGAGCCCCCAGCGATTGCTGATTCTACCTTGGATCACGCAATTGAAGAAGTGCACGCTGAAATTGCTCAAGCGCCTGTAGAACCTCTCCTAAGAGATAAAACCAAAGGCAAGGCTGCAGTTTCAAGTTCTTACGGACTTCTCCCGTCCCCAGAGCGTCCTTCTTCGGATTCAGATTCAGACAGTGATTTAGAGGCCTAAGATTTCAGAAAGGCTGTACGGAACTCGCTTCACCACATCGAAGGTTCCTGCTCCAAGCTTTCTGAAGCCGCTGACAGACAGACTCGCTTAATGTCTGATACGTGAAGCCGTGACATTGCCAACGCTTCAAATTACAGCACCATTGCTCTCATGGAAAGCATGTCCCCTCTTATCGCTGAGCTCTCCTCTGAATTCAATCGTCACCTTGCTCAGAGCGCTTCGGCTGATGCGGACAGACACGCTTCATCCGATGCCGTCGCTCAGAGTGTCGCCCAACAGATTGCTCTTCTAGTCGAAGAAGTTAGACTTTTGCGCCGCGATGTCACTGATCTAAAATTGTCCCTTGATGAAGTCAAGAAGGGGGAAAGTAAAGAAAAGACCAAAGCGATTTCTAAGACGGATAATAAACATTGGCGTTCGATGTTCGATGAACTGGTAAGCATTAAGAGAATGCTATCCAAGAAACGAAAACCAAGGTATTATCTCGGAAAATACGCTCTTCCCCAGTTGGACCCCGATTTCTTAGAGAGTATGGGATTTCATGCTTATGCCGGACCGCTACAACGACCTGTAAATTGGAGACCGTCAAATGACCGTCAAAGAGATATATATTATGATCTGATTCGAGAACTTGGCATTCCACCAAGGGATTGGACGGAAAGGTTGTTAGAGCTAAATGAAAGCGCCAGACTCCGCAGGCATGACTATGATGAAGTCCAGCATACAACTATGATCGACTCTTAAAAGAACTAGCGTTAGAAGTTCTTCAAGGCGAAGAAAGAGCAAAGCGACAGAAGAAATAAATGTTTTGCGTATTTTATTTCTTTCTTATTCTTTTCAGTATAAATCATGTATGCTTCATTTCAATATATATGAATGATTTATTGCTGAAACAACTTGTTGAAGCCAACCTAACTTTAACTAACATTACTAACCTTTCAAACGCTGACTTATTTTCCTGTGGGCCTTTTCTTTTTTAACTCTTAAAAATTATAAAAGAGTTACAAGTCTTGACATCATCAAAAAGGGGGAAATTGTTAGGAAATTTCATGTTAGATGTTTTGATGATGACAAGATAGGATTCAATGTTAGACCCCAAATAAAATGTAAGTTTATGCTTTCATAGATCATTGTATAAAGCGTTTAAAGAGTTTGTAATTTTGTTTAGGCTTGTAATTTTTATCCTCATAGATTTTAGACTAAGTCTTAGCGACTTAATCAATAATAGAATTCTAGGTAAGTCTATTTGAGAAGAAGTTGAAGACCAGCGTCTGAAGTGAACCGAAGATGAAGATTCCTTCTTAGCGCCTGTCAAACGCTAAGAGACCGCAGTTCAGGATTCATGAATCAAGCGTTCAAATACTCAAGCGACTTATAGAAGATTCACCTGAAATGAATCCTCAAGTCATAAAGGACTTAAGTTCAATCATTCAACGGACATTTATTTCCAACGGGAAATAAATTCAAATTGCATTAAATGCCTGATAAGAGCATTAAATGTGATAAGCTACTGTGACTTGCGGACAAGCCTCCTTTTGACCACACTGTCAGAACTTTCAGAGTTTTAGCTGCTCCCGTCCAATCGGTTCCAGCGAATTTTCAGGAATGTCAGATTTTAGGTACAATCACGCGCTACGTGAAAGGCACGCTCCTACATGTGTCCAACAGACAGATCCCAAGAAATTGCCTATAAATACCTTACTCCAGAAAATCAAAATATGTAGAACAACATCAAGAATATACGAGAAATTATTGCCATAAATCCTACGTACATTCTTTCTGGAAAAAGCTTAGAAATTTCATAGCCAAAACCTTTCAAGCTTTCCATCTACAGACAGTCACAAATATCTCAAATATCTTCCAAAGAAGAAATCCAAACTCCAACTGAGATATTCCAAGTTGTTTGATCTTCTTTAAAACAAACAAAACCCTAGTGATAAACCTCAACCTTTCATCTGAGTGAGAAAAGTTGTTGAAACCTTTCAGGCAGTATTTCTGAGTGAGAGAAGCTTGAAGAAGACGATCTTCATTGGTGCTGAAGTCTGTGTGATCAAGGAGCCCAAGATCATTTTCATCCATTACTATTTTGTAGAAGTTTCTGTGTGATCCTTTGATAATCATCATAGTAATTTCCTCCAAGTGAAAAAGGAGAAGAAGGACGTAGCTGGGATTACATCACCCAGTGAACCTTACAAATTATTGTGTCATTTATTTTATTGTCTTATATTATTCACTTCATATTATTCTGAAAAAGACAAGTAAAATTGCAAAGCGATTAATTCAACTAAAAGAACGCTAAACATTATTTCCGCTGTGCTAACCCTGATTAAGCGATCTAAGCGTTGCCCTACTTTGGTAAACTGCAAATATCACTAAGTCTAAGTTAACTATTCTGAAGCGTCTGACCCAAGCGCTCAGTTTTTCCAAGCGTTCAAATTTCTAAAGTGATACGAAAATTTTGTGAAGTCGAAAAAGACTTCAGGGTCTATTCAACCCCCCCTCCCCTTCTAGACCCTTTCGTATGCCACTTGGGACCACCAGCTGTGACTTGTGAGCTTCTGGCACACACATGCGGTAATAGTCTTCCAAATACGGATACATAGCTCGAGCTATGCCTTGATTGCGTTCAAGTAGGGAGAGAACATAGGCATAATGATCGCTTACTTCCTATTTGATAGAAGGTAGAAATGGATAACCTTGGAAGTTTCGAATTCTCGAGCCATTTTGCTTCCGTAGATTTTCAGTGAAGATCTCGTCGAAATGAGGAATGGGAGGCATAGTCTTCATCATCAATCTGAAGTTGTCATCGCAGTGGCTTGGTGAGAAGTTCAAACAAGATGGTGATGAACTTCCACTGGTGGACGCTTAAGCGTTGTACTGGAGACGAGTGATGGAAAGCCTGTGCAACGCTTGTCGTAGAAATAGTTCTATCGGTTGATGAACTTTGGGTAACTAATCAGCAGGTCCAACTCTCTTCTGACGCTTCTCAAGGCAATACTTGGCAAACTGACGCTTCTTGCCATGCATGCTTATGCCAAATAGATGGGGAGCTTGAACTAACTCCGGAAAAGTATATTTATGGCCCACATACGCTTCAGCCCAATTTACCTCGGCCATATAGTAGTCTATTCCAGCATTGACCATAACACCTTCATGGTGGATATCTTAACGCCTTCATGGTGGATATCTCTGATAGATTCAAAGCGATATCTATCAGTCTGATAGTTGGCATTGCAGACGCTATCAAAGTATGCATCAACTTTAGTCTGGATCACATCTGTGAGAGATGCTAGACGCTCACCGGCATGAATTCCTTTATTCTTCCACAGTAGAAGTGGATTAACAGACTTCAAGTTCTCTTTACTGTTTGCTATGTGAGGAAAATGTGTATTGCCTTCTCTGTTTAAGACTGCTTCTGACGGATTGAGAAAGGTAGGATGAAATGGATCATACACACGGATGTTGTAGTCTCTGAGAGCAAAATCGATTGACCTGTTGTGCCCATAGTCTAGGTAATACGCCAGATCTGCATCACACTTAGGAGTTCTGCCTCCTTGTCGGTCTTGTTGAAGAATAAGAGAAGACGGTATCTGGCTAGGAGTTTTACCAAGTTGAACTGCCAGATAGTATTTCCTCTCAATTTATGTCAACTCAGTGTTGAACACTATATCCCTGATTGATTGTCAATGTCAATCAGCGCAGCTACCCCATTTTTAGCATTAATGTATCTTTCTTCATTATATCCTGCTGGAATGAAGTCTTCTTCGAGCGCTGGGGGCATATATTTGATTAAATGATCAATCGTCTTTAGTGGGTCCAGCTTGAAGAAGTGCCTTAGCTTTATAACATCCACAACAACGCTCTAACCTTCTGAGTGTGCCTCAGTTATAGCTGGAATAAGAGTTGATACTTGAACCTATTTGAGAGCAGGTTTTTCTCCTTCAATTGCAGCAGCTTCTGCGGCAACATCTTTGGCAATAGCCACAATATTTGTCATCTCAACATCCAGATGGACGTCTGTTGATGCTTCAGCGGTAGCTGGAACTAAAGCTGTAACACAAGAACTATCCTCTATAAGAGTAGGATCTTCTACAGATGTAGGAATAGAAATGCTGTGGGAAGAAATAAACTTACCCTCAGAACTTGTCTCAACAGCAGTAACTTGAGTGCTTGGCTCAACCGTCTCAGGCTTTTCAGGAACAGGAGCAGCTTAACACTTGCTTGTCCTGGAACGCTTGAAATCTTCTTCACGTTGACTCCTTCAACGAGTTTAAGCGTTTGAGCGGGAGGAGCGGCAGCTGGTTCCTAAAAGTCAATTTGTTTAATAATGCCTTCTAGCTTTCTCTGCTTGATCAAAGGGATCTTGCCCTCTACATCCTCATCAGTTTCCTCATCATCTTTTTGAGGAGAAAGAATGACTTGAGTCTTGGGCTTTCTGGGAGCCCTTTTCTATGTAACAGCCAGACGCTTCACGGCTTCTTCAAGAACTGGACGCTCAGCTTCTTCGTCTGACACTTCACGTGCTTCCAGACGCTCAGATAGTGGTCTAGCAGCACCACCAACCTTGGGAGGATTGAAGAGATTGGTCAGGATCCTTTTCCCAGAAGCTTGGCCTTATTCAAAGGTTGACCAGAAGAGTAGACACAGTCTGATCGATACAATAGATCTCTCAAAATAAGCCCATAGGGTTTATTTAGGGCGCTTAAACAGTCCCGAAATGTTCTAAATACATACTCACTCTAGTTGATCTTGAGGTTGAGGAGTATCGCCGTCATCATCTAAAATTGCATTGGGTTCACTTTATCAAAGGTACCCACTCTGTATTCTATGATCTTGCTGCAGAAATTAGCCATCAGTCGGTATTTGGACACTAAATCTTTCTTTTCAAAGTGTTGTTTGTAGGGTACACCGTCATAAGCACTCATAGTCGTCCATGCTTCCTTGATTTGTTCCAAAGTGACACTGTCCAATGCCTCACCCTCATTTGGGAGATTGAAGTTCTTGGCAATGGAGGCAGCAGACAAAATGAATTCCTTGGGTGGCTCCTTCTTGGATAGAGGAATTAGACAAGAGATAGACTTCTTCTCCGCAGAGAGTTTAGCAGTCTTCCAGAAGATGTTGACTTCCATCGAGAACAAATAGGAGTATTGAGTCAAGAATGTTTTGAGCCCAGCCTTGGTTACCAGGTCCATCATATCAGTTAGGTTGATCTGAGGTTGTTCATAATGAAATTTCCAGTCGACAACAAGGCCTTCAGTAACCTTGATGGTAGGCTCGGCAGAAGTAGAAGTAGATTTCTTCGGTGCCATTTTAGTAAAAATGAACTGAGATTTTATTTTGCTGAGAGAGAGAGAGAGAGAGTAAAGTAAATAATTTTCAGCAAAAATTGTGTTTTAAATGACACAGAAGAGTAATTTTGAAACTTGTGTTCTCTCGTCGCAATAAGATGTAGATACGTGTATAGTAGTGTTAACTGCGGACGCGAGTTTTGTGTAGAAGAGAGAAGTTACATTTGGTAACTCCCATATATAAAGATTTGACATCCGAGTTAAAGTTTAAAAACATTTGGGATTTTCAGAGTGTAGCACACGCGCCTGATGGTACACTGCCACATATACAGACACATACTATCTCTGAACCGTCATTTTGAAAAGTTTTGATTACCCGCCAGTTTGATGTGATAGAAGCGTGTAGATAGAGTACAACATAGACTATTGAGTTTATCCACTACTTCAAGAAGCGTGTAAAATTTATGCATGAGTTTTATAAACAATTTTATATTAAGTGTTGAGTGGGATATGTTCAACGCTTAACATGTATTACTTGTAAAAATTTATATTGACGCTTGAGATCAAAATCATTTTATACTTGAGCGTCCAACATATTGTGCATAAATAATTCTGAGCGTTGATGATCATGCATATGAAAATTTTTTATCATTGACGCTTGGAATATGTTCCAACTACAATTTTAAGGTTCCCCCGAAATTTGATAACTTGTGACAACTTTTCAAAGATCTTTTGGACATAAATAAGGTGGATTCTCCCTAAATTATATATCTAATGAAATATGATGCATGATGATTAAGCATTTAAATCGATCATACCTAGTTCACTTCTCAAAGTGAGAAAACGTTGTTCATTGAGAGCTTTGGTGAAGATATCCGCCAATTGTTTGTCAGATCCAATAAAGTACATGGAGATATCTTTCTTTTGAACATGATCACGAAGAAAATGGTATCTAATGTCAATATGTTTGGTTCTGGAATGCAGAACAGGGTTTTGAGTCATGGCTAGAGCGCTTTGGTTATCACAATGAATGGGGGTTGGACCTAGGATTATACCATAATCTCTAAGTTGTTGCCTCATCCATAACACTTGTGCACAACAATTTCCTGCAGCTACATACTCAGCTTCGGTTGTGGAGGTAGCTATCGATTGTTGTTTCTTACTATGCCATGAAACTAACCTATCACCTAGAAATTGACACGTACCACTATTACTCTTACGATCTATTTTGCAACCTGCAAAATCTGCATCTGAGTAACCAATTAGTTCAAAAGAAGAATCCTTAGGATACCATAAGACCACATTTTGTGTGCCTTTTAGGTATTTAAGGATCTTCTTGGCAGTAATAAGATGTGACTCTTTAGGATCAGCTTGAAATCGTGCACAGATGCATACCGAAAACATGATCAGGTCTACTAGCAATAAGATAAAGAAGTGATCCAATGATACCTCTATAATTAGTGATATCAACTTTCTTCCCACTTTCATCTTTATCTAACTTAAGCGTTTGGCTCATTGGAATTTTTGAATATGATGCATTTTCCATACCAAATTTCTTAATCATATCACGTGTGTATTTAGCTTGGTTTATAAATATGCCATTAGGGAGTTGTTTAACTTGTAATACTAAGAAGAAAGTTAATTCACCCATCATGCTCATTCAAATTGTTCTTGCATCATTTTCGAGAATTTCTCACACAGACGCTTGTTAGTAGAACCAAATATAATATCATTAACATAAATTTGGACTAAGAGAATATCTTCGTCATTGGTAATTTTAAATAACGTTGTATCAACGCTGCCTTTTGAAAAGCCTTTGCCAATAAGGAAAACAGAGAGAGTGTCATACCATGCTCGGGGTGCTTGCTTAAGCCCATAAAGTGCTTTATCTAACTTGTAGACCATACCCTTACCATGGTTCTTGATGAATCCTGGTGGTTGTTCCACATATACCTCTTCTTGGATTTTACCATTCAGGAAAGCACTCTTCACGTCCATTTGATACACAGTAAACTTGTTGAACGCTGCATACACTAGAAACATGCGGATTGCTTCAAGACGGGTGACAGGAGCATATGTCTCATCAAAGTCAATACCCTCTTCTTGGCAATATCCTTGAGCTACGAGTCTGGCCTTGTTCCTTATCACAATGCCATTCTCATCCATCTTGTTTCTATAGACCCATCTAGTTCCAATAACTGCTTGGTGAGTTGGTCTTGGTACTAGCGTCCAAACCTTACTATGCTCAAACTGATGAAGCTCTTCTTGCATAGCTTCAATCCAACTTGGATCGCTTAGTGCTTCATCCACTTTCTTAGGTTCCATTTGAGATAGAAAGCTTGCGAACATAGCCTCATTAAATGTAGCGGCTCTAGTCCTAACAGGCGCTTCAATATCTCCAATAATCTGCTCAGGTGGATGATCACGCAGCTATAGTCTATCTGGTTGGAAAGGGTTAAGAGGTTGAACAGACGCTTGACGATTAGACGCTTGACTACCCTCTTGCATAGGGGCTTCAAGTTCACTGATTCTTGTTTGCTCTCGATGATCACTCTTTTCATGATTATCAGTAGATCTTGCATTGTTATCCGAAATAATCCCACGAGTAATCTTAGGAGGTGGCACTGAGATCTCATCATCGTCGTCACTATCTTCATCACTGGTAATCTTAGACGCTTGATGACATAGATCTTCAACTCCTACATTATTTATATTAACCTTACTCAGTTCTTGGTTAGCATCATCGAAAGCAACATGAATAGATTCCTCAACCATTGATTTGATCTTGTTTAAGATGTGAAAATTCTTTCCATTCTTGGCGTAGCCTAGAAAGATTCTCTCATCCGCTTTAGGATCAAATGTCTTTAGGCTTTGGGATCCATTGTTATGGATAAAACATTTAGAACCAAAGACGTGAAAGTATGAGATATTTGGCTTACGTCTTTTCCATAGTTCGTATGGAGTTTTCCCATGCTGTTTGTTGATCATGCAACGGTTTTGAGTGTAACAAGTAGTGTTGATTGCTTCGGCCTAAAACCTAGGAGTGAGCTTAGACTCTGCTAACATTGTCCTGGCAGCTTCCTTGAGCGTTCCGTTCCGGCGCTCAGCAACACCATTCTGTTGGGGAGTTCTGGGAGCTGAATACTCATGATGTATTCCATTCTCTGCACAAAACTTTTCAACAACCTTGTTAGTAAACTCAGTACCGTGATTGCTTCTTATTCTTGCAACCTTAAGATTTTTCAATGTTTGAAGTTGCTGAATAAGTGTTGTTAACTTGTCACATGTTTCATCTTTGGATAAAAGAAATTCCACCCAAGTAAATCGAGAGAAATCATCCACTATCACCAAAGTATACTTTTTACCGCTCACACTAATTGTTTGAACAGGTCCAAACAGATCCATGTGAAATAGTTCAAGTATTCTAGAGGTAGATAGATGAATTTTTCTCTTAAAAGATGATTTAACTTGTTTTCCCATTTGACAAGCGTCACAAAGGCGATCCTAGTGAAATAGTCCTTTTGGTAATCCCTCTACAAGATTTAGATTTATAAGCTAAGAGATTGTCTTAAAGTTGAGGTGATTTATTTTTCTATGTCATAACTAACCCGTTTTAGATTCATTTTTAGCAACAAAACATGTTGGGTTGTTATCAAGTGTTGAACCCCAATCTACCAAATATACATTATTTGTTCTTTTACCTTTTAATTTAGTAAACTTAGTCTTAGCATCATTTATATAGCAACAGTCGCTTGAGAATATGACTTCAAAGCCTTTATCACAAAATTGACTTATGCTTAATAAATTGTGTTAGGAATTTCATGTTAGATATTTTGATGATGACAATTAGGATTCCATGTTAGACCCCAAGAAATGTAAGTATAAAAGCTTTCATAGAACAAATGTATAAGCGCCTGAAAGCTTGTTTATTTTATTAGGCTTGTATTTTTATCTTTATAGATTTTAGACTAAGGATGTGATACTAAATCACTAGAAGAGTTCTGTGTGAGTCTACCAAGTGATGAAGTTGAAGATCAAGCGTCTGAAGGAACAGTAAAGATAAAGATTAGTCTCAAGCGTCCGTCAAGCGCTAAAAGACTGTCCCAGGTTATGAAACCAGCGCTCAAGATTTATTATGAACTTTAGACCAAGTACTTAACACTAAGTCAATGATAGAATTCTGAGTGAATCTATCAAAGATAAAGTGAAAGGTCAAGCATCTAAAAGTCGGGCAAAGATACTGACTCTTTTCAAGCATCTGTTTAGCACATAGAAGACTGCTTTCAAAAAGCCCAACATCCAAAAGCTTAAGCGTCCAGTTCTCAAAGCGTAACCTGAAGACTTAAGTCCAATTTATTAAAGACTTAAAAATGCATGAATCAACGGTAATTATTTCCAAACGGAAATAAGACAAGATGCATCAAAAGTCGGATAAGTGCTATTAAAATATAAGCACTACAACTTATGGGGAAGCCATTTATTTGACCAAGACTGTCAGAGTTATGAAACTAAGAACATGCCTAACTAATTAAAAAATACCCAAAGTTAGGAATGTCAGAACTCATGGAATGTTTAAGGAAACGAGATCCCAACCGTGTCCAACGGACAAAAACCGCAAATAACCTATAAATAGCCCTTTCAACAAAAAATAAAAAAACAGAGCAAGTGACACATAAAAGAGATATACCTGAATATATTAGTGTGAATAAAGTCACAATCTCTTGTATATACAAAAAGACACAAGAAAAGAATACAAACTTTGTTGAAAGAAAAGCCTACAAAATCCATAGCTAAATATCCTTATAAGCTTTTCACAAATATTCCAGAAACAGTCAACTATATCTCAAACCCTTTTTGAAGACCCTACACTACTATTGAGATATCTTCAAGTTGTTTGAACTTTCCAAAAACAAACAAACCCGTTATATAAACCCTCATCATCTTTCATCTGAGTGAGAAAGCTTGTTGATTTACAAGCAATATTTTTGTGTAAAAGAAGCTTGTGGAAGAAGATCTCTATTGAAGCTGAAATCTGTGTGACCAAGGAGTTCCGGAATCAAGCGTAACTTGCATTATTTCTGAGTGGAAGAAGCAAGGGGATAGAAGGTCTTTATTGGAGCTGAAATTTGTGTGACCAAGGAGTTTCAAGATCATATCCAATCTCCCTCTATTTTGTAGAAGTCTCTGTGTGACTCTTCGATAATCATCATAGTGGAAAACCTCCCTGATAAAAGGAGAAGAAGGACGTAGCTGGGATTACATCACCCAGTGAACCTTACAAATATCTTGTGTCATTTACTGCTTTAACTATTTACTGTTTTATTGCTTTACTATTCATATTACATATACTTTGATAAAGTTTTAAAACACCTATGCGACTACTTTTGATTAACAAACCGAACGCTAAGCTATAAAATACTTCCGCTGTGCTAACCCTGATTTAGTGACTAAACTCTGCCCTACTTTGGTAAGCGTTGAAATCACCGAGTCTAAGTTAACTTTCCTCAAGCGCCTGAAACTAGCGCTTAAGTCACCATCTTTCAAGCGCCGCACCCAGTGCTTAAAGCTTTCCGAGCGTTCAAATACTTCAAAGTGATACGAATTTTTAGAAGTCGAAAAAGACTTTAGGGTCTATTCACCCCCCCCCCTTCTAGACCCTTTCGTATACCACTTGGGACCAACAAGTGGTATCAGAGCGGTTGAAGTTGAAACCTAAGCGTTTCCAAGCGTAACTGCTTGTTTAGATCCATTTTTCTAAAAATAGTCGCTTTAAAATTACTTTAAACTTTTCATGGCATTTTCTAAAGTTCCCAAGTTGACCGAGTCAAATTATGATTCATGGAAGGTCAAAGCGTTTACTTATTTGTGTTCATGTGATGATGAAATGTGTGATATCATTTCAGATGGGCCAATCAAAATATACAAAGTTATCACCAGAGCGCCCGAAGCCACAGAAGAAACACCTGATGGTTATGTGGAGAAGCCCAAACAAGAATGGTCCACCGATGAGCGTCGACGAGCCAATCTAGACAATGTCGGTCGGAATGCTCTATACACAGCTATTGGTGACAATGACAACTTATTCAACAAAGTCAAATCATGCAATACAACTAAAGAGATTTGGGATAAGTTGGCTACTATTTGTGGTGGCTCAGCACAAATCAAGGAAAACAAATTATCAATTGCCAAAGAAAAGTTCAACAGCTTTAAGATGTTATCCAATGAGACGCTAGAACAATTAGACATGAGATTTACAGCTCTTGTCACTGAATTAACATCTTTGGGCATGGAATTACAAAATCGGGAAATGGTCGTCAAAATCTTCAGAAGTCTCCCGAGTAAATTCCTTAGGAAAACAACTGCAATGAGAGAATCAAGCAATCTGGATAGTCTAACTCCAGAAGATGCTTTTTCAGAACTCAAGGCATTTGAGTTTGAATTGAATTCGGCCAGCGATGCAGTGAGCAGTCCAGTAATTGAATCTGGAGCGCTAATGGCATCAATCAAAGGAAAATCCAGTAGTAAAGGAAAGGCTTCAGATATAAGTGAGGAAGAAGAACTAGCGCTTCTAAACAGATTCAGAAAGTTCCTGAAATATGAGAAGAAAGGAAACAGTCCTAAACATCCAGGACAAAATTCATATCAAGCGCCTGTTCAAAATCTACAACAATATCAAGCGCCTCACTATCCTGCACCTTCCTCTCCAGCGCCAATTCAGTATCAAGCGTCTTCTCAACAAGATCTCTCAGCGCCAATGGTCTCAAAACCACGATTTGCAAGATTAACAAATGAACAAAAGATGAAAACTAATCTTTGTTATAATTGCAGGAAACCAGGGCATTTCCAAGTTAATTGCCCATATCCAAATGTGTCTAAACCTACAAAGCAAGACCAAACAAACAGAAATCAATTCAGGAATAATCTGAGGCAACAAGGGTTGCTAGCAGAATCAGAACCATTCTACACACCTGAAGAGGACTTAGAATCATCATATGAAAGTAGTGATGATGAGCCTTCAAGCGACTCAACATTCATTTGTCTCATGGCAAGAGATGATGAAGCGTCTGACGATTCGCTATCTGAGGTAACCACTGAATTATGTCATCCTCTTTCTTATGATGAATTACTTGACAAAGTAAAAGAATACTATAAAGATTGTCAAGAAGCCGCAAAATTATTTCAAAATCACCTTTATATTATTTCAGCGCTCAAAAGGGATAAAGTAACGCTCAAAGCAGAGTTGCAAGTTCAGCAACAGTGCATTGAGAAGAACCAATCGCTTGAGAGTGAAATTATTCAATTAAAAAGTGATATTGACATAATAGTCAAGAGAGACGCTGAAGTAATTGCTAAACTTGCTAAATCAGAGCAGCTTATCTTATCATTATCAAAAGCTTCTAGAACGCTAGATAATGTGACTGAAGTAACCAGAGCATTTGGTGAAAAGACCGGTTTAGGTTGTGATAAATTTGGTCATAAAACCAAAGCGTCTAAGGTTATAACAACCAACAAAGGAAAAGGTGTAACCTTTGTTGAAGAAGCTCAAACAGACAAACGCTGAATGAGACTCAGAATATTGGTACGAGATCAAATGAGAAAGTCAACACTGACTCAGGCAAAGGAAAGACCAAAGTGAATGATTCACAAAAGAAAGTATATCCAAACGCTCAAAAAGCTAAGGAAAAACTTTCTACAAGTAAATCAAACGCTAAGCGTCTAGCACCAAAAGTGCATCCTAAGTCAATATCAATGAAATACCGACGTCAATAGCCACAAAGATCTAGATCATATTATCAATACTATGATAACTATGATTATGACTGTGATTATTACTATAATCAAGGATATTACTATACACCTAAAAAGCGCACACAACACAAACCAAAACCCAAGAATCCAATCTTCCCGAAATGAAGACAAAGCAAATATGGGTTCCGAAGATTCTAATTCGTACTAACATTACTAACAAAGAAGGACCCAAAACAAAATGGGTACCGAAGAAGAATTAGAACTGCCCTTTGAATGCAGGTACCTAGAGCCAACACCGATACCTCAATTTGGTACATAGATAGTGGGTCGTCGAGACATATGACTGGCTCAAAGGATCTCTTGATGAACTATCGTGCAACCAATGGTCCTCAAGTCATATTCAATGATAATTCTAAAGGTAAAACTAAAGGTATAGGTATCATGCATAGGGGGAACATCATGATTAATGATGTATACTATGTTGAGGGTCTTAAACATAATCTCCTAAGCATAAGTCAATTCTGTGACAAAGGCTTTGAAATTAAATTTTCTAGTAACTTTTGCGAGATAATTGATATTAAGACATGATCTACTAAGTTAAAAGGAAGAAGAACAAACAATGTATACTTAGTAGATTGGGATTCAACTTTAGATAACAACCCTACATGATTCGTAGCTAAGAATCAAAATGAATTGGGTTGGTTATGACATAGAAAAATGAATCACCTCAACTTTAAGGCAATCTCTCAATTAATATCGCTAAATCTTGTCGAGGGATTACCTAAGGGTTCCTTTAATAAAGATCGCTTATGTGATGCTTGTCAAATGGGTAAGCAAGTTAAATCATCTTTTAAGAAGAAGCTTCATCTATCTACATCTCGAATACTTGAATTACTACATTTAGATTTGTTTGGTCCTATTCAAATCATGAGCGTTAGTGGTAAAAAGTATTCACTAGTAATAGTTGATGATTTCTCACGCTATACATGGGTAGAATTTTTAGCATCTAAAGATGAAACTAGTGCCAAACTCACATCTCTAATTCGTCAACTACAAAACTCAAAAGATCTAAAGGTGACAAGAATTAGAAGTGATAGAGGAACTGAATTTACTAACTATATTGTTGAGAAATTTTGTAAAGACCTTGGAATACTTCATGAGTATTCAGCGCCTAGAACACCTCAACAAAATGGAGTGGCCGAGCGACGGAACAGAACGCTTAAAGAAGCTGCTAGGACTATGTTAGCCGAGTCTAAGCTGCCTCAAAGGTTTTGGGCCGAAGCTATCAATACCGCTTGCTACACTCAGAACCGGTGTATGATCAACAAGCAACATGAAAAGACTCCATATGAGTTATGGAAGGGACGTAAACCGAATGTTTCATAATTTCATGTATTTGGTTCAAAATGTTTCATTCATAACAATGGATCCCAAAGCCTAAAGACATTTGATCCTAAAGCGGATGAAGGAATCTTTTTAGGCTATGCCAAAAATGGAAAGAGCTTTCGCATCTTAAATAAGATTAAATCGAAGGTTGAAGAATCCATTCATGTTGTGTTTGATGACGCTAACCAAGAACCGAGTAAGGTTAATATTGATGATGTAGGAATTGAAGATCTATCTCAACGAGCGTCACAAATCAATTTGTGTGATGACAGTGATATTGATGAAGACAATGAGATCATTGTACCTAATCCTAAGATTACTCGTGAGGTTATCAATAATGATATTGCAAGAAACGCTGATGATCATGAAGAGAGTGTTCATCAAGAGCAAACTCGAACTGTAAACACTGAAGCGCCTACGCAAAGAATTGATCAAGCGTCTGCACAGCTTAATCAAGCGTCGGATCAATCTCTTAACCCGTTCCAACCAGACAGAAAATGGCTCAGAGACCATCCACCAACGCTAATTATTGGAGATATTGGAGCATCTGTTCAAACTAGAGCCGCTACAATAAATGAGGCCCTGTTTGCAAGCTTCCTATCTCAAATGGAACCTAAGAAAGTGGATGAAGCGCTATGCGATCCAAGCTGGATTGAAGCCATGCAAGAAGAGCTAAATCAGTTTGAAAGAAATAAGGTATGGACGTTAGTGCCAAGACCAACTCATCAAGGAGTTATTGGTACTAGATGGGTTTATAGAAACAAAATGGATGAGAATGGCATTGTGATTAGAAACAAAGCCAGATTTGTAGCACAAGAATACTGTCAAGAAGAGGGTATCGACTTCGATGAGACATACGCTCCTGTCGCCCGTCTTGAAGCTATTCGCATGTTTCTAGCGTTTGCAGCATTCAACAAATTTACAGTATATCAAATGGACGTAAAGAGTGCATTTCTGAATGGTACACTTCAAGAAGAAGTATATGTGGAGCAACCACCAGGATTCATCAACAACCATGGGAAAAGTATGGTCTACAAATTGGACAAGGCACTTTATGGTCTTAAACAAGCGCCAAGAGCATGGTATGACACTCTTTCTATCTTCCTTATAGGTAAAGGCTTTTCAAAAGGCAGCGTTGACACAACGTTATTCAAAATTACCCATAATGAAGATATTCTCTTAGTTCAAATTTATGTTGATGATATTATATTTGGATCTACCAATATGCGTCTATGTGAGGAATTTTCGAAAATGATGCAAGATCAATTTGAAATGAGCATGATGGGTGAATTAACTTTCTTCCTAGGATTACAAGTTAAACAACTCCCTAATGGCATATTTATAAACCAAACTAAATATACTAGAGATATGATTAAGAAATTTGGTATGGAAAATGCATCACCTTCCAAAATTCCAATGAGCCAAACGCTTAAGCTAGATAAAGATGAAAATGGAAAGAAAATTGATATCACTAACTATAGAGGTATCATTGGATCACTTCTTTATCTTACAGCTAGTAGACCTGATATTATGTTCTCGGTATGCATGTGTGCACGATTTCAAGCCGATCCTAGAGAATCACACCTAATTGCTGCCAAAAAGATCCTTAAGTACCTAAAAGGCACACAAAATGTGGGCTTATGGTATCCTAGGGATTCTCCTTTTGAACTAATTGGTTATTTAGATGCAGATTTTGCAGGATGCAAAATAGATAGAAAAAGTACTAGTGGTACATGTCAATTTCTAGGTGATAGACTAATTTCATGGCATAGTAAGAAGCAACAATCCATAGCGACTTCTACCGCTGAAGCTGAGTATGTAGCCGCTGGAAGCTATTGTGCACAGATCCTTTGGATGAGGCAACAACTTAGAGACTATGGAGTAGTCTTAGGTCCAACTCCTATCCATTGTGACAATCAAAGCGCCTTAGCGATGACTCAAAATCCAGTTCTTCACTCTAGAACCAAACACATTGACATCCGCTATCACTTTCTACGTGACCACGTTCAAAAGAAAGATATCTCCATGCATTTCATTGGTACAGAAAAACAACTGGCAGATATCTTCACCAAAGCACTCAACGAACAACGTTTTCTCACTTTAAGAAGTGAACTAGGTATGATTGATCTGAATGCTTAATCATTCGAAACATCATATTTTTGTTAGACATAAAATTTAGGGAGAATTCACTTTATTTTATGTATTAAATAATTGACAATAAGTTATCAACTTTAGGGGGAACCTACATAGGGGGAACCTTAAAAGAAATAAGTCTATTTAAGTGAATATGACCAAAAACGTTTTTCCTTGCATTGGTCATAAGTACTTAGCGTTATACACTCAAATCATTCGGACGCTTATCACACATATCTTTCTTAGCGTCTGTGCTATTTTCAAAACACTAAACGCTTAAACTTATTCCCAGTCAAGCGCTTAGTAAAAGATATTTCAACTAAAGCGTACCTTACCCGACGCTAAACAGAAAATAGTGGATTAGTCAATCAATGCAATTAATGCTGACTTGACATCCCTTATCTCTGTTCAAGAAAACCCAAGGGTACTCATTGATTTTTCAAAAAGCTGGTTCAGATTATGTACACGTGTAAATACACTCACCATGTATTCTAGGCGAGTACATCTAACGTTGAATATTTTAAAATTAACTCAAAAGCAAACATTGACACCAAAAGTATATTGTCTTTATCGAAAATAGTGTCCTTGCATACTTAGAAAAATAAGACAAATATTACATCTTTATATAAATGTTAGTTTCTCATTATGATTGAACGCTTAAGCACAAAAAGTTGTACACTTTATGATTGAACGCTTAAGGGATTTGGAAAGAACTTCAAAATTTGTCGAGCGTCAATATAAAACATCCTTACAAATAATAAAGTATGGCGAGCGTCAAATTTCTGATAAAGCCAATTCATGTCTACACGCTCCAAATAATCAAAAATTGGCGGGTACTTAAATAGTTCTTCAAAATGATGGCTCTCAAACAGTTTGTGATGGTATACGTGTCAACATCTCACACGCGCGTGTATCACACTTAAAATCTGAAACGTTTCCTTTCAAATCTCTACTCGGACCTCAAAAGATTATATGTGGGAGTTACCAAATGTAACCGTGCCTATCTTTTAAAATTCACGTCCACAGTTATTTTGCTCAAAGGCTGAGATCTAATTGATTTCCACGTGTCAAAATCCTAACAAAGAGAGATAACACAAATTCAAAACTGTGTTACTCAAAACTAATTTTGTGCAGAAAAGAACCCATTTCTACTCAAACTCTCTGCAAAAATCTCTCTCTCTCTCAAAGCAAAAATCTCTCAATCACTCTTTATCAAAAATGGCACCCAAGAAATCTACTGCTACTTCTACTGTCAAAGTATTCAAGGTAACTGAGGGTCTCGTTGTGGACTGGAAGTTCCTATACGAACATACCCAAATTGACCTATCGGAGATGATGGATTCTGTTGCCGAGGCTGGGCTTCAAAAGTTCCTAACCAGATATTCATACATCTTTCCTGGTGAAATCGATCAGTTCTGGAGAAATGCTAAACTATCAGAAGACGAGACCTCCATCTCTTGTCTATTCCCTATCTCCAAGAAAGAATCCAAGCTCTTCACTCTTTCTGCCGACACTATCGCTCAGAATTTCACCTTACCTAACGAAGGAGCAACTTTGGACACCATCACTGACGAGCAGATTGAAGAAGTCAAGATCCGAATTCGAGCGTATGACGGTGTTCCATACAAACAGTACTTCGAGAAGAAAGATATCGTCAACAGATATCGTGTCTTGGCTGATTTCTGCAGCAAAAACATTGAATGCAGAGTGGGGACTTTTGACAAAATTAACCCGTTGCAATTTCGCATGATGACAGCCATCCTACTAAACATCAAAATTAACTGGAGCGCCTATGTGTTCAGCAGATTCAAAGACTGTCTGCGTGCTTCAAACAAACCTTACGGTTTAGTTCTTAGTGACCTGCTATTCAGAGCAGAATGTACATCTTCGGCTGGATTTACTATAGCCAAACACAAATTTTATGGGCCAAGAATCAATCAGAATCTTTTTAACCCACCAAAGATCGGAGGTGCGGCCAGACCTCTGTCTGAGCGCCAAGTTGTGCGTAAAGCGTCAGACGAGGAGGCTGAGCGTCCAGCTCCAGAGGAAGCTAAGCGTTCCGCTCTGAAAAAAGCTGTGAAGCGCCCGACTGTTACCAAAAAGAGGGCTACCCGAAAGCCCAAGGCTCAACCTATCCCATCTCCTCCACAGGATGATGAAGCTACGGATGAAGATAAAGAGGACAAGATTCCTCTTATAAGCCGAAGACAACTGGAGAAAGTCCTTAAAAACATAGACCTTGAAGAACCTGCTGTTGCACCCACTCAAGCACCACCGGCTGAAGGGGTAAATGTGAAGCGCATCTTCAAGAAACGCAGAGGATTATGTAAGCGTCAAGCCGATGTTACTCATCCAGAGCCTGAGACTACTGAGTCAAGCGCTCAAGTTACTATTGCTGTTGAGACTAGTTCTCAGGGTAAGTTTATTTCTTCCCACAGCATTTTCTTACCTACTTATGTAGAAGATCCTCCCCTTATAGAGGATACATCTTGTACAGCTCTTCCTCTAGCCGATGTTCAAGCGCCCAGTGATGTCCATCTGGATGTCGATATGACCGATGTTGTCGCCATCGCTCATGCAGCCGTCACAGAATCTGCAGGCTTAGAGCTAAATGAACCTGATGTTCCAGAGGTTCCACTATTCCTCACTCTCCCACCTACAACAGAGGCACGCTCAGAAGATCAGAGCGATGCTGAAGACATTGTAATCCACAGACACTTCTTTCAGCTGGATCCTCTAAGGACGATTGATCACTCAGTTGATTATCTACCCCCAGCGCCCGAAGAAGACTTCTTTCCTGCCGGATATAATGAAGACAGTCTTATAAATGCGGAGAATGATATAGTCAACTCAGAGATGACCGCAGTTGCTCCACAAGCACAAAGACAAGGAGAAAAGACTCCAAGATCAGATGTTGATCTGGCCTATTATCGAGACTACGGGCATAGCAAACCAACTGGTTTTGCTCTCAGAGATTTCAACATACGAGTCTATGACCGTGGTTATGAACTCATCAATCCCACCGAGAAGCTCTTAAACAGAGAAGGCTACTCTCACTCCTCAACTCTCGTAAACAGTGCTGCAAATATATATTCGGATAATCCGCTCCGTTTATGGAAGAATAAAGGTGTACATGCCAGAGACCGTTCAACATTTATTCCTGATATGATTCAGACAGAAGCTGATGCTTACTTTGATAGCATTTGGAACGCCAATTATGAACCAGATAAAAATCGTTTTGAGGCAATCAGAGACGTTCACCAGCAAGGATTTCGTGCTATCCTTAATGCAGGGACTGCGTACTGCATGGCTGAAGTCAATTGGGCTGAAGCGTATGTTGGCAACAAATATAAATTCGAAGAGTTGGTCAGTGATCCTCATCTTTTCAGCGCCTGTATACATGATAAGAAGCGTAAATTCGCTCAATATTGCCTACAGAAGCGTCAACAGAGATTTGGGTCAGTTTTGAGGCTGCCACTTATTCGCCAACAAACTGAGGAATGCCTACGCGTAGCGTTGCACAGATTTGCAAACACTCCTCTACGCTTCGATACTAAAGCGTCTTACAGCGACAGTTCTTCACCGTCTTGCTTGAACTTCACCTCAAGTGACTGTGACGACAACTTTCGACTGATGATTAAGATCAAGACTCCTCTCTCTCATTTTGACAGCGTCTTCACAGAAAATCTGCGCTCATGGAATGGCTCTCGGATAAACTCCTTCACCGGATATCCACTCCTTCCCTCCATCAGACAGGAAGTTCATAGCCATTATGACTTCGTCTTATCTCTACTGGAAAGAAACCAAGCGCTTGCTCAAGCTGTCTACCCCTACTTGGAAGAATACTACAATGACTATGTTCCTGAATCTCAGAAACTCAAAGTTCATCCAACGGACAGGCTGATTGGATTCTCTCAACATTATTGCTCAGATGCTCTATTCTCCATCTGCTGAGCGCCTTCCCAAATCTTTCCACATCATGTACTGGATATCCTTGGGCCAATGTACATTAGGGCCATGGATAGTCCACTTCGCACCCTCATTCAAGGTACTTGTAAGGAACAAAGTGAGTTTCCATGATTTGACCACAGAAGCCAAAGCCCACTAAGTATTAAATTGAGTATCTCACCAGAATCCAAGCCTTGCACTCCCATTAATCAGGTAGTATAATTTAACGGACACAGCAGACTGATCTTCCCTAACACATCTGAAGGTTGAAAAAAGCACTAGAAATAATTAATACAAAGCAAATTTATAAAAGTATAATAATTTTCCCACATGTGAGTATGAAAGAAGACCACTTAGAAGTTTTACGAAGCACGGTTTCAGGCTTAGTTGGAGGAGTTTCAGAGGTAGTTGTTCAGATTTGAATATACTTACCTTCCTACTCTACACTTGAATGAACTTCTACAGAGTGCTACATATCCATATGCAGATGAGCCCTTTGCCAGCACGGACTTCCAATTTATGGATTTTAGCCGTATAGAATCAGCGCCTGCTGAAGCGCCCACTGAAAGGTTACCTGCACTGCCAGTGTTACCTCTTGCTGAAGTGCCCGTTGAAGGGTTGCCTGCTCCGCCAGCGTCCTTTATTGCTGAGCGCTCACCAGAACAGCATCCAGCGCCTATTCCTGTTGACAGTCCATCTGACTCTGACTCTACTGCATCACCAAAGTCTGCTATTGACCCGGAGCTTCAAGGGACAATGTTTGATCCTACTTATCAAGTTCCCATTGAATCACTCAAACACACGTCTCGCTTCAAGCTTCCCGTTGAACCTGCGGTTTCTTCTGCTCAAGCAACCATGACTGAAGGCCTTAAGCAATTCCAGCAAATGGCTGACGCTACTCAGGTGAGTCACCTGGCCTTGAAAGAAGACATTATCAACTGCTTCACTACTCTAGAGACCTCTCTGACAGACGCTAATCAAGCCCAACTCCTGGTTATGAAGGAACATTTCGATCAGCGTCTTAACACTCTTGAGGCCTCTGTCGCTCAGATTGCTACTCAAATCAGTCTCCTTACTCAGCATTTTGTGCAGACTGATGATGGCAATAAGGGGGAAGAGAAGAAGAAAGGGGAGAAGAGGAAAACTTCAAGTTCAAGCGCTCAAGATCCTCCTCCGCCGCCCA
Source organism: Buddleja alternifolia (assembly GCA_019426215.1). Lineage (NCBI taxonomy): Eukaryota > Viridiplantae > Streptophyta > Magnoliopsida > Lamiales > Scrophulariaceae > Buddleja > Buddleja alternifolia. The sequence continues at coordinate 7,539,520 of CM033399.1, read as the reverse complement.
AGCGTCAACATACTCCCACTCCTTCTCCTATACAAAATAAAGAGCAAGATCCCTATCCATCTTGGGTAACTGCTTTTGCCCCTGCTGGAGCGCCCAGTAAAAGAGAAACTCCAAGAGCGCTCTATCCAGATCTTCCAGTACCTTCAAGAGCACTGCTTGAGCAGTTTGACATCCCTCTTTCCAGAGCGTCCATTCCAGAACCTACCGATCCAGAAAAATTAGTTATGGAAAGCAAGATGTCTGATCTAAATCGAACCTTCAGAATCTCCTTAAGGTATATGGGTATTGACCCAGATGAATGGGATAAGCATTACGTCGCTTTCAAACAAAGGCAAGTAGATGAAAACAAGTATATAATCAATAAAGATCATAATGTGATGATGACATTAGAAGATCAAATAACTGAAGCAATCCGCGCAGAAATGCCCAAGAGATACAAGATCAAGTCACGATCTTGATTGTACTTTTGCTTCTCTTGTTCTCATCTCTTTCTTATTTCAGTTGTAAAATGCCTGTACCTTCAATGATATATATATAAATGCATTTTTCAGGTGAAACACCTCGTTGAAGCTTAACTGACTTTAACTAACTTACTAACCAACGCCAACCATTACTTTTGGCCGTCTAACTCTTGAACTATAAAAGAGTAAGTATTGCCATCATCAAAAAAGAGGAAATTGTTAGGAATCTCATGTTAGATGTTTTGATGATGACAATTAGGATTCCATGTTAGACCCCAAGAAATGTAAGTATAAAAGCTTTCATAGAACAAATGTATAAGCGCCTGAAAGCTTGTTTATTTTATTAGGCTTGTATTTTTATCTTTATAGATTTTAGACTAAGGATGTGATACTAAATCATTAGAAGAGTTCTGTGTGAGTCTACCAAGTGATGAAGTTGAAGATCAAGCGTCTGAAGGAACAGTAAAGATAAAGATTAGTCTCAAGCGTCCGTCAATCGCTAAAAGACTGTCCCAGGTTATGAAACCAGCGCTCAAGATTTATTATGAACTTTAGACTAAGTACTTAACACTAAGTCAATGATAGAATTCTGAGTGAATCTATCAAAGATAAAGTGAAAGGTCAAGCGTCTAAAATTCGGGCAAAGATACTGACTCTTTTCAAGCGTCTGTTTAGCAAATAGAAGACTGCTTTCAAAAAGCCCAACATCCAAAAGCTCAAGCGTCCAGTTCTCAAAGCGTAACCTGAAGACTTAAGTCCAAATTATTAAAGACTTAAAAATGCATGAATCAACGGTAATTATTTCCAAACAGAAATAAGACAAGATGCATCAAAAGTCAGATAAGTGCTATTAAAATATAAGCACTACAACTTATGGGCAAGCCATTTATTTGACCAAGACTGTCAGAGTTATGAAACCAAGAACATGCCTAACTAATTAAAAAATACCCAAAGTTAGGAATGTCAGAACTCATGGAATGTTTAGGGAAACGAGATCCCAACCGTGTCCAACGGACAAAAACCGCAAATAACCTATAAATAGCCCTTTCAACAAAAATTAAAAAAACAGAGCAAGTGACACATAAAAGAGATATACCTGAATATATTAGTGTGAATAAAGTCACAATCTCTTGTATATACAAAAAGACACAAGAAAAGAATACAAACTTTGTTGAAAGAAAAGCCTACAAAATCCATAGCCAAATATCCTTATAAGCTTTTCACAAATATTCCAGAAACAGTCAACTATATCTCAAACCCTTTTTGAAGACCCTACACTACTATTGAGATATCTTCAAGTTGTTTGAACTTTCCAAAAACAAACAAACCCGTTATATAAACCCTCAACATCTTTCATCTGAGTGAGAAAGTTTGTTGATTTACAAGCAATATTTTTGTGTAAAAGAAGCTTGTGGAAGAAGATCTCTATTGGAGCTGAAATCTGTGTGACCAAGGAGTTTCGGGATCAAGCGTAACTTGCATTATTTCTGAGTGGAAGAAGCAAGGGGATAGAAGGTCTTTATTGGAGCTGAAATCTGTGTGACCAAGGAGTTTCAAGATCATATCCAATCTCCTTCTATTTTGTAGAAGTCTCTGTGTGACTCTTCGATAATCATCATAGTGGAAAACCTCCCTGATAAAAGGAGAAGAAGGACGTAGCTGGGATTACATCACCCAGTGAACCTTACAAATATCTTGTGTCATTTACTGCTTTAACTATTTACTGTTTTATTGCTTTACTATTCATATTGCATATACTTTGCTAAAGTTTTAAAACACCTATGCGACTACTTTTGATTAACAAACCGAACGCTAAGCTATAAAATACTTCAGCTGTGCTAACCCTGATTTAGTGACTAAACTCTGCCCTACTTTGGTAAGCGTTGAAATCACCGAGTCTAAGTTAACTTTCCTCAAGCGCCTGAAACTAGCGCTTAAGTCATCATCTCTCAAGCGCCGCACCCAGCGCTTAAAGCTTTCCGAGCGTTCAAATACTTCAAAGTGATACGAATTTTTAGAAGTCAAAAAAGACTTCAGGGTCTATTCAACCCCCCCCCCTTCTAGACCCTTTCGTATACCACTAGGGACCAACAAATTGTGCTTTAGATCTCAACATAATAAACATCACTTATCATGATGTTCCCCTTATGCACATTACCTATACCTTTGGTTTTACCTTTGGAGTTGTCACCAAATACAACCTGAGGACCATTGCCAGCTCGATAGTTGATCAATAGATCCTTGGAACCAGTCATGTGCCTTGACGATCCACTATCGAAGTACCAAACAGATGTATCGGCTCTAGCTCTAGGTACCTGCAATCAAAAGGGAAGTTCTATTTCTGTTTAGGTAGGTCCTTCAACATTAGTAGCATTGTTAGTTTGAGTTAGAACTTTAGGAACCCATACTTGCCTAGTCTTCATTGTAGGAATACTGGCCTTCTTGGGTTTTAAATTGTGTTGTGTGTGTTGTTTGGGTGTATAATAATATCCTCGATTATAATAGTAGTCATAATCATAATCATCATAGTAGCGATAATATGATCTAGACCGCTGTGGATATTGACGCTGGTATTTCCTGGGCACTGGCTTAGGGTGCACTTTTGGTGTTGGATGCTTAGCGCTTGATTCATAGTGGTTAGTTTTATCCTTAGCCTTTTGAGTGTTTGGATGAACCCGTCTTTGTGAATCATTTGCCTTTGCCTTACCCTTGCCTGAGTTAGCTTTGGCTTTCTCATTTGACCTCGTACCATTGTCGCTTGGTTCAACATGTGTTTGACTTTGTGAATCTTTTTCAACAAAGAAAACACCCTTTCCTTTGTTGTTTGCTGTAACATTAGGTTTGTTTGGTTGTTTACCGAATTTATTGCATCCTAAACCGGTCTTTTCACCAAATAACCTTGTTACCTCAGTCACATTGTCTAGCTTTCTTGACGCTTTAGACAATGATGAGACGAGTTGTTCTGATTTAGCAAGTCTAGCAATCAGCTCAGCTTCTCTCCTGACTATTATATCAAGATCACTTTTCAACTGGATTATTTCACTCTTAAGCGATTGATTTTTCTCAATGCATTGTTGCTGAACTTGCAACTCTGCTTTGAGCGTCACTTTATCACTTTTGAGCTAAGAAATGATATCAAAGTGATTTTGATATAATTTGGAGGCAACTTGACAATCATTATAATATTCTTTGACTTTGTCAAGCAATTCTTCATAAGAGAGAGGGAGAGATAATTCAGTGCTTACCTCAGGGAATGCTTCATCGTCTCTGGCCATGAGACAGATAAGCGCTGAGTCATCCACTGGCTCATCATCATCACTACTCTCTTCTGAAGACTCCAAATCTTCAGGTGCGGATGCTGGTTCTGATTCCGCTAGCAAACCTTGTTAACGAAGGTTGCTCCTGAATTGGTTTCTATTCACATAGTCTTGCCTGGTAAGCTTAGACACATTTGGATAAGGGCAGTTTACCTGGTAGTGCCCTGGTTTCTTGCAATTATAACAAAGATTAGTTTTCATCTTTTGTTCATTTGTTAACCTTGCAGTGTGTGGTTTTGAGACCACTGGCGCTGAGAGATTTTGAGTAGACGCTTGGTACTGAACAGGCGCTTGGGATGTAGGAACAGAATACTGAGGTGCTTGAAACTGTTGTTGTACTGGAGCAGGTGCTTGATATGAACTTTGTCCTTGATTGCTGAAACCTTTTCCTTTCTTTTCATATCTTAGGAATTTCCTGAATCTATTCAGTAAAGCCAACTCCTCTTCCTCACTGATATCTGAAACCTTTCCCTTATTACCTGATTTACCCTTGATTGATGCTATAAGCGCTCCAGACTCAATTACCGGACTACTTACAACATCACTGGCTGAATTTAACTCAAGTTCAAATGCTTTAAGCTCTGAAAAGTCATCTTCTGGAGTTAGAAGATCCAACTTATTCGATTCTCTCATAGCTGTTGTCTTCATAAAGAATTTACTCGGTAGACTTCTAAAGATCTTAACCACCATTTCTCAATTTTGTAAGTCCATTCCCAACGATGTAAGTTCCGTAACAAGAGCTGTAAATCTTATGTCCAATTGCTCTAAAGTCTCGTTGGGCAACATCTTAAATCCATTAAACTTTTCTTTGGCAGTAGAAAGTTTGTTCTCTTTAATCTGTGCTGAGCCACCACAAATTGTAGCCAACTTATCCCAAATTTCCTTAGTGGTTTTGCACAACTTGATCTTATTAAACAAATTGTCACTATCACTAATAGCTGTATATAGAGTGTTACGACCAACATTGTCCAAATTCGCTCTTCGACGCTCATCTGGAGACCATTCTTGTTTCTGTTTTTCCACGTAGCCATTTGGAGTATCTTCCGTGGCTCCAGGCGCTCTAGTGATAACTTTCAAAATTTGTATTGGCCCATCTGAAATTATATCACACATGTCATCATCACATGAACAGAGATACGTAAATGCTTTGACTTTCCATGTGTCATAGTTTGATTCAGTCAACTTAGGAACTTTAGAAAATGCCATAAAGAAAATTTTAAAGCAACTAAATTTGAAAAGGATCTAAACAAGCTGTTACACTTGGAAATTTTTAAAATTTCAACTTTAACCGCTTTGATACCACTTGTTGGTTCCAAGTGGCATACGAAAGGGTCTAGAAGGGGGGGGGGTTGAATAGACCCTGAAGTCTTTTTCGACTTCAAAACGATTCGTACTGAAATTCGTTGGACGCTTGAAAAATAGGCGCTTGACTTGAGCGTCTAATGAAGACTGTTTTTAGAAAGTTAACTTAGACTTCAAGATTTGAATACTATAACCAAATAGGTTCAAGCGTTCACTTCTTTGATCAGTGTAAGCAGAGCGGAATGATTTTTGAGTCTTCTCTTTTAAAAGTTTTAGCGTCACAAACAATTCCTTAGTTGCATAGCGTTCACTTAAGTTTTACTTAACAGATTTATGCAATGATATAACAATATGAAAAATAACTGTAAAGTAAAGAACACGATATTTATAAGGTTCGTTGGGTGGTGTAATCTCAACTACGTCCTTCTTCTCCTTGAACACTCGGAGGCAATCCACTAAGATGATTCTCAAAGATCACACAGAAACTTCTACAAATTAGGGAGAGATGGATGTCGATGACTTGAGCTCCTTGATCACACAGATTTCTACTCCAAGACACTTCTATCATCTTGCTTCTTTCACTCAGAAATAATGCAAGTAACCAACTTCGAATTCACACAGATCGCGAGGCTTGGATGAGGTTTTTCTAAACGGCTTGTTTGATTTTGATAAAGTTCAAACAAATGGAAATATCTCAAGAGTAGTGTAGGTTTCTCCGAAAATAATGGTTGAGATATTTGGTTGACTGTCTCAGGAATTGAAGAAAAGCAAGGAGAATGCTTGCTTGAAGATTTTGGCTTTTCTGAAAATTTAAGGAATGAGACTTCAATGCAACAACAATTTAGCTTGGAATTATCGTGTTATTTTGGCTTGTTGTTGAAGTCCTATTTATAGGCATTCTTGGAAAAAGTGTCCGTTTGACACATGCACAGGCGCGTGTCTCTCACTTCCGCAAGTGAACAACTTTTGTCTTTTTTCCTGAAAATCGGCTGCACAAAAGTTGGTGCTGCAGTCTGTGAAAGTTGACAGTCCAATAGGGTGGCTTCTCCGTACTTCTAAAAGTGCTTATCACATGTAATGCTCTTATCAGCATTTAATGCATTTGAATTAAATGCCCGTCGGCACTTAATGCATTGAGAATATTTGCATTAAACTCCTTCTGGACTTAGAAATAAATTCAGGTGAAATCCGTCATTGATAGACGCTCATTCATCTTTGAATTACTTCTGTCCTAAAAGTGACGCTTATTATAGCTGGTCATTTAGACGCTTGGGATCTTCATCTTCATTCATACTTCAGGCGCTTGAGTCTTCAAACTAAACTGCTGATAAACTCACTCAGAAATCATCAGACACTCTGTCTAAGAATACTTAGCCTAACAATCTAGAATAAAAATAAAACAATGCCTATAAAGCCTATTATAAATCTAACGCTCAAAGCTTATACATGATTTCTACTAAAATCAAACTTACATATTTTGGGGTCTAACATAAAATCCTAATTGTCATCATCAAAACATCTAACATGAAATTCCTAACAGCAAGCATAGTCTAAATATCCATGGTCAATATTTTGTTCATTGTAAAGGTCATGGCTTTTAGACATTGTAAAAAAGTATTAGGTTAACATTTCTTCCACCACAACTAGTTAGAGCTTAAAATAACTAGCATTCTTTTTCACCACGGCTAACTTTAGTGTGTGGTGGTCCCAAGTGGCATACGAAAGGGTCTAGACGGGGGGGAGGGGTTGTTGAATAGATCCTGAAGTCTTTTTCGACTTCAAAAATTCCTATCACTTTCAAAGGTTAGAACGCTTGGGTCAGACGCTTCAGTAAAGATAACTTAGACTTAGTGATTTTAGCAATTTACCAAAATAGGGTAACACTTAGACCACTTAATCAGGGTTAGCACAGCAGAAATGATTTTAAAGATTTAGCGTTCCTTTTGGTTAAATAGTCGCTTAGCAGATTAGCTTATCTTTTTCAAAGAATATAATATAATGTAAAACAAGACAATAATTAAAGTAAATGACACAAGAAATTGTAAGGTTCACTGGGTGATGTAATCCCGGCTACGTCCTTCTTCTCCTTTTCACTCGGAGGAATTTTACTAAGATGATTATCAAAGAATCACACAAAATCTTCTACAAGCTAGTAAACAGGTGAAAATGATCTCGGGCTCCTTGATCACACAAATTTCAGCACCAATGAAGATCGTCTTCTACAAGCTTCTCTCACTCAGAAATACTGCCTGTAAGGGGTATCAAACAACTTGGAATATCTCAGTAAGAATTTAGGTTTCTTCTTTGGAAGAGGTTTGAGATATTTGTGACTGTCTGGAATGTATATAAAAAGCTTCAAAAATTTTGGCTATAGAGTTTCTAAGCTTTTTCTTTGAACGAGAATTTCAGCAGAGTTTCTTGTGCATGTACGTATATCTCTATTGTATCTCCTTTTTGGGTTTGCTGTAGGTAGGGTATTTATAGGCAATTCTTGGGATCTGTCTGTTGGACACATGTGGGAGAGTGCCTATCACGCAACGCGTGATTCTACCTTTTCTCTGACATTCCTCAAAATTCGCTAGTTCTAATTAGACGGGGAGCAGCTATAAACTCTGAAGTTCTGACAGTCTAGTAAAAAAGGTGGCTTGTCCACTAGTCATAATAGCTTATCACATTTAATGCTCTTATCAGGCATTTAATGCATTTGAATTTGTTTCCCGTTGGAAATAAATGTCCATTGAATGATTGCATTTAAATCCTTCATGACTTGAGGATTTAATTCAGGTGAATCTGATACATATCGCTATAATGCTTTGAGCGCTTGATTCATGAATCCTGACATAGTCCTTTAGCGTTTGACAGACGCTAAGAACAAATCTTCATCTTCAGTTGATTTCAGACGCTGATCTTCAACTTCTTCTCTAATAGACTCACCCAAAATTCTATTAGCGATTCGGTATCTAATACTTAGTCTAAAATCTATAAAGATACAATAAAAAATTACATACTTTCAAACGCTTATACATAGATCTATTAAAACAGAAACTTACATTATATTTGGGGTCTAACCTAAAATCCTATCTTGTCATCATCAAAACATCTAACATGAAATTTTGTAACAATTTCCCCCTTTTTGATGATGTCAAGACTTTTAACTCTTATAACTCTTTTATAGATTTAAGAGTTTAAAGAAAAGCCCAAATCAGTATAAGTTAGCGTTTGGAAAGTTAGTAAAGTTAGCTAATGTTAGATTAGCCTCAACAAGTTGTTTCAGTGATAAATCATTCATTTATATAGAAAGATAAGCATACATGATTTATACTGATGATTGAAAGGGATAACAGAAAATAAAAGATAAGGAAAAAGGAAGGATTCATTTTTTCTGTCACTTTGCTCTTTCTTCAACTTAATAGATCTCATTTGCTAAGTTCATAAGGAGTCAATCAATATCTATCATCGTGGTATGTTGGAGTTCATCATAGTCTTGCCTTCGTTTTCTAGCACTTTCATTTAATTCCAACAACCTTTCCACCCATTCCCTTGGAGGAATACCAACTTCACGAATTAAGTCGTGATAGATGTCTTGTCTTCTATCGATGGATGGTTTCCAGTTGATAGGTCGTCTAAGTGGTCCGGCATAAGGATGAAATCCCATACTTTCCAAAAATTCGACGTCCAAGTCTGGAAGCAAGTACTTTCCTAGATAATATCTTGGCTTTCTCTTTTTAGTTAGCAACTTCTTTATGTTCACCTTGTGCTGTGTGTGCTTTTTGGGTGTATAATAATATCCTCGTTTATAATAGTAGTCATAATTATAGTCATAATCATAATCATCATAGTATCGATAATATGATCTTGACTGTCTTGGCTATTGATGCTGGTATTTCCTTGGCGCTGGCTTGGGTTGCACTTTTGGTGCTGGACGCTTAGCGCTTGATTCACAGTGGTTAGGTTTATCCTTAGCCTTTTGAGCGTTTGGATGAACCTTTCTTTGTGAATCATTTGCCTTTGTCTTTCCCTTGCCTGAGTCAGCTTTGGCTTTCTCATTTGGCCTCGTACCATTGTCACTTGATTCATTCAGCGTTTGACTTTGTGAACCTTTCTCAACAAAGAAAACAAAGAAAACACCCTTTCCTTTGTTATTAGCCGTAACATTAGATTTATTTGGTTGTTTACTGAATTTATTGCATCTTAAACCGGTCTTTTCACCAAACATTCTTGTTACCTCAGTCACATTATCGAACTTTCTTGAAGCTTTTGATAATGATGAGACGAGCTGCTCTAATTTGGCAAGTCTAGCGATCAGATCAGCTTCTCTTTTGACTATTATATCAAGATCGCTTTTCAGTTGAGTAATCTCACTCGCAAGCGATTGGTTCTTCTCAATGCATTGTTGCTGAACTTTCAACTCTGCTTTGAGCATTACTTTATCACTTGTGAGCGATGAGATAATAGCGAAGTGATTTTGATATATTTTGGCGGCATCTTGACAATCTTTATAATATTCATTGACTTTGTCAAGCAATTCATCATAAGAAAGAGGATGAGATAATTCATTGGTTACCTCTGGTAGCGAATCGTCAGACGCTTCATCATCACTTGCCATAAGATAAATCAATGCTGAGTCGCTTGTAGGTTCATCATCACTGCTTTCATCTGATGATTCCAAATCCTCTTCAGGTGCCAAGAATGGTTCAGATTCCGCTAGCAAACCTTGTTGGCGAAGGTTGCTCCTGAATTGGTTTCTATCCACATAGTCTTGCCTTGTGGGCTTAGACACATTTGGATAAGGGCAATTTACCTGGTAGTGCCCTGGTTTCCTGCAATTATAACACAAATTAGTTTTCATTTTCTGTTCTTCGGTTAATCGCTTTGTTCCAACTGGCGCTGAGAGATTCTGAGTAGGAGTTGTAGGCGCTTGATAAGGAACTGGCGCTAATGGCTGAGGTGCAGAATATATTGGCGCTTGATACTGAGGCGCTGGTGCTGGGGGAGGAGTTTGAAATGAAGTTTGTCCAATAGGATTTCTCTTTTCATATCTTAGAAATTTCTTCAATTTCTTGACCAATAAAGCCATCTCCTTTTCTTCATTGCATTTTGTTGTTTTAACCTCACTAACCGCTTTTCCCTTACTCTTGGTAGTAGCAATTAAAGCTCCTGATTCAGTCGCTGAAGTCGATGTGTCGCTGACTTCACCTAATTCGAACTCAAAAGCCTTTAATTCTGAAAACACATGTTTTGGAGTAAGAGTCTCCAATGTCTATGATTCTCTCATAGCAACAGTTTTAATCAAATACTTGCTTGGAAGACTTCTGAAAATCTTCTTGACCATTTCCTTGTTGGTCAACTCCTTGTCTAACGATGTTAACTCTGTAATGAGCAAAGTGTTGCGTCCAATTGTTCTAGCGTCTCATTGAGCTGCATCTTGAAATGCTCAAATCTTTGCATGGCTATAGAGAGCTTGTTCTCCTTCATTTGTGCTGAACCTTCACATACTATAGCTAGCTTATCCCATATTTCTTTGGAAGTCTTACATTGCTTGATCTTGTTGAACAATGCATCATTATCTCCTAATGCTGAGTAGAGTGCACTTCGTCCAACATTATCCAAATTCGCTCTTTTTCTATCCTCTGGCGTCCATTCTAATTTAGGTTTCTCGACATAACCATCTGGAGTAGCCTCGATCACTCCAGGGGCTCGAGTTACAACTTTCATAATCTTAATAGGTCCATCTGTAATCACATCACACATTTCATTATCGCAAGAGCATAAATAAGCAAATGCTCTAAGTTTCCAAGAATCATAGTTTGATTCTACCAACTTAGGCATTTTGTTAAAAGCCATAATGAGAAAAATATTTTAAGAGAAAATTTAAAGCGACTAAGTTTAAAAACAATGGATCTGAACAAGCAGTTACGCTCGGAAACGCTTAGATTTCTAATTCAACAGCTCTGATACCACTTGGTGGTCCCAAGTGGCATACGAAAGGGTCTAGAAAGGGGGGGGGTGGTTGAATAGACACTTAAGTCTTTTTCGACTTCAAAAGTTCGTATCACATTTAAAGGTTAGAACGCTTAGGCAACTGAACGCTTGGGTCAGGCGCTTCAGTAAAGATAACTTAGACTTAGTGATTTTAGAAATTTACCAAAGTAGGGTAATGCTTAGATCACTTAATCAGGGTTAGCACAGCGAAAATGATTTTAAAGCTTTAGCGTTCGTTTTGGTTAAATAGTCGCTTAGCAGATTAACTTGTCTTTTTCAAAGAATATAATATAATGTAAAACAAGACAATAATTAAAGTAAATGACACAATAAATTGTAAGGTTCACTAGGTGATGTAATCCCGGCTACGTCCTTCTTCTCCTTTTCACTCGGAGGAATTTTACTAAGATGATTATCAAAGAATCACACAGAATCTTCTACAAGCTAGTAAACAGGTGAAAATGATCTCGGGCTCCTTGATCACACAGATTTCAACACCAATGAAGATCATCTTCTACAAGCTTCTCTCACTCAGAAATACAGCTTGTAAGGGGTTTCACCAGCTTTCGCACTCAGATGAAAGGTTGAAGGTTTTGTCACAAGGGTTTGTTTATTTTTGGGAAGATCAAACAACTTGGAATATCTCAGTAAGAATTTAGGTTTCTTCTTTGGAAGAGGTTTGAGATATTTGTGATTGTCTGGAATGTATATAAGAAGCTTGAAAGATTTTGGCTATGGAGTTTCTAAGCTTTTTCTTTGAATGAGAATTTCAACAGAGTTTCTTGTGCATGTACGTATATCTCTATTGTATCTCCTTTTTGGGTTTGCTGAAGGTAGGGTATTTATAGGCAATTCTTGGGATCTGTCCGTTGGACACATGTGGGAGCGTGCCTATCACGCAGCGCGTGATTCTACCTTTTCTCTGACATTCCTGAAAATTCGCTGGTTCCGATTGGACGGGGAGCAGCTATAAACTCTGAAGTTCTGACAGACTAGTAAAAAAGGTGGCTTGTCCACAAGTCATAGTAGTTTATCACATTTAATGCTCTTATCAGGCATTTAATGCATTTGAATTTATTTCCCGTTGGAAATAAATGTTCGTTGAATGATTGCATTTAAGTCCTTCATGACTTGAGGATTTAATTCAGGTGAATCTGATACATATCGCTATAATGCTTTGAGCGCTTGATTCATGAATCCTGAAATAGTCCTTTAGCGTTTGACAGGCGCTAAGAACAAATCTTCATCTTCAGTTGACTTCAGACGCTGATCTTCAACTTCTTCTCTAATAGACTCACCCAGAATTCTATTAGCGATTCGGTATCTAATACTTAGTCTAAAATCTATAAAGATAAAAATTACAAGCCTAATAAAAAATTACATACTTTCAAACGCTTATACATAGATCTATTAAAACAGAAACTTACATTATATTTGGGGTCTAACATAAAATTCTATCTTGTCATCATCAAAACATCTAACATGAAATTTCCTAATAGTGTGGCTATATAAAACATCTATCACGGCCAAGTTAGCAGTGAGTTTAGACCGCTATAGACCACGAATTTAAGCCATGACATATATTTTCATTGTCAATACTCAATTTTCTTGTAGTGTTCACTCATTTTATATATCTAGTGACAATTTTTACATTGTCACTTATTGTGTATATCTAGTGACAACTTTTCCATCATCCCTTCAAAATTTGTCACTGACATTACTTTTTGGTGTAGTGTGAAGAAAGATAAGAGTATAGCATAAGAAAGCAAAAATGAAAATTAATTAGTGAAGGATTGTAATGTAAATTCAACCCATCATAAAATGTTGAGGTTGAGGGGGGTAATTGTTACACTTTCTCAAGTTCAAGGGATAAATAATATACTATCAATAGTTCAGGGTGCAAAGTATATATTTAAACTCTTTCAGCTGTATTTTCTTTATACAGGGTCTTTTTAAAAGGGGCCTTGTAATTGTTACTTTGACCACAGTGAACAAATTGCACTTTAATTACCCATTATTTTTACTTCGAATACTCAATATATAAAATGCTAACGAACTATAGCTTCAAAAGAAATTCCAATGATCACTACCTATAAACAAGTTGTTAATGAAAATGAAAATCCAACCAATCTATGTAAAATATGAAGGACAGTACATAAATTTATATACTCAAGATGATGAAGAAAAAGATAGTTTGACATTGACAAGGGACGGCGTTGAAGCCAATGTAAAATATTGTTGGTTTTTATAGATTATAGCCAGTCCCATATTAACAGAAGAGGTGGGGGCAACCTTTTTATATTCTTAATCTCTGTGACTTCAACTAAAATCCAATTGCATACTTGATCAAAACTTTGTTGATATCTTCGGTTCTTGGGGTTGGTTTGTCTCCATTTCCCCACTAACCCTATCCCCTATATTTAACCTCTCTTCATCTTTTCTTCCTTCACATACACCATCTTCGTTTTTTTTTCAAAAATGTGTTTTACCTTTTAAATGTTACTAAAGTCATGGCTTCTGGGCTGAGGCTCAAGCTCGAGCTCATTTTATTGAATACTCATTTTCAAAAATTAGTCAATTCTCAACTAATACGACACTCGCTCATCAAATAGCTCTTGCGTATAGTATATACATGTGGAACAAGAAGCAACAAATGCCCGAAGACAACGATGATTCTTGGGAAGTCCGAGCCTTTGAGGAAGACACGATGGGCAACCTAATGGGTTGCACATGGCCGCCACGCTCTTACACATGCACGTTTTGCCGGAGAGAGTTCCGGTCGGCCCAAGCCCTCGGCGGCCATATGAACGTGCACCGCCGGGACCGTGCCAAGCTGCATGAACCATCGCCGTTTATCCACTCTCTGGTCACCCCTAATAAAGCTCCTCCTTCCACACTCCTCTTCCCCACCCAACAACTCCTTGCAAATGGATTGTGCCTTCTCTATTCCTTACCTGACCCTAACGGCGCCGTCCTAATGCGTAAACCAACAAATGGAATCCTTGATTTTCCCTCGGCGGCAGCGCAGAGCGTGGCCTCGTCCATCTGTCGCTCTAGCAATACCGAACCATCAGCGTCTAATAGCAATGACAATAATGACTCTAACTGTGTAATGATGAGCGTCAAAGATTCAGCCATTGAAGACATTGATCTAGAGCTTCGTTTGGGACGCAAGTCGCCACCACCGGCGGAGGGAGGATAAGATTCTTCTTTTTCGTATGTGATTTTAGTTCTTTGACATATATATACAGACTGGTATGATCATTACAATTTGTGTGATATATTTTCCTTTTCCTGCACTTGTTTGATTGATTTATTTTATATATATGGTTGATCAATTGATATGGATAAGGGAGAATGGAGGTGTAGCTAGGGAGGGGTTTCATGATCCCTTTGAAGAGGATTAAGTATTAATAAGAATGATAAAAGGAAAAGTTTATTAGGGTTGGATGTTAGCTCTGTTGTATGATTAGTTGTGATAAAGGTTGCAGTGAAGTGTCATTTTCTATAGGGATAATTACACTCACACCCCCTCAATGATTGAGTGTAATTATCCCTTTTCTATAATTGGATTTCTGAGCTAATTATGCCTCAGACAAATATTTCTGGGCTTTTTACGTGACTGTCATTATCATTTGTCAGCATCTGCATGTGCAGAGACTCGTTGCATGCGAGAAATACAGGTGCAGGGTGAGTCGAGCACTCGAGTTGTGTCGATTCGATAAGAGCTCAATTTGAGCTCGAGGTTTATTATCACTAAAAATGTCAAGTGATAAATCAAAATTATCACTAATTATAAATTTTTAATGACAAGAATTTCTATTTTGTCACTCATTGTCACTTTTAAATTTTATCCCTTCTTTTTGTTGTATATTGTTGTCAATTAGTGAACTCACGAGCTTATTAATATTTTCAATTATTTATTAATTGATACTAGGATGTGAAAAGGTCCATCTCAATAAAAGGAAGTCTAATTTTTCTTGGGAATTTTAAATAAATAATACGAAAATAAAAAAATAAAAAATACAATAAAAAATAGGTATTAGAAATAATACATTCCACGTCTGGGCAGCGCGGAATGGGCAGATTCCTCTCTGCCCGAGTGCGGAATGTAATTTTTTTTTTTTTTTATATATTTGACCCATTCCGTGCTCGGGCAATGCGGAATGGGCAGCGGTCAACTGCCCATTCCGCGCTGCGCTGCCCGAGCGCGGAATGGGCCAAATATATATAAAAAAATTGCATTCTGTTGTCATTGACAGCGGAATGCAATATATATATATATTGTTTTTTTTTTGTTTATTGTTTGTTGCTTTTTTTCCTTATTTCTCGCTCATTTTTCTCCTTTTTTCGTGTATTTTAGAGTTTCGACTTGAACATATAAATTGTAAACTTTCTCATATAGACTTTGTAACCACACAAGAATGGACTCATTCCGTTACTCGAGTAAAGAAATATGACAAGTAAAAAAGGACACATTAGAGCAATTTTTTAAAGAAAATAATAACGTTGTCTATGTTTTCGGCTCATTTTTCTCCCTTTTTCGTTCCTTTTTTAGTTTTGACTTGAACACATAAATTGTAGATTTTCATATAAAATTTGTAACCACACAAGAATGGACTCATTCTGATACCTGGGTGAAGGAATATGACCAGTAAAAAAGGACACACATATACGGATTTTCCAGAAAAAAATATTTTTTCGTCATCTTCGTGATGATTTTTCGACTTTTTTTGTACATTTTCAGGGTTCGACTTCAACACAAAAAATGTAGATTGACTCACAAAGTTTGCAACGGTATGAGAATTGATTCATTTCGATATCAGAGTGAAAAAATACAACATGTTAAAATGGAACGGATTTTTCCAAAAAAAATATTTTTTCGTCATCTGCGGGATGATGTTTTGACCTTTTTTGTTCATTTTCAGGCTTCGACTTCAACACAAAAAATATTTTCTGATGCCTATTTTCAGGTTTTGGAATGTGCTATTTTCTGATGCCTGTTTTTTCTTGTATTATTTTCTTAATTTTGATTTAATTTTGTATTATTTATTTAAAATTCTCATTTTTCTTTCAATTCAACAAGAGACGAAAAGTAAAAGAGGGAAAGAATAAAACGTTGTTTTGTTAGTCAGCAAATACCAAAATAAAAATAAAAATGAAAGGATGATGAAATCATTAATGTACTTTACGGCCCAATTGGAATGCTTGGTACCTGAATAGACCCCATTTCAACGAAAGGGATCTCTAATTACTCGTTCACTTCAACACGAAATGACTGTTTTTTTTTTTTTTTTGGTTTTTCACGGGTTTTTCCACACCACATTGGGTATGGGACTAATCTCGTTTTGCGGTACTGAACCTGCCGCTGGCCTGAGGGGATTTGTCACTGGAGGGAGTCGAACCCGCTCCCCACTCAGGAGCGTAGTGGTGGACAAACTTCAACACGAAATGACTACATTAAGTGTCATTGAGCGGGAAAGTTGACTTGATTTTAGGGATTTTTACATTTGGAGGAAAAATTAACTTTTAATTTGGAAATTTTCGTATATAGAGGAAAATTGACTTCTAATTTGAGAATTTAATTTAAATACTTTCAGTTTCGTTTCTTTTTAACTTATTTAAATTTCTTGAAAATTTTAATTCAAATATTTTTTTTGGTTCATTATAAACAGAATTTCTATAATTAATATTATTATTAAAATTATAAATATATTATATTAAAAATTATAATATTATATTATGATTCTTACTAATTGTTTTTCTTATTATTTTGTTATTTTTCAAAATTATTTTTATTTTATTTTCTAATTTTGTTTTCTTTTTCAATTTTTTCTTTCTAATTTTGTTCTTCCAATTTGCATTTTTTTATGATTTTAAAATATTAATTTTTTATTTTTTCTTATTATATTATGATTTTACATTATTTTTCAAAAAGAATTGTTTTTAATTAATTAATTTATTTACGTTTTTAATTAATTTATTTTTGTCAATGCAAAGAAAAGTGGCCATTAAAAATAATTTATGAGTTTAAGATACAATTTTTAATATTTTTTGATTTTTTAAATTTCTTTAATTTTTTAATATTTTTTAGATAAATTTTTAATATTTTCTAGCTATATTCGCATTTATCGAAATATTAAACTATTTTTTTTAATATTTTTTTTCAAAATAGAAATAAGTTTGAAATATGTAATTTCAATATTTTTCTAATTTCTTTTTGTAATTTTATTTTCACATGGGAGTTGGGGGGTAATTTTGATATTTTCCTCCAATTTTGGGTGCCACATAGGCAATTTTCCCTCCAAACACGAAAATCCTCTAATTTATGTGTCACATAGACATTTTCAGGGGGATTTCAAATTTTCTGGCTGACTTGTACCCAAATTGCCAAAAATTGACCTTCAGTGTACCAAAATTAAAAGTGTCCTATTTATTTTACCAAAACGACGAGCACTCCCCTTCTGCGTATGAGATATGCAGTTTTCCTTGATTTTCTCTATACTAGAAAAAATAACATCAAGAAGATTCAATCATTCCGGAGGAGGCCTTGTATTAATTTTGAGCTTCAAGAAAGGAAAGGAACCAGGGAAAAATACAAAAAATATAAAAGAACTGTGAATGAGTAAGACACGGTCAATTTTAGAGCTGATCAGTTGAGAAAGAAGACATATAGCCTTCGTATGTTTTCTAGTGAATGGAATCTAAATAGGACATTTTATTTCCAAAACTTAAAGGGTTTAATGCATAAAACTCCCCTGTGTTACATCAAAAATCCAAGAAATCCCATATGTAAAAGAAATAGCCTAATTATCCCCCTATATTCTTAAAAAGTCTGCGAAAAAGACAAATTTTGTTAAAAAGATAGAAGTAAATATGTGTTTTTTGGGTGAAATAACATTATCTTCCTTTTATATTGTATGGAGCGTGTATAAATAAAAATGAGTATGCCAATAAAGGTGAAAAACATGAAAAACACACATTTTCTAATAGAATTTGGCTTTTTCGTAGACTTTTTAAGAACACCGGGTGATTTGACTATTTTGTAAACACAGGGGGTTCTTGCATTTACAATGTAACACAAGGGGTTTTTATGCATTTAACCCAAAATTTAATAACCTTGTTTGGTGCTCTTTTTAAAATTTCCGTAAAGTAATCTATTTCCTGAAAAGCAAGAATCCTCCCTCTAAAATAAGCGAATAAGAATCCCAATTAAAAAGAGGTTTTATGATTCCCTTACCAAGGTAATCTTAAACAAAATCTTTACAAACTTTCTTGCCTTCACACCACTCCTCACTTCACGATTGTTTTTTCTTTGGAGAATCTCCTTCCCTCTTTGTTGAACAATAAAACAAAACTTTGTTCTTCTTATCATATGGCGGAAAAGATCCATTCCTCCTATTGATATTTTATGGAAAAATTTATTTGAGGAGGTTTCTGCTAATGATAATAAATTATCTGGTCTTTTGGTTGGTTTATGGAATTGTATGTGGTGCCAAGAAATTCACGAAGGAAACACGCATGCGACACAAAATTTTAGAAACATTATTTATGCGGGATCAAAATGTTTAGTGTGTAAACGTGTCGCGTGTTGGCCACGTGAGGAGAGAATCCGACCCAACACACGACAAACTAGGCACTAGGTTGGTTTATGTTTAGACTGCACTTATTATAGGCAAGTTGCTTTCGTATCCACTTTGGTGGGATCAAGTCTTTTTCTAGTTCAATGGTGGGATTATTCTCTATAATTGTCAATTGCTTTCTCTCTAGCATATTTTTTGGTGGGGAGAGCAGATAATGATTTTTCATCAGCTCTTTGAGGCATTTATAGAGCTGAAGGTGGGCTACGGGCTGAAAAGTCTACAAGCGTCCCATCTGACTATATTTAAATTCATAATTAATATAATTACTCTTTACTAGATTTCATGGCCCATTCACGATGTTGGGCTTATTTGTAGAGGGTCATTAATCTATAGGCACACTCAATTAGGTTGGACCACATTGGCTCTACTTAATCTATGTGGGCTATTCTAGCCCACATAGGATGTTGGTCCCAAATTGCATACGAAAGGGTCTAGAAGTGAGGGTTGAATAGACCCTGAAGTCTTTTTCGACTTCAAAAAGATTCATACTAAAATGTTTTAGATGCTTGAAATGTAAATGCTCGACTAAGTGTTTACTTTAAATATAGACGCTTCGGCTGAGCGTCTAATGAAGACTGTTTTATAAAGTTAACTTAGATTTTAGAATTTGAATACTACAACCAAGTAGGTTTAAGCGTTCACTTCTTTAATCAGTGTTAGCACAGCAGAATAATTTTAGAGTCTTCTCTTTTGAAAGCTTTAGCGTCACAAGAAGGTGTTTTAGTTGCTTAGCGTTCACTTGAGTTTTACTTAACAGATTTATACAAAGATATAATAATATGAAGAATGACTGTAAAGTAAAGAGCATGATATTTGTAAGGTTCGTTGGGTGGTGTAATCCCAACTACGTCATTCTTCTCCTCGAACACTTGGAGCCAATCCACTAAAATGATTCTCAAAGAATCACACAGAATCTTCTACAAATTAGGGAGAGATGGATGTTGATGACTTGAGCTCTTTGATCACACAGATTTCTGCTCCAAATCACTTCAATCCCCTTGCTTCTTTCACCCAGAAATAATGCAAGTATTCAACTTCGACTTCACATAGATCGCGAGGCTTGGATGGGGTTTTTCTAAACGGTTTGTTTGATTTTGATGAAGTTCAAACAACTTGGGAATATCTCAATAGTAATGTGGGTTTCTTCAAAAAGAATGTTTGAGATATTGGTTGACTGTCTCAGGAATTGAAGAAAAGCAAGGAGAATGTTTTCTTGAATATTCTGGCTTTTCTGAGATTTTAAGGAATGAGACTTCAATGCAACAACAACTTGGCTTGGAATTTAATCGTTGTTTTTGGCTTGTTGTTGAAGTCCTATTTATAGTCATTCTTGGAAAAAGTGTCTGTTTGACACATGCACAGGCGCTTGTCTCTCACTTCTGCGAGTGAACCACTTTTGTCCTTTTTCCTGAAAATCTGTTGCACAAAAGTTGGTGCTACAGTCTGTGAAAAGTTAACAGTCCAATACGATGGCTTCTCCGTACATCCAAAAGAGCTTATCACATTTGATGCTCTTATCAACATTTAATGCATTTGAATTAAATACTCGTTGGTATTTAATGCATTGAGAATAATTGTATTAAACTCCTTCTAAACTTGGAAATAAATTCAAGTGAAATCAGTCATTGGTAGACGCTTATCCATCCTTGAATTGCTTCTGCCCTATAAGGTAACGCTTAATATAGCTGGATATTTAGACACTTGGAAACTTCTTCTTCATTCAGACTTTAGGCGTTTGAGTCTTCAAACTTAACTACTGATAAGCTCACTCAGAATTCATCAGACGCTCAGCCTAAGACTACTTAGCCTAATAATCTAGAATAAAACAAAACGAAGCCTATAAAGCCTATTACAAATCTAAAGCTTCAAAGCTTATACTTGATTTCAACTAAAATCAAACTTACATATTTTGGGGTCTAACATAAATTCCTAATTGTCATCATCAAAACATCTAACATGAAATTCCTAACAATTCCCCTTTTTGATGATGGCAATACTTACTATTTTATAGTTCAAGAGTTAGACAGCCAAAAACAAAGTTAGCTTTGGTTAGATAAGGTTAGTTGAAGTTTGTTACGCTTCAACGAGTTGTTTCAGCTGAAAAATGCATTTTATATATGTCAATGATTACAAGCATTTTTACAACTAAACAAAAAATTTCATAAGAGACAAGAATATAGATAATGCAAATCCAAAAGCTTTAACGACTTGGTCTAACTTTGTATCGCTTGGACATTTCAGCTCGGATAGCTTCAGCTAGGTTATCTTCTAAGGACATCATCGCTTCATGATCTTTGTCGATTTTGAGCTTATTCTCTTCCTTTTGTCTCTTCTTAAAAGCAGCAAAGTGCTTGTCCCAATCTATTGGGTCAATACGTATATACCTTAAGTAAATTCTGAAAGTTCGGTTGAAGTCAGACATCTGCCTTTCTTCAACTAAAATTCTTGGATCTGTCGGTTCTGGAATCGATGCTCTTTGAAGAGGAATGTCAAACTGTTCAAGCCGTGCTCTAGTAGGTATTGGTAGATTTGGATATAGAGCTAGTGGAGGTTCTCTTAGCGTTCTACTAGGCACTCCAGCAGAATCACTTACCCCATAAGCAGTTATCCAAGATGGGAAACTTAGTGCAAAAGGAGGAGATATTAATTAACGCTTTGGCGGCGGAGGAGGTTCTTGAGCTCTTGAAATGGACGCTCTCCTCTTTTCTCCTTTTCTCTTCTCTCCCTCCTTATTGCCATCATTAGCCTTCAGAAAATGTTTTGTGAGTAGACTAACCTGAGGGGCAATCTGAGACAATGAAGCTGTAATATCATTAAAATGCTTGTCGAACTGTTCGTTCATTGCGAGAAGCTTAGCGTTGGTAGCATCATTCATCTCTTGAAATTCTCTACGACACTCATCAACAGCCGCTTGAGCAGAACCTTTCATATGACCTATTTGAGCGTTCATGATTTGAGATTCAATCTTTGCCAGATCTATCTTAATCCAGTGAAGGGATTCTTCATTTTGAGTAGTTTGATTGCTCAGCAAAGGTCCAAATGCTTAACCCACATCCGATGGAACCGCTTGAGGAGCCGGTCGCTTGAATCTGGATGTATGCTTGAGTGAGTCAAGGGGAGCTTGATATGCAGGATCAAAAATTGTACCTCGTTCATCAGTTTGAAGATCCTCAGCACTATCAGCAATAACAAGTTCAGGAGCGTCAGGAATATCCTCTGGTTGAGACGCTTGAACTGGTTCTTTAGCAGATGCTGGAATATTTTCAACTTCGGAGGGTGCAGACGCTTCAACTAACTTAGCAGATTTTTCCTCAAGAGCTAACTCTGGTTGGCTAAAATCAACGAAATGGAAGTTCCAATTTGCTATATTTGCATATGAATTTGAAGCAGCTTCCAGAAGTTCAGTTAGGCGTGAGCGAGAGTTGCAAGTCCCTTGAATGAAGGTGCGGAGTGGACTATCTCTGGCTCTGACGTACATTGGACCCATGATGTCCAATACGTGGTTTGGAAAGATCCTTGACTGTGGCTTTGGAATGAGAAATAATGTATCTGGGCAGTAATGCAAGGAAAATTTGATAATCCGATCTATAGGAAGACGCTATGACTTGTGAGCTTCTGGTACATACCTGCAGTAATAGTCTTCCAAATTCGGATACACTGCCCGAGCTATGCCTTGATTGCGTTCAAGTAAGGAAAGAACATAGGCATAGTGATCGCTTACTTCTTGTCTGATAGAAGGTAAAAGTGGATAACCTTGGAAGTTTCGAATCCTTAAGCCATTTGGCTTCCGTAGATTTTCAGTGAAGATCTTGTCAAAAGGATGAATGGGAGACATGATCTTCATCATCAATCTAAAGTTTTCATCGCAGTGACTTGGTGAGAAGTTCAAACAGGATGGAGATGAACTGCCACTGGTGGACGCTTGAGCGTTGAACTGGAGGGGAGTAATGGACAGTCTGTGCAACGCTTGACGCAAACACTGCTCTATCTGTTGACGGACTTTAGGAAGCTTGGCAACAGGTCCAACTCGCTCTTGACGCTTTAGAAGACAATACTTGGCAAACTGACGCTTCTTGTTATGCATGCCTATGCCAAATAAATGGGGAGCTTGAACTAATTCTGTGAACGTATATCTATGGCCCACATACGCTTCAACCCAGTTGACTTCTGCCATACAGTAGTCTGTTCCAGCATTGACCATAGCTCGAATGCCTTCATGATGGATATCTCTGATAGACTCAAAGCGATATCTACCAGTTTGATAATTAGCATTCCAAACGCTATCAAAATATGCATCAGCTTCAGTCTGGATCATATCTGTGAGAGATGCTAGACGCTCACCGGCGTGAATTCCTTTATTCTTCAACAGTCGAAGAGGATTGACAGAATTCTTGTTCTCATCACTGTTTGCTATAGGATGAAAATGTGTGTAGCCTTCTCTGTTTAAGACTTCCTTTGAAGGGTTGAGAAACTCTGGGCGAAAGGGATCATACACTCTGATGTGCCCATAATCTAGGTAGTAGGCGAGATCCATATCACACCTAGGAGTTCTACCTCCTTGTCTGTCTTGTTGAAGAAAAAGAGAAGATGGTATCTGACCAGGAGAATTATTAAGTTGAACGGCCAGATAGTACTTCCTCTCAATTTCTGTCAACTCGGTGTTGAACACTATATCTCTGATCTGATTGTCGATGTTAATTAGCGAGGCTACCTCATTCTCAGTATTAATGTATCTTTCTTCATTATATCCAGCTGGAATGAAGTCTTTTTCGAGCGCTAGGGGCATAAAATTGATTGAATAATCAATCGTCTTCAGTGGGTCCAGCTTGAAGAAATATCTTGGATTTGTAACATCTTCAGTAACACTCTGACTTTTTGAGCGTGCCTTTGTTATAACCAGAACACTAGTTGACGCTTGAACCTCTTGGGGAGCAGGTTTCTCTACTTCAAGTGTAATGGCTTCTGTGGCGACATCTTTGGCAATAGCCACAACTTCTGTCATCTCAACATCTAGGTGGACGTCTGTTGATGCTTCAGCAGCAGCTGGAACTAAAGCTGTAACACATGAACTATCCTCTATAAGAGCAGGATCTTCTATAGATGTAGGAATAGAAATGTTGTGGGAAGAAATAAACTTATCCTGAGAACTTGGCTCAACAGCAACTTGAGCGCTTGGCTCAACAGTCTCAGGCTCTTCAGGAACAGCATCAGTGCGACGCTTGCTTGTCCTGGAACGCTTGAAAATTTTCTTCACGTTGACTCCTTCAACGAGCTTTAGCGTTTGAGTGGGAGGAGCGGTAGATGGTTCCTCAAAGTCTATTTGTTTAATAATCCCTTCCAGCTTCCTACACCTGATGAGAGGAATCTTGTCCTCTGCATCCTCAACAGTGTCCTCATCATTCTTTTGAGGAGAAGGAATGACTTGAGCCTTGGGCTTTCTGGGAGCCCTCTTCTTTGTTGCAGCCAGACGCTTCACGGCTTCTTCTGGAACTGGACGCTCAGCTTCTTCATCTAACACTTCGCGTATTTTCAGACGCTCAGATAGTGGTATAGCTGCACCACCAACTTTGGGAGGATTGAACAGATTATTCAGAATTCTTTTTCCCAGCATCTTGGTCTTGTTCAGCGGTTGACCAGATGAGTAGACACAGTCTGATTTATACAATAGGTCGCTCAAAATAAGCCCATAAGGTTTTTTTGAGGCGCTTAAACATTCTCTAAACCTTCCAAATACATACTCACTCCATTTTATCTTGAGATTGAGGAGTATCGCCGTCATCATCTGAAATTGAACTGGGTTTACTTTATCAAAGGTACCCACTCGACATTCTATGATTTTGCTACAAAAATCAGCCATCAGTCGGTATTTAGACACTAAATCTTTCTTTTCAAAGTGATGTTTGTATAGTACTCCGTCATAAGCACTCACAGTCGTCCATGCGTTCTTGATTTGTTCTAAAGTAACACTGTCCAATGCTTCGCCCTCATTTGGAAGATTGAAGTTCTTGGCAATGGAAGCAGCAGACAAAACAAACTCCTTTGGTGGCTCCTTCTTGGATAGAGGAATGAGACAAGAGATAGACTTCTTGTCCGCGGAGAGTTTAGCAGTTTTCCAAAAGATGTCGACATCCGTTGAAAACAGATAGGAATACTTAGTCAAGAATGTTTTGAGCCCAGCCTTGGTTACCATGTCCATCATATCAGTTAGATTGATCTGAGGTTGCTCATAAAGAAATTTTCAATCGACAACAAGGCCTTCAGTAACCTTGATGATAGGCTCGGCCAAAGTAGAAGCAGATTTCTTTGGTGCCATTTTCAGTGAAAGAGATGAACTGAGATTTTCTTTTGCTTTGAAAGAAAGAGAGAGAGTAAAATTTACAGAGTAAAGTAAATAATTTTCTGCAAAAATTGTGTTTTAAATGACACAGTAATGATTTTTTGAAACTTGTGTTCTCTAGTCTCTGTAGGATTTAGACACGTGTAAAAAATTTCTTTTAATTTTGAATCTCAGCCATGAAAATACTAACTGCGGATGCGAGTTTTGTGTAAGAGAGAAGTTACATTTGGTAATTCCCATATATAATGATTTGACATCCAAGAGTTAAAATTTGAAAAACGTTTAGGATTTTCAGAGAGTAGTACACGCGCCTAATGGTACACTGACACATACATAGACACGTGCTATTTCTAAACCGCCATTTTGAAAAAATTTGATTACCCGCCAGTTTGATGTGATGGAAGCGTGTAGCTAGAGTACACCATAGACTGTTGAGTCTATCCACTACTTCAAGAAGCTTGTAAAATTTATGCATGATTTTTATAAACGATTTTATATTGAGTGTTGAATGGAATTGGTTCAACGTTTAACAGATACCACTCGTTGTTACCACTTGTTGTTAAATTTATATTGACGCTTGAAATTAAGATCCTTTTATATTTTAGCGTCAACATATTGTGCATAAATAATTATGAGCGTTGATGATCATGCATATGAAAGTTTTTGATCATTGACGCTTGAAATATGTTTCAAGTACAATTTTAAGGTTCCCCTTAACTTTGATAACTTGTAACAACTTTTCAAAAATCTTTTGGACATAAATAAAGTGGATTCCCCCTAAATTATATGTCTAATAAAATATGATGCATAATGATTAAGCGTTTAAGTCGATCATACCTAATTCACTTCTCAAAGTGAGAAATCGTTGTTCGTTGAGCACTTTGGTGAAGATATCTACCAATTGTTTGTCAGTTCCAACAAAATGCATGGAGATATCTTTCTTTTGAACATGGTCACAAAGAAAATGGTATCTAATGTCAATATGTTTGGTTCTGGAATGGAGAACAGGGTTTTGAGTTATGGCAGCGCTTTGGTTATCACAATGAATGGGGGTTGGGCCTAGAATTATGCCATAATCTCTAAGTTGTTGCCTCATCCTAAACACTTGTGCACAACAACTTCCTGCAGCTACATACTCAGCTTCGGCTGTAGAGGTAGCTATGGATTGTTGTTTCTTACTATGCCATGAAACTAACCTATCACCTAGAAATTGACATATACCACTAGTACTCTTACAATCTATTTTGCAACCTACAAAATCTACATCTGAGTAACCAATTAGTTCAAAAGGAGAGTCCCTAGGATACCATAAGCCCACATTTTGTGTGCCTTTTAGGTATTTAAGGATCTTCTTGGTAGCAATTAAGTGTGATTCTTTTGGATCAGGTTTAAAACGTGCACACATGCATACCGAAAACATAATATCAGGTCTACTAGCGGTAAGATAAAGAAGTGATCCAATGATACCTCTATAGTTAGTGATATCAACTTTCTTCCCACTTTCATCTTTATCTAACTTAAGCGTTTGGCTCATTAGAATTTTTGAATATGATGCATTTTCCATACCAAATTTCTTAGTCATATCTTTTGTATATTTAGCTTGGTTAATAAATATGCCATTAGGAAGTTGTTTAACTTGTAATCCAAAGAAGAAAGTTAATTCACCCATCATGCTCATTTCAAATTGTTCTTGCATCATTTTTGAAAATTTCTCACACAGACGCTTATTAGTAGAACCAAATATAATATCATCAACATAAATTTGGACTAAGAGAATATCTTCATCATTGGTAATCTGAAATAACGTTGTATCAACGCTGCCTTTTGAAAAGCCTTTACCAATAAGGAAACTAGAGAGAGTGTCATACCATGCTCGGGGTGCTTGCTTAAGCCCATAAAGTGCTTTATCTAGCTTGTAAACCATACCCTTACCATGGTTGTTGATGAATCCCGGTGGTTGCTCCACATATACTTTTTCTTGGAGTTTACCATTCAGGAAGGCACTCTTTACGTCCATTTGATACACTGTAAATTTGTTGAACGCTGCATACGCTAGAAACATATGAATTGCTTTAAGACGGGCGACAGGAGCATATGTGTCATCAAAATCAATTCCCTCTTCTTGGCAATATCCTTGAGCTACGAGTCTAGCCTTGTTTCTTATCACAATGCCATTCTCATCCATCTTGTTTCTATATACCCATCTAGTTCCAATAACTCCTTGGTGAGTTGGTCTTGTTACTAGTGTCCAAACCTTACTTCGCTCGAATTGATTCAGCTCTTCTTGCATGGCTTCAATCCAACTTAGCACTTCATCCACTTTCTTAGGTTCCATTTGAGATAGAAAGCTTGCGAACATAGCCTCATTAAATGTAGCGGCTCTAGTCCGAACAGGCGCTTCAATATCTCCAACAATCTACTCAGGTGGATGATCACGCGGCCATAGTATGTCTGGTTGGAATGGGTTAAGAGGTTGAACAAGCGCTTGACGATCAGACACTTGACTTCCCTCTTGCGTAGGCGCTTCATGTTCACTGATTCTTGTTTGCTCTCGATGATCACTCTCTTCATGATCATCAGTAGATCTTGCATTGTTATCCGAAATGTCCTCACGAGTAATCTTAGGAGGTGGCACTGAGATCTCATCATCGTTGTCACTATCATCATCAATTGTAATCTTAGACGCTTGATGACATAGATCTTCAACTCCTGCATCATTCATATTAACCTTACTCAGTTCTTGGTTAGCATCATCAAAAACAACATGAATAGATTCTTCAACCTTCGATTTGATCTTGTTTAGCGTCGCCTAGAAAGATTCCCTCATCCACTTTAGGATCAAATGTCTTTAGGCTTTGGGATCCATTGTTATGAATAAAACATTTAGAACCAAAGACATGAAAGTATGAAACATTTGGCTTATGTCCCTTCCACAGTTCATAAGGAGTTTTCCCATGTTCTTTGTTGATCATGCAGCGGTTTTGAGTGTAACAGGCAGTATTGATCGCTTCAGCCCAAAACCTAGGAGCAAGCTTGGACTCTGCTAACATTGTCCTAGAAGCTTCCTTGAGCGTTCTATTCCGGCGCTCAGCAACACCATTCTGTTGGGGAGTTCTGGGAGCTGAATACTCATGATGTATTCCATTCTCTACACAAAACTTCTCAACAACCTTGTTAGTAAACTCAGTATTGTGATCGCTTCTTATTCTTGCAACTTTAAGATTTTTCATTGTTTGAAGTTGCCGAATAAGCGTTGTTAACTTATCACATGTTTCATCTTTGGATGAAAGAAATTCCACCCAAGTAAATCGAGAGAAATCATCCACTATCACCAAAGTATACTTTTTACCACTCACACTGATCGTTTGAACGGGTCCAAACAAATCCATGTGAAGTAGTTCAAGTATTCTAGAGGTAGATAGATAAGGTTTTCTCTTGAAGGATGATTTGACTGGTTTGCCCATTTGACAAGCGTCACAAAGGCGATCCTTGTGAAATGGTCCTTTTGGTAATCCCTCTACAAGATTTCGATTTATAAGCTGAGAGATTGTCTTAAAGTTGAGGTGATTCATTTTTCTATGCCATAACCAACCCATTTTAGGTTCATTTTTAGCAACAAAACATGTTGGGTTGTTATCAAGTGTTGAACCCCAATCTACCAAATATACATTGTTTGTTCTTTTACCTTTCAATTTAGTAGACTTAGTCTTAGCGTCATTTAGATAGCAACAGTCACTTGAGAATATGACTTCAAATCCTTTATCACAAAATTGACTTATGCTTAATAAATTGTGTTTTAGACCCTCAACATAATAAACATCACTTATCATGATGTTCCCCCTATGCACAGTACCTATACCTTTGTTTTACCTTTGGAGTTGTCACCAAATACAACCTGAGGACCATTGGCAGCTCGATAGTTGATCAGAAGATCTTTGGAACCAGTTGGTGGTCCCAAGTGGCATACGAAAGGGTCTAGAAGGGGGGGGGGTTGAATAGACCCTTAAGTCTTTTTCGACTTCAAAAATTTCGTATCACTTTTAAAGATTTGAACGCTTAGAAAGCTGAGCGCCAGGGTCAGGCGCTTCAGTAATGATAACTTAGACTTAGTGATTTTAGCAATTTACCAAAGTAGGGTAATGCCTAGATCGCTTAATCAGGGTTAGCACAGCGAAAATGATTTTTAGCGTTCGATTGGTTAATTAATCGCTTTGCAGTTAGCTTGTCTTTTTCAAACAATATAAAATAATGTAAATCAAGACAATAAATAAAGTAAAGAACACAAGAAATTTGTAAGGTTCACTGGGTGATGTAATCCCAGCTACGTCCTTCTTCTCCTTTTTCACTTGGAGGAATTTACTAGGATGATTTTCGAAGAATCACACAGAATCTTCTACAAGATAGTAAAGGATGAAAAAGATCTCGGGCTCCTTGATCACACAGATTTCAGCACCAACAAAGATCGTCTTCTACAAGCTTCTCTCACTCAGAAATACTGCCTGTAAGGGGTTTTCAACTTCTTTCTCACTCAGATGAAAGGTTGAAGGTTTATCACAAGGTTTTGTTTGTTTTGGGAAGATCAAACAACTTGAAATATCTCAATAGGAATTTAGGTTTCTTCTTTGGAAGAGGTTTGAGATATTTGTGACTATCTAGAATGTAGATAAAAAAGCTTGAAGGATTTTTTGCTATGGAGTTTCTAAGCTTTTTCTTGTGCAGGTACGTAAGTTTCTCTTGTAATATTATGTACCTTTTTTTTTTGGTTTGCTGAAGGTAAGGTATTTATAGGCAATTCTTGGGATCTGTCCGTTGGACACATGTAGGAGAGTGCCTCTCACGCGGCGCGTGATTTTACCTAAAATCTGACATTCCTGAAAATATGCTGACACCGATTGGATGGGAGCAGCTATAAACTCTGATGTTCTGACAGTCTAGTCAAAAGGTGGTTTGTCCACAAGTCACAGTGGCTTATCACATTTAATGCTCTTATCAGACATTTAATGCATTTGAATTTATTTCCCGTTGGAAATAAATGTCCGTTGAATGATTGCATTTAAGTCTTTCATGACTTGAGGATTTAATTCAGGTGAATTTGACATCGGATTGCTAGAATGATTTGAGCGCTTGATTCATAAATCCTGAAATAGTTCTTTAGCGTTTGACAGGCGCTAAGACCAAATCTTCATCTTCAGTTGACTTCAGACGCTGATCTTCAACTTCTTCTCTAATAGACTCACTTAGAATTCTATTAGCGATTCGGTATCTAATACTTAGTCTAAAATCTATAAAGATAAAAATTATAAACCTAAAGAAAATTACATACTTTCAAACGCTTATACAAAGATCTATCAAAGCAGAAACTTACATTGTATTTGGGGTCCAACATAAAATCCTATCTTGTCATCATCAAAACATCTAACATGAAATTTCCTAACAATTTCCCCCTTTTTGATGATATCAAGACTTTTAACTCTTATAACTCTTTTACAATTTTTAAGAGTTACTTAAAAGAAAAACCCAAATAAAGTATAAGTTAGCGTTTGAAAAGTTAGTAAGGTTAGCTAATATTAGATTAGCCTCAACAAGTTGTTTCAGCGATAAATCATTCATATATTGAAAGAATAAGCATACATGATTTTTACTGAAAGTAATATAATGAAAGCGACAACAGAAATATAAATATAAAAAGAAGGATTCATTCACTTTTTCTATCGCTTTGCTCTTTCTTTGCCTTGGAGAACTTCTAGCGCTAAGTCCAACAAGAGACGATCAATGTCGATCATTGTCGTATGTTGAACTTCATCGTAATCATGCCTATGAAGTCTACCGCTTTCATTAAGTTCTAACAACCTTTCTGTCCATTCTTTTAGCGAAATTCCAAGCTCACGAATTAAATCGTGATAGATATCTTTTCTTGGATCTTTTGATGGTTTCCAATTGATAGATCGTCTTAGCGGACCGGCAAAAGGTTGAAATCCCATACTTTCCAAGAAATCGACGTCCAATTTTGGAAGCGGATATTTTCCTAGATAATACCTTGGCTTTCTCTTTTTAGTTAACATCTTCTTGATGCTCACTAGTTCTTCAAACATTGATCGCCAATTTTTATTATCTGTCTTTGATATCGCTTTGGACGCTTGATGCTTTTCTTTTTCTTTTTCCCTTTTCTTGGCATCATCAAGAGAGGTTTTCAACTAAGCGACTTCTCTTCGCACGAGTCGAACTTCATCAACTAAGAGAGCGACTTGATGAGCAACGCTTTGAGCAGCGGCATCGGTCGAAGTATGTCTTTCGGCATCAGCCGAAGCGCTCTGAGCTAAGTGACGATTGAATTCGGATGAGAGTTCAGCGACAAGTGGTGATATGCTGTTCATGATTGTGATAGTGCTTTTATTGGAAGCGTTTGCAATATCACGACTTCGCGTATCAGATATTATGCGGATTTATCTATCAGCAGCCTCAAATATCTTTGAGCAGGAACCTTCAATGTTCGTGAGCGAGTTCCGTACTGCCTGTCTAAAATCTGTAGCGTCTGAATTACTCTCTGAATTCGAATCGGAAGAAAGACGCTCAGGAGACAGAATGAGTCCGTAAGAGCTAGAAATTGCAGCCTTGCCTTTGGATTTATCTCTGATAAATGGCTCGTCAGGCTTTTGAGCAATTTCAGCGTGCACTTCTTCAATCGCTTGATCCATGATTAGATCTGCAATCGCTGGGGGCTCAACCACTGGGGCGCTAGAAGGATCTGGCAAAGAGGCCTCAGAAATCGGAGCGACTTCCTCAGTAGGAGCACTTGCTTCTTCAATTATTTGGATTGGGGAAGAAGGATTTTCAATAGCAATGACCCAGAGTGGGCCAAGTGCTTCCATCACATGCCTTGGACTGATCAGGCTACTTTGCGGATAAAGAAGATAGCGTCTTCTCGCTCTTCCGTACAAAGTGCAAGTTGCACACCTTCCGGCAATTCTATTCCTGAAGTATAAGATTGGAAAAAGTCCAAAATAAAAGGCATCAGTGCTTGAGCTGCTTCTTGGTCTACTGGCCTAATTAGTGAAATCATCTTGGCCACTTGAATGTTCTATTGACTGAAGAGCACAGGGTGTAAATTATATCCTCTAAAATTGCTTAACCCTGAGTAATGATTAAAAGATATGTCCATCGCTTGGGCATTTTCTATCACTGCTCTATGTCTCTGTGGAATTCAGCAAACTCAGCGTGCTCATTTGAAACATCGACAAAAATTTGACTTTAGCCGGGAAGAAGCGGCTGTTTGCTGGAGGAGGCTTCTTCGTTCAAATCGGGAAAGATGCGCTGAACAAACGCTTGACGAGGATGCAAGATGTAGCATCCACCTTGGCTGGATAAAGCTAGTTGCTGGCGAATGTAGGTTTCTATTGGTTGCCTATAGCGTGGTAAGTCGCTGACATTGCCTGCAATGTGCTGACGCTGTTGAAGCAAAAAGGTCGCAAGTCCTCGGCGTCTGTATTCAATTCCAAATTCAAAGGGAAATGGATATCTCACGAGTTCTTCAAGAGTATAGAAATGTAGAACGAACTCTTCAGCCCATCTGGCTGTATCCATCATCCAACGCTTGCCAAGCTTTTCAGCTTTCTTTGGTTCTTTTCTAGCGGCAAGGAATTTCTCGAAGCGGGTAGTTTCTTCATCGTAATCCTCAGCCCATAGTCTAGCAAGATATTCTCGGGCTTCATCTTCTATCCACGAATTAACAGGATTTGGACGCTCAGCAACTATCGGTCCTTTTACTTTCCAAAGCTTGAGTGGATTAGGAGAGAGGGCATTCTGTGGAGAGTTGACGACTTTGGGGAGAGCCGAATATCCTATTTTGTTTAGATCTTCCTCATCAGGATTTTTGTTCCAATCGCCCATGTGGGGATTTTTGAAGACAATCTTGCTAGCTCTAAGAGGATAAAAGGATTCGTCTGAGCGACCGATGAAATTAAACCGTGCTTGATCAAAATCTGCTCTATTAAACACTGGTCGACGAATAAATTCAAAGCGAGATTGGAGTCGCTCCAAGCTGTAAAGTCCTAAATCGGCAAACTGCTCAAAGAGTTCAAACTTTTAAAAGTTGGAAAGATCAGGCCGATGGAGAGTTGTTTGAAAAGAGATTTCGAGCTCTGCAAGCGTCTGAGTGTCTCGTTCTCTAGCGGCATAATAAAATTCAAGATCAGGAGAACATCCGTGAAGAAAGAAATCGATGACACGAGGAAGAGATCCTGTTGGAGTAGGAACAAGAGCAATTGCTTCTGTTGGGATGGGGGCCACTTCTATCGACCTCTCAGCATTGACAGTCGCTTCACTAGCTGAAGATGTTTCAGCGTCTGGAAGGACTTGAGATGCTTCTTTTGCAATATCCACAACAGTTGCCATATCCACATCTACTTCAATGGGAACCTCTGAGGGTGGAGGTGCATCAACGCCTGGTGCATCTTGAGCTGATACATATAAGCGTTTGAGAAAAGCAAGCAAAATTTCTTCTAAGTAGAAATTACAAAGAAAATACTGAAACGCTTACCCTGAGGATTATCATCGACTGACGTAGTCGCTTGATCTGTTTCTATATTAGGGACAGGTTCCTCAGGCTCCGGGACTTCTTCTTCTTCTGATTCTAAATCGAGAAAAGAAGTTAAAGGATCAGCACGAATGGGAATACGTAATTCTTCAAGAGTGTTGAGAACAGTCTGAATATTCGCTTCACATTGCGCTGAAAGAGTTTTTATCCTAGCGTTAGAGACTTAGAAACTAACGAGGAAAGGGTAAAACTAATTTGCTTAGCAAATACTTACCCCGAACACTAGAAAGCCTCTCAAATGGAGTGGTAGCTTGAGGATCTGAGCTGATTTCGGGAACAGCGTCAGAGGGAGGAACGCTCACTGACTCTCCAAGCGTTGGATTCGCTGAAACACTTGTAGACGCGGCTGGAGTAGAGAGGGGAGTACGCCTTCGAGCAAGCAGTACTTCTTCTGCTACTTCTTCCTCTTCTTCGGGAATAGAGAAGATAAACGCTGGAGGAGGAGAGGGAGATTTAGGAGAAGGAGAAGGAGTTTTTTGTTTCTTCTTGGACTCCGATTCTGCTTCTTCTTGGCATGCTCTGGCTTTTGCCTTTTGGCTGACTGGGCTGGTTCAGCGACTTTGATGGATTCTTAACCACTATTTCTTCTTCAGACGAGGACGATGATGAAGAGGAAGACGCTTGGTCTTCATCCTCGCTGCGAACAACTCCTTTGTCTTGAAGTCGCTCACGCTTCTCCTTGGGAACCGCTGCACCACCATGCCTTTTTGGTTTGAGCAGCTCGCTAATTATCTTCTTGCCATAGAACTTGAGCGCTGGGATCTTCTTTCCAGCGGAATTTGTAAAACCGCAAGTGCTTAAAATTCTACTTAACACAATCCCATAAGGCTTGGGATTAACTGACTTGGCCATCGCTGCCTTAAAGCTATTAAAAACATAGAGAGACCAATCAATCTTTAATTTGGTCAGAATGGCCACCGTCATCTTGTACTGAATATTTGTAACTTTATCGAATGTCCCTTTTCTGCACTCGATCATCTTGGCGCAAATATCCGCGAGAATGACATATTCGCCCTTCATGTCGTTCTTCTTGAACTTTGGCAAATATGCAGCTTCGACTTCATCTTTCTTGATCAACTCCCAGACTTTAGTCGCATCACCGAGAGTAACAAGTTCTACTTCACCACCATCATTGGGTAAGTTCAACAGGGAAGATAACAGTGAAGGGGTGAGAACAAAGGTCTCACGAGCAAAAGGGAAGATGCAGGAAATATAGTTTCCGTCGTCAGAGATTTTAGCATTGTTGAAGAAATAGAGAGATTCTTCTTCAAAGAAGTTAAAAACAGTGGTAATCATCTCTCTCAAACCAGATTCTTGAACGAGTGGAAGAACCGTTCGTAGAGGGAAGTTCTGGTTATCAAACAGGTAGTCCCAGTTAACAAGAAATCCGGCGTTAACCGTGACTGGTTTTTCAGCGTGGGAAGTTTTTCCGGTAGCAAACTGGGATGATTTGGAAGATTTTGAAGCTTTGGGTGCCATTGCTGAAAGTTTGAAGCTTTTGAAGGAATGAAAGAAGTTTTTGCCTTGAAAGAGATGAAGATTTTACAGCAGAGAGAGTTTGGAAGTGATAAAGTCTGACTGTAAAAGCTTTGAAGAATATATATAGAGGCAAAAATAACTCCTCAGTTGCTTGGATGACTGCCACGTGTGATATCATTGAATTTTGAAAAATGAACAGTTAAAATGTTTGAATCTGAGCCATTTATGCATAAGTACGGATGTCAAAAGGTGCGGTAAAATAGGTGAACTGTTACAAAATAGAGAGTTTTTTGGGATCCGCAGTTACCCATTTAATTGAAAGACGTTTGAAAAATTTGAAATTTTCAGCGTGAAGTACACGCGCCTGATAGTACACTGACACGTACTCAGACTTATGCAGTCACTGAACCGCCTTGGTTTAGATAGGAATCATAACCGTCAGTTTGATTTGATAGGCATGTGTGGGTAGTTATCAAATCTAATCTTTTGGACTTATCCACACGTTACTTTTAGCGATGAAAACTATGCATGTTTTTTAGAGAAATTTACTAAGCGTTAAAGTGGGGATTCTTTTAACGCTTAAGTCTTTTTGAGAACAAAATTTAATTTCGTAAAGTTTGAGATAAAGTCAATCGCTTGAATTAGTAAATGACATTTTCATTTAGAGATTGACTTTGTCATGCATAAAGATAAGCGCTAGTGATCAATGCATAAAAAAATTTAAAAGTCATTTTTGATCACAGTCGCTTTATGTATTGAGACAAGTACAATTTTAAAGTTTCCCCTAAAATTGATGACTTGTTTCAGATTTTTGTAAAACGCTTTAGACATAAACTTAAGGTGGATTCCCCCTAAATTGTATGCCTATTAAGATATGATGCTTTTATGATTTAAGCGTTTAAATCAATCATACCTAATTCACTTCTCAAAGTGAGAAAGCGTTGTTCGTTGAGCGCTTTGGTGAAGATATCTGCTAATTGTTTGTCAGTTCCAATGAAGTGCATGGAGATATCTTTCTTTTGAACATGGTCACGCAAGAAATGGTATCTAATGTCAATGTGTTTGGTTCTAGAATGAAGGACAGGGTTTTGGGTCATAGCTAAAGCGCTTTGGTTATCACAATGGATTGGGGTAGGACCTAGGATTATTCCATAGTCTCTAAGTTGTTGCCTCATCCAAAGGATTTGTGCACAACAGCTCCCAGCGGCTACATATTCTGCCTCAGCGGTAGAAGTCGCTATGGATTGTTGTTTCTTACTATGCCACGAAACTAGTCTATCTCCTAGAAATTGACATGTACCACTAGTACTTTTTCTATCTATTTTGCATCCTGCAAAATCTGCGTCTGAATAACCAATTAGTTCAAAAGGAGAGTCCCTTGGATACCATAAGCCCACATTTTGTGTGCCTTTTAGGTATTTAAGGATTCTCTTGGTAGCATTTAAGTGTGATTCTCTAGGATCAGCTTGAAAGCGTGCACACATGCATACCGAAAACATAATATCAGGTCTACTAGCGGTAAGATAAAGAAGTGATCCAATGATACCTCTATAGTTAGTGATATCAATTTTCTTCCCACTTTCATCTTTATCTAACTTAAGCGTTTGGCTCATTGGAATTTTTGAAGATGATGCATTTTCCATACCAAATTTCTTAATCATATCTTTTGTATATTTAACTTGGTTTATAAATATTCCATTAGGGAGTTGTTTAACTTGTAATCCTAAGAAGAAAGTTAATTCACCCATCATGCTCATTTCAAATTGATCTTGCATCATTTTCGAAAATTTCTCACACAATCGCTTATTAGTAGAACCAAATATAATATCATCAACATAAATTTGGACTAAGAGAATATCTTCATTATGAGTAATTTTAAATAACGTTGTGTCAACGCTGCCTTTTGAAAAGCCTTTACCTATAAGGAAGATAGAGAGAGTGTCATACCATGCTCTTGGTGCTTGTTTAAGGCCATAGAGTGCCTTATCCAATTTGTAGACCATACTTTTGCCATGGTTGTTGATGAATCCTGGAGGTTGCTCCACATAGACTTCTTCTTGGAGTTTACCATTCAAGAATGCACTCTTCACGTCCATTTGGTACACCGTGAACTTGTTAAATGCGGCAAACGCTAGGAACATCCTAATCGCTTCAAGACGGGCTACTGGGGCATATGTCTCATCAAAATCAATACCCTCTTCTTGACAATAACCCTGAGCGACTAATCTAGCTTTGTTTCTTGTAACAATGCCATCTTCGTCCATTTTGTTCCTAAAAACCCATCTAGTCCCAATAACTCCTTGGTGAGTTGGTCTTGGTACTAGCGTCCAAACCTTGCTTCTCTCAAATTGGTTAAGCTCTTCTTGCATCGCTTCTACCCAACTTGAATCACTGAGCACTTCATCCACTTTCTTTGGTTCCATTTGAGATAGAAAACTTGCGAACATGGCCTCATTAATTGTAGCTGACCTAGTTCTAACAGGTGCTTCCATATCTCCGATTACTAGCTCTGGTGGATGGTCTCTAAGCCATTTGCGGTCTGGTTGGAACGGGTTGAGAGACTCTTGGTTATCAATCGCTTGATCCATATTTGTCTCTTGCGCAGTCGCTTCATCATTCACAGTTTCAATCTGCTCTTGATGATCATTCTCTTCATGATCATTAATGATTCTGACATTATCACCATTGTTAACCTCACGAGTATCCTTAGGAATAGGTACACGAATCTCATCATCTTCGTCATCACTATCATCACCAAGATTGATTTGTGATGCTTGTTGGGTGAGATCTTCAATTCCTACATCATCAGGATTAACCTTACTCGGTTCTTGGTTAGCATCATCAAACACAACATGAATGGATTCTTCAACCTTTGATTTGATTTTATTTAGTATGCGAAAACTCTTTCCATTCTTGGCATAGCCTAGAAAGATTCCCTCATCCGCTTTAGGATCAAAAGTCTTTAGGCTGTGGGATCCATTGTTATGAATAAAACATTTTGAGCCAAATACATGAAAATATGAAACGTTAGGCTTACGTCCCTTCCACAACTCATATGGAGTCTTCTCATGTTGCTTGTTGATCATACACCGGTTCTGAGTGTAGCAAGCGGTATTGATGGCTTCGGCCCAAAACCTTTGAGGCAGCTTGGACTCTGCTAACATCGTCCTAGCGGCTTCTTTAAGCGTTCTGTTCCGTCGCTCGGCAACTCCATTCTGTTGAGGTGTTCTAGGAGCAGAATACTCATGAAGTATTCCAAAGTCTATACAAAACTTCTCAACAAATTGGTTAGTAAATTCAGTTCCTCTGTCGCTTCTAATTCTTGTCACCTTTAAATCTTTATAAGTTTGTAATTGACGAATTAGCGATGTGAGCTTGACACTAGTTTCATCTTTGGTCGCTAGGAATTCTACCCAAGTATAGCGAGAGAAATCATCAACTATTACTAGCGAGTACTTTTTACCACTAACACTCATGATTTGAATGGGACCAAACAAATCTAGATGCAATAGTTCAAGAACTCTAGAAGTAGATAGGCATGGTTTCTTTTTAAAAGATGATTTAACTTGTTTACCCATTTGGCATGCATCACATAAGCGATTTTTCTGAAAGGAACCCTTAGGTAATCCCTCTACTAGATTTAGCGATATTAATTGAGATATTGCCTTAAAATTGAGGTGATTCATTTTTCTATGCCATAACCAACCCAATTCATTTTGACTCTTAGCAACAAAGCATGTGGGGTTGTTATCAAATGTAGAATCCCAATCTACTAAATACACATTGTTTGTTCTTTTTCCTCTTAGTTTAGTAGACTTAGTCTTAGCGTCGTTAACATAGCAGAAGTCGCTTGAAAATTTTACTTCAAAGCCTTTATCACAAAATTGACTAATGCTTAACAAATTATGCTTAAGACCCTCAACATAATATACATCACTAATCATGATGTTCCCCCTATGCATGATACCTATACCTTTGGTTTTACCTTTGGAGTTATCACCGAATATAACTTGAGGACCGTTGGTAGCTTGATAGTTGACTAGAAGATCTTTGGAACCCGTCATGTGTCTTGACGATCCACTATCAATGTACCAAACTGAAGTATCGGTGTTGGCTCTAGGTACCTGCATTTAAAGGATAATTCTAATTCTTCTTAGGTACCCATGTTGCCTTGGGTCCTTCTTTGTTAGTAACTTTGGTTTGAACTAGAACTTTAGGAACCCATATTTGCCTAGTCTTCATTGTGGGAATACTGGCCTTTTTGGGTTTCACATCGTGTTGTGTGTGCTTTTTGGATGTATAATAATATCCTCGATTATAATAGTAGTCATAATCATAGTCATAATCATAATCATCATAGTATCGATAATATGATCTTGACTGTCTTGGATATTGACGCTGGTATTTCCTTGGCGCTGGCTTGGGTTGCACTTTTGGTGCTGAACGCTTAGCGCTTGATTCACAGTGTTCAGGCTTACCTTTAGCCTTTTGAGCGTTTGGATGAACCCGTTTTTGTGAATCATTTGCTTTAGCCTTACCCTTGCCTGAGTCAGCTTTGACTTTCTCATTTGGCCTCTTACCGTTGTCGCTAGGTTCATTTAGCGTTTGACTTTGTGAACCTTTCTCAACAAAGAAAACACCC